>CM053035.1:208743536-208763536 GCA_028564925.1 Lithobates sylvaticus | reverse complement strand
AGCGCGTTGTCTGTAGGTGGGCGCGTTGTCTGTAGGTGGGCGCGTTGTCTGTAGGTGGGCGCGTTGTCTGTAGGTGGGCGCGTTGTCTGTAGGTGGGCACGTTGTCTGTAGTCTTTAGGTGGGAGCGTTGTCTGTAGTCTTTAGGTGGGCGCGTTGTGTGTAGGTGGGCGCGTTGTCTAGTCTGTAGGTGGGCGCGTTGTCTAGTCTGTAGGTGGGCGCGTTGTCTAGTCTGTAGGTGGGCGCGTTGTCTAGTCTGTAGGTGGGCGCGTTGTCTAGTCTGTAGGTGGGCGCGTTGTCTGTAGTCTGTAGGTGGGCGCGTTGGGTGAAGGGCGTCTGTTGCAGCACACCTTCCTGCGGATTGCGTTTTGCAGGGTGTTGACCTTTAAATGGGATCAGCGCCTAATTCCTGCGAGTAAGAAGCCGCGTGTTTTGTTTCTCTGGCCTTGTTTAGGGTTTTGACATTTTCACGCCTCGCCCTCAATAGAGGATAATCCGCCTAATGCCGTATTTGTCATAACAGATTTCCGAGACAAAGAGGGACGGTCAGAGGCTGCGACCAAACCACGCCGGGGGCACTGCTCGCCACTAAACACTCACTATTTGATTTCTAGATTGGATTTATATTATTATCGGACACTCAGACCTTACCTGTTAGTGCCGGCAGCACCTCGAGTTGGGGGATCTCCAGGTAGATATAAAACTCCTAATGATGTATTAATAATTATAATGTACTTTTTTTAAATCTGCTTCTGCCGCAATATTCACTTTTCAATCCATACATTTCCCCTGCAGTACCTTCTTTCTACCACTAGATGTCCTCCTGTCTGATAGTCTTGGGGCAGGTCCACCAGACTGAAGACATCTACTGGCAGAAAAAAGTACTGCAGGGGAATCTCTGGATTGAAGGTGAATGTTGCAGCGGAAGCTTGTTATATTATCTTTTACAGGAATTGGGTCATTCGACACACTTTCTCTGAGCCCAGGTCATCCTGGACCCGTTTCCAACCTGTGATTGTGAAAAGAAATGCAGCACAGTAATGAGCTAATCTCTTGGTTGCTCCTATCGGCATGTTTCCTGTCAGCACATGAACCGACTGGCTACTTGTACTGCTTCTTCCTCTCACCCTCCAGCCCTGCTGTACAGGGAATGCAGGAGGCTCATACCGGGTCACATCCTGGTACTTGCACTGCTTAAATAAAAAAATTTAAAAAATAATTCATTGTATAGTACCTGGCTGTGACCCCCGTATTTTTTTATTTAAGCAGTGCAAGTACCAGGATGTGACCCGGTATGAGCCTCCTGCATTCTCTGTACAGCAGAGCTGGAATGTGAGAGGGAGAAGCAGTACAAGTTACCAGTCAGTTCATGTGCTCAGGACTGCAATGGGGGCGGAGGGGACAGATGCCCCAGGCGCAGGCTGCATGTGAGGGGGGGGGCAGACCAGGCGCAGGCTGTATGTGGGGGGGGGCATAGGGGACACATGCCCCAGGCTGTATGTGGGGGGGGGCAGAGGGGGGGGGCAGAGGGGACACATGCCCCAGGCTGTATGTGGGGGGGGGGGGGCAGAGGGGACACATGCCCCAGGTGCAGGCTGTATGTGAGGGGGGCAGACCAGGCGCGAGCTGTATGTTGGGTGTGGGGCAGAGGGGACACATGGCGCAGGCTGTATGTACAGGGGGCGCACTGGGAGCTCCCATTTCACTGACAGGAATGACTGCAGGTCAGCAGATTTTTTTTTTTTCCTGTTTGGAGCGTAGTGGTATTCTGTACAGCCACCTCTCGCATTAACCCTCTGCTCGCTGCTGGCCACTATCACTTGTAAACACAGAAGCGGCTTCCTGTGCCAATTCTGTGTTTCCATATGACACATTGCGCCTCAAGTGATAGCGCTTCCTCAGGTCAGGAGGAGCAGCCGCCAGGACGCTAGGCATGGAGTGCTCTGCAATAGTGCTATACTGGGCGGCCACAGGAGGAGGGGAGAGCTGTGTGTACTGTGGAGGCCACAAGAGGAGGGGGGAGCTCTGTGTCCTGGGGAGGCCACGAGAGGAGGGGAGAGCTCTGTGTCCTGGGGAGGCCACGAGAGGAGGGGAGAGCTCTGTGTCCTGGGGAGGCCACGAGAGGAGGGGAGAGCTCTGTGTCCTGGGGAGGCCACGAGAGGAGGGGAGAGCTCTGTGTCCTGGGGAGGCCACGTGGGAGGGGGGGGTCTGGGGGGGGGGGAGGCCACGAGAGGAGGGGAGGCCACGAGAGGAGGGTAGAGCTCTGTGTCCTGGGGAGGCCACGAGAGGAGGGGAGAGCTCTGTGTCCTGGGGAGGCCACGAGAGGAGGGGAGAGCTCTGTGTCCTGGGGAGGCCACGAGAGGAGGGGAGAGCTCTGTGTCCTGGGGAGGCCACGAGAGGAGGGGAGAGCTCTGTGTCCTGGCCCTCGAGAGGGGGAGGCCACTGTGTCCTGGGGGAGGCCACGAGAGGAGGGGAGGAGCTCTGTGTCCTGCGGTTGGCCACGAGAGGAGGGAGAGAGCTCTGTGTTTCCTAGGGGAGAGGCCACACTGTGAGGAGGAGGGGGAGAGCTCTGGCTGGGGGGAGGTGGGCCACGAGAGGGGGGAGAGCTCTGTGTCCTGGGAGAGCCACGAGGAGGAAGGAGAGAGCTCTGTGTCCTGGGGGGCCACGAGATGGGGGAGAGCTCTGTGTCCTGGGGAGGCCACGAGAGGAGGGGAGAGCTCTGTGTCCTGGGAGGCCACGAGAGGAGGGGTGAGGGAGCTCTGTGTCTGGGAGAGGGGAGGCCACGAGAGGAGGGGAGCTCTGTGGTCCTGGGGAGGCCACAGAGCTCTGTGTCCTGGGGAGGCCACAAGAGGAGGGCAGAGCTCTGTGTCCTGGGGAGGCCACGAGAGGAGGGGAGAGCTCTGTGTCCTGGGGAGGCCACAAGAGGAGGGCAGAGCTCTGTGTCCTGGGGAGGCCACAAGAGGAGGGCAGAGCTCTGTGTCCTGGGGGGAGGCCACAAGAGGAGGGCAGAGCTCTGTGTCCTGGGGAGGCCACGAGAGGAGGGGGGGGGTTCTAGAAGGTGGGGGGGAGACCTGTATATTGGGGGTGCTATGGGGTGGTGTGGCTCTGCACTGGGGAAGAGGCCTCTGTTCTGGGGGGGGGGGGGGGCTAGGGGGTGGGCAAAGCTTAGTGTAGGGGTGGGGGGGGGGGCTAGGGGGTGGGAAAAGCTTAGTGTACTGGGGGGTCAGAGAAGGGGCAAGCTCTGTATTCACGCAATGGGGGGCAGAGTTTCCCATGTTTGCCCTGTGCAGCAATTCACCTTGTCCCGCCACGAGGTAGAAGGAGCAGAGCGACCGTCAGGTGAGCTCATTACTGCGCTGTATTGCCGTCTGCAATCCCAGGTGGGCTCAGAGGAAGTGTGTTGAATGACCCAATTCCTCTAAAAGATATCAAAACCAGCAATATTCACTTTCAAGACAGAAATTTCATATGCAGTACTTTTTTCTACCACTAGATGTCCTCAGTCTGGGGGACCTGCCCCCTGGCCGCCATCAGACCTGAAGACATCTAGTGGTAGGAAGAAGTACTGCATGGGATTGAAAGTGAATATTGCAGCGGAAGTTGGTTTTGTTCTCTTTTGATAGGCTGGAGTTCTGCTTTAAATCAGAATTCAGTTTCTCAGAGGGGGTTTTATTGGTGAAGAGATTTTGTATCTCCGTTTTTCTGTGGATGCCGCTTGTAGCACATGGACAGCTCCATTTATATCACATGAGATTCTGAGAATGGAGCCAGGCTGGGCCCACGTCACTCAGGACATCAGCAGCGGCCAACCTGCGGACGTACGATGGGAAAGTGAAAACTGCCAAAAACTGATGAGGATTTTCCTTTTGTACGGCACAGAGGGTCCGGAAAGTTCCACAGAAAGTCTAAAAATTTCCAAAAGCCCTGCGTGCAAAATAACACGCCATAAAAATAACACTCCGTAGAGAGGTGGCGACGGACAAAGCCGCCCTTTTCAGAAAAGCTCTTCAGCAATTTAGAGCCGTTTTGTGGTCTTAGGAGATTTCAAATCCCGAATATTTCGGGTTTAACACTTTGTATGGAAATTGTTGCTATTTGTAAATTCTGGGCTGTGGCTTAAAGGTGAACTCCGAGCATCACTGCAGCTCTATATTCGTGAATACATCCTTAAAGTGGACTCCTCCCCCCCCCCACACATAAAAGTGGGTGGAACACGGAGCTCTTCATCTTGAAGTCCTTTCCAAATCAAACATTTGGTTATAAACTTTGAGAGAAATCACTTTGTAAACCTGTTGCGTTGCGTGCTCTGTGCTGTGTGTGGCGCATGGTGCATGCTCTTTGTTGCATGTGGTGTAAGATCTGCGCTGCCTGCTCTTTGCAGCGTGTAGTGCGTGCTCTGCCCTGCTTGTGGTGCGTGATCTTTGCTGCACGCTCTGCTCTGTAGGTGATCTTTGTTGCGTCGTCCGCGCTTTGCCCTGTACGTCATCTTTGTTGCGCGCTCTGCTCTGTACGTGATCTTTGTTGCGCGCTCTGCTCTGTACGTGATCTTTGTTGCGCGCTCTGCTCTGTACGTGATCTTTGTTGCGTGCTTTGCCCTGTACGTGATCTTTGTTGCGCGCTCTGCTCTGTACGTGATCTTTGTTGCGCGCTCTGCCCTGTGCGTGATCTTTGTTACGCGCTCTGCCCTGTGCGTGATCTTTGTTGCGCGCTCTGCTCTGTACGTGATCTTTGTTGCGTCGTCCGCGCTTTGCCCTGTACGTGATCTTTGTTGCGTGTTGCGCGCTCTGCCCTGTGCGTGATCTTTGCGTGTAGCGCGCTCTGCCCTGTGCGTGATCTTTGTTGCGTGCTCTGCTCTGTGTGTGATCTTTGTTGCGTGCTCTGCTCTGTGTGTGATCTTTGTTGCGCGCTCTGCCCTGTACGTGATAGTTGTTGCGTGCTCTGCTCTGTACGTGATCTTTGTTGCGCGCTCTGCCCTGTGCATGATCTTTGTTGCGCGCTCTGCTCTGTACGTGATCTTTGTTGCGTCGTCCGCGCTTTGCCCTGTACGTGATCTTTGTTGCGTGTTGCGCGCTCTGCCCTGTGCGTGATCTTTGTTGCGTGCTTTGCCCTGTGCGTGATCTTTGTTGCGCGCTCTGCTCTGTACGTGATCTTTGTTGCGCGCTCTGCCCTGTGCGTGATCTTTGTTGCGCGCTCTGCTCTGTACGTGATCTTTGTTGCGCGCTTTGCCCTGTGCGTGATCTTTGTTGCGCGCTCTGCCGTGTGCGTGATCTTTGTTGCGTGCTTTGCCCTGTGCGTGATCTTTGTTGCGCGCTCTGCTCTGTACGTGATCTTTGTTGCATGTTGCGCGCTCTGCCCTGTGCTCTGCCCTGTGCGTGATCTTTGTTACGCGCTCTGCTCTGTACGTGATCTTTGTTGCGTGCTCTGCCGTGTGCGTGATCTTTGTTGCGTGCTTTGCCCTGTGCGTGATCTTTGTTGCGCGCTCTGCTCTGTACGTGATCTTTGTTGCGCGCTCTGCCCTGTGCGTGATCTTTGTTGCGCGCTCTGCTCTGTACGTGATCTTTGTTGCGCGCTTTGCCCTGTGCGTGATCTTTGTTGCGTGTTGCGCGCTCTGCCGTGTGCGTGATCTTTGTTGCGTGCTCTGCCCTGTGCGTGATCTTTGTTGCGCGCTCTGCTCTGTACGTGATCTTTGTTGCATGTTGCGCGCTCTGCCCTGTGCGTGATCTTTGTTACGCGCTCTGTACGTGATCTTTGTTGCGTCGTCCGCGCTTTGCCCTGTACGTGATCTTTGTTGCGCGCTCTGCTCTGTACGTGATCTTTGTTGCGTGTTGCGCGCTCTGCCCTGTGCGTGATCTTTGTTGCGCGCTCTGCCCTGTGCGTGATCTTTGTTGCGCGCTCTGCCCTGTGCGTGATCTTTGTTGCGTGTTGCTCACTCTGCCCTGTGTGTTTTGTGTCTGTTCTATGGTGTGTATACATGGGGCCCCTGGACTGTGCACTTGGGGGGGGGGCCCCTGGACTGTGCACTTGGGGGGGGGCACCGGGGATATCTTTGTACCATCCTAAATGAATTCTGTGTTAGACGTGTTTTTGGAGCGTGGATCTTCATGGCGATTCAATGATGTGAAGGGTGAAACATTTCGGGGGTGCTGTTCCTTGACTTGGGGGTCCCCTGGGAACACCTACAGGGTATATGAATGGGGACACAACAATTTGTATACATCCAATGGAAGGTTTATTATACATGAGACGAAAGTATGTCTCCAACGCGTTTCATGGGGCCACAGCGCCCTGTTTTCTCAGGACTTTAGGGGGGTGGTCAAATGTTCTGGCTGATTGGTGTAGATTGATTGGACGGAGGTGAGGAATGCGTCTTTAAGCTGCAGTCACACTATTGCATCACCTGATTTTGCACACGCTTAGGAAACGCACAAAAAACACGCCGCGCTCGCTGTGCCATTCATTGTTCATGTCGCCCAAATGTGGCAAAAGGATAACGTATTCCATGCGACTAACGCCGCTAAATGCGGGACTTTTGAAGAGCTAATTTGTCACAAGTAGTGCAGCCCAATAAAAAATAAATGGGCTGCCCTAGGCACGTGGTGCAACAACGCATGCATGGACGCCGCCGCGCTGCGTGCCTTTACAGAACCCTATAATGTGAATGCAGCCTGTGGGGTCCCGGCCTGGGTTTAGACTCGGGGGAGGGGGGGGGGGTAAATCTCGGGCGGAGGAGAAAAGCACTTTATGGGGAAAGCAGCTTATAGAATGTTGTGGTGAGTTGTGGAATAAAGTCGCCGTCTGTTCTCTCTCTCTTTCAGCTCCCTTTTCATGTTTCGTTGATGTGGACGGGAAGTCCGGATTCTGAGCGGGATCAAGATTAAGGCCCCCCAACATGACCCACATTCCCATCGATCAGTCCAATTTGCCGCGGGTCAATGAAGGTGAGTGACGGAGTCTTCATTCCGGAGGCATTAGACACGGGCACTGCCCAAAAACGTGTTCCCTTCATTCTTCCCCTTTTTTTTTGGTCATTCGTTATGTTCACAATTCGTAGATTCGAAAATAAGACATAAAGTCAGAAAATTCTAAAGAATAACTAATTATTAAATTATTGGTATTGGAATTTCCTCTCAGGTTTGGCTGTTAGCGAACGTAACAAATATGAATTCATCCGAAAAAACGAATGCCGCATCTAAACAAATGGAACGGAAAAAATAAATAATAAAAAAAAAGATTATTATTAACCACTTCAGCCCCGGAAGGATTTACCCCCCCTTCCTGACCAGAGCACTTTTTGCGATTCGGCGCTGCGTCGCTTTAACTGACAATTGCGCGGTCGTGCGACGTGGCTCCCAAACAAAATTTCCGTTCTTTTTTTTTTATTTTTTCCACAAATAGAGCTTTCTTTTGTGGTATTTGATCACCTCCTGCGTTTTTTTTATTTTTTGCGCTATAAACAAAAAAAGAGCGACAATTTTGAAAACTCATTATTTTTTACTTTTTGCTGTAATATCACAAAAAATATGTAAAAAAAAAAAAAAAACGTTTTTTTTTTTTCCTCAGTTTAGCCGATACGTATTCTTCTGCATATTTTGGTAAAAAAAAAAACGCAATAAGCGTTTTATTTATTGGTTTGCGCAAAAGTTATAGAGTCTACAAAATAGGGGATAGTTTTTATGGCATTTTTATTCATGTTTTTTTTTTTTTTTTTACTAGTAATGGCAGCGATCAGCGATTTTTTTTTTTTTTTTTTTTTTTTTTTTTTTTTTTTTTTTTTTTTTTTTTTTTTTTTTTTTTTTTTTTTTTCGTGACTGCGACATTATGGCGGACACATCGGACAATTTTGGCGCTATTTTGGGACCATTTTCATTTATACAGCAATCAGTGCTATTAAAATTGCACTGATTACTGTGTAAAGGTGACTGGCAGTGAAGGGGTTAACTAGGAGGTGGCGCTGTAGGGGTTAAGTGTGTCCTAGGGAGTGTTTCTAACTGTAGGGGGGGGGGGAGTATGTGTGACATGTCACTGATCACCGCTCCCGATCACAGGGAGCAGAGATCAGTGTCCTGTCACTAGGCAGAACGGGAAGATGTTTGTTTACATTAGCATCTCCCCGTTCTTCCTCTTCATGAGACGATCGCGGGTATCCCTGCGGACATCGAATCCGCAGGACCCGCAGTCGGACTCGCGCAGCTCACGGCACAGGGCGCGCCTGCTATCCGAACCTCGCGAGATCACGTACAGTTACGTGATTTTGCGCAGCGGCGCCGACCTGCCGCAGTAAAATTGCAGCGACTGGTCCGCAAGCGGGTAATTTTTTGTTTCGTTGTAATTTAATAGTCTATTATTAGTTGGTTTTTATTTCGGATTTCCAAATTTTTTTAATCTTTGAATTTTCGAATTTATAAATATACAGAAAAATTTGTTAACCACCTGAGTCCCAGTATACGTCATATGACGTCTTTTCCTTCTCCGGGGTATATCTGAATGATGGGTGTAGCTACAGACATCATTCAGATATTGCCGCTTTCAGCCGGCGATTCCCTGCACCATAAGAACGATCATAGCGGCTGTTCCACCGCTTGATCGTTCTTACGGGCGGCGGGAGGGGACGCCCCCCCCTCCCGCCGCCCTCCGGTGCTTCTACCGACTCACCGCTTCCATCGGTGAGTCGGACTCGGGATCCCCCGGCCCCCGGATGATGACCATAGAGATTTCCGGCGGACCAGATGGTCGCCGGGGTCTCTATGATCGTTCGGAGGCCGGGCGCGATGTTATGACGTCACGCCCGGCCTCTGCATTCAAAAAACGGCGGCACCGCGGCTGGGAAGCGGTGATCGTTTTTTTATTTTAGGCTTCCCAGCCTAGAGGTGAGATGTCGGGTCTTATTGACCCCCCATATCTCACTGTAAATGGGTCCGATCGTGTCATATTCCTATTACAAGGGATTTACATTCCTTGTAATAGGAATAAAAGTAATCAAATATTTTTTTTTTAAAGTGTCGAACTAAAAAAATAAAGTAAAATTAACAATAAAAAAAAAAAAATGCATACGTAAGTCCCGCCCACATATGAAAACGGTGTTCAAACCACACATGTGAGGTATCGCCGCGAACGTTAGAGCGAGAGCAATAATTCTAGCCCTAGACCTCCTCTGTAACTCAAAATATGTAACCAGTAAAAAATTTTAAAGCGTTGACTATGGGGATTTTTAAATACCAAAGTTTGGCGCCATTCCACAAGCGCGTGCAACTTTGAAGCGTGACATGTTGGGTATCTATTTACTCGGCGTATCTTCATCTTTCACATTATGCAAAAAAATTGGGCTAACTTTACTGTTTTTTTTTTTTTTTTTTAAGCATGAAACAGTTTTTTTTTTCTGAAAAAAACGCGTTAGAAAAATTGCTGCGCAAATACCGTGCGAGATAAAAAGTTGCAACGACCGCCATTGTATTCTTTAGGTCTTTGCTAAAAAAAACATATATAATGTTTGGGGGGTTCTGTGTAATTTTCTAGCAAAAAAAATTGGAATTTTACATGTAGGAGAGAAATGTCAGAATTGGCCCGGAACTCAGGTGGTTAAACGGGTTTTTATTGATTCGGATATTAATGAATTTTTCCCAATCCGTTAAAAGAATTTGAAACGAATTGCACTTGTCTTATAGACATTAGAGGTCATGTGACCTCCACACCGCCGCCCTCTACTGCATATGTTGGCGACAGATCTCTAAACGTGAATGGTCACATTGTACGACCTTCTGACTGCAGAGAGAGAGAGGGCAGAACGAGGTTGTCTCACCTGGTCGATCGTTCTGCCCACAATAAGCGTCGGACGATGATGTCATTGAATTTCTATGGCCGTTTTTTATATAAAATGATAAAAGGATCTCCTTGTTCGCCTGTGATTGTCCGAACCGCCATGTGGTGGCGCACATTCCTTCCCCTACAGGTGTGACCACGGACGGGGCGCCATTCTGCGTGTTTTTCCTTCACATGAGAAAAACGCAGAATAAGTCCCTGACTCTTTACCAAAAACGCATCGCACCAATGACTGGGCGTGGCATGCGCCATTAATGGCACCACTACGTGTCTGATAAATCACGGCGCGTTTCTCTGCGCGTCGGGAAAGCGTACAATTCTGCGCTCACATTACTGCGTGTGGAGAACGTGTGCAAAATTGCTTTCCCGACGCGCAGAGAAACGCACCGCCACTTAGACAGGCGGCAGTGCCATCACTAGTTCATGGCGTCCCACGCATCTGCAAACGTGGGCCAAACCGCATGGTGCAGCATGGTTTTGTGAGGGTCACCGACTTCTCTATTCATTGAATCGGATGTCATTGAATTGGATGGACTTCCCTGAACTCGATGTGCGGAAACATCATGTGACCAACCTTAAAGGGGCACTCCTACTGTCTGGGTCTTTTAAGCAATACACAAGTGTTCTAGCTGCTGCATTGCAACTACAGTAGCTGACAAAAGTAAGTACACCCCTCAGTGACATTTGTGTGAATCTTTTCTTCTCTCTTTTCATGTGTGAAAGAAAGTGGAAATGGGGAAAAATATCTCTCTGTCTCGTCAATCTAATTACAGCGTTTTCAAGATGAATTAGCAAAGTCTGTTTAAATGTGTCAGTCAATATCCTCTTCTCCTTAGAGGATATGTGTAGAGAATTGTATGTCTTGTTCCAAGGCAGCATTCTGATACTATTAAGAACAATGTGACAACACTGAAGAAATGACACTTGTCTACAATGTAAAGTAGTGAGTGTACAGGCTTGTATAACAGTGTAAATTTACTGTCCCCTCAAAATAACTCAACACACAGCCATTAATATCTAAACCGCTGGCAACAAAAGTCAGGACACCCCTAAGTGAAAATCTCCAAATTGGGCCCAATTAGCCATTTTCCCTCCCCCGGTGTCATGTGGCTCGTTAGGGTTACAAGGTCTCAGGTGTGAATGGGGAGCAGGTGTGTTACATTTGGTGTTATCGCTCTCACTCTCTCATACTGGTCACTGGAAGTACAACATGGCACCTCATGGCAAAGAACTCTCTGCGGATCTGGAATAAAGAATTGTTGCTCTACATAAAGATGGCCGAGGCTATAAGAAGATTACCAAGACCCTGAAACTGATCTGCAGCACGGTGGCCAAGACCATCCAGCGGTATAACAGGACAGGTTCCCCTCAGAACAGGCCTCGCCATGGTCCACCAAAGAAGTTGAGGTCATGTGCTCAGCGTCATATCCAGAGGTGTCTTTGGGAAATAGACGTATGACTGCTGCCAGCATTGCTGCAGAGGTTGTAGGGGTGGGGGGTCAGCCTGTCAGTGATCAGACCATACGCCGCACACTGCATCAAATTGGACTGCATGGCTGTCGTCCCAGAAGGAAGACTCTTCTAAAGATGATGCACAAGAAAGTCTGCAAACAGTTTGTTGAAGACAAGCAGACTAAGGACACGGATTACTGGAACCACGTCCTGTGGTCTGATGAGACCAAGATAAAGGTATTTGGTGTCAGATGGTGTCAGGCGTGTGTGGGGGCAACCGGGTGAGGAGGACAAAGACAAGTGTGTCTTGTCTACAGTCAGGCATGGTGGTGGGAGGGTCATGGTGGTGGGAGTGTCATGGTGGGGGGAGTGTCATGGTGGGGGGGAGTGTCATGGTCTGGGGGCTGCATGAGTGCTGCCGGCACTGGGGGGCTACAGATCATTGAGGGAACCATGAATGCCAACATGTACTGTGACATACTGAAGCAGAGCATGATCCCCTCCCTTCAGAGACTGGGCCGCAGGGCAGTATTCCAACACGATAACCACCCCAAACACACCTCCAACACCACCACTGCCTTGCTAAAGAAGCTGAGGGTAAAGGTGATGGACTGGCCAAGCATGTCTCCAGACCTAAACCCTATTGATCATCTGTGGGACATCCTCAAACGGAAGGGGGAGGAGCGCAAGGTCTCCAACATCCACCAGCTCCGTGATGTCATCATGGGGGAGGGGAAGAGGACTCCAGTGACAACCTGTGAAGCTCTGGTGACCTCCATGCCCAAGAGGGTGAAGGCAGTGCTGGAATATAATGGCGGCCACACAAAATATTGACACTTTGGGCCCAATTGGGATATTTTCACTTAGGGGTGTACTGACTTTTGTTGCCAGCGGTTTAGACATTAATGGCTGTGTGTTGAGTTATTTTGAGGGGACGGCAAATTTACACTGTTATACAAGCTGTACACTCACTACTTACATTGTAGACAAGTGTCATTTCTTCAGTGTTGTCACATGAAAAGAGAGAAGAAAAGATTTACACAAATGTGACTGAGGGGTGTACTTACTTTTGTGGGATACTGTATGTCATTGTTAGTTTGTTGCTCCCGTGGCCCCTGTCTGACCTCTGACCCGTCTCGTAGTATCCAAGTACACAATACCTGAGATGGGGCAGAACTCGGGTGACCCCTGACCCTCCAGGTAAAAGTCAGGCAAAGGTCAGGCTCAGTGATGACCGGTTATTATATATATATATATAATATATATATATATATATATATATAATATATATATATATATATATATATAATTATATATATATATATATAGATATATTATTAATATTATATAAATATATATATATAATTTATATATATATTTTTTTTAATAAAAACCAAGTTTATTGAGCGTAAAACATACAAGAATAAGTATTCACAGCTTAGGTGCAACAGGCACCATATAAACGGGTTATAAAGAAGAGAATTTGACATGTCTGGAGGGGTAAGTGCCAGTTTACAATAAAAGTGCTTTACATACATACAGGCAAGTGCAGTACCGTGGGCTTCATAGTTCCTCACTGGGGCTTTGTCCTATCACACAATGGGGCCGCAGGGCCGTGCTGGATGCCGATCCAGGGGGGGTGCGCAAAGTGGGCCGTACAGACTCGGTACATATGGGTACACATCAGGTTATGTCACACGGGGGGGGGGGGGCGTGTATACTCGGGGGGCGGTAGGCCACCCTTAGGTCGGACAGGTGTCTGGGTCATCGAGCCACCTGTCCCAAACTTTATTATATTTAGCTGGACATCCGCGATGGAGGTATAGTACCTTCTTATAGGGCAGATTGGCATTGACAGCAGCAATCCAAGCTTGGAGAGTGGGGGGACTCGTTTTGATCCAAGTGCGGGCAATTTGCATTCTGGCTAGAAAAAGGGACTCCTGCAAAAAAATAGCAAGGTATTTTTCCTCCTCAGGGAGTGGAAGCATCCCTAGCAGGCATTGGCGGGGGCATAGAGACATGGGAGAGCCCATTCGGTCATGCAGGAATTTAATGACCTGTGACCAGTATTCTTGGATGTGCGGGCATGCCCAAATTAGGTGGTAGAATGTGCCCCCAGGATCCCCACATTTGGGGCAGGAGGGGTCGTGGTCAGGCCTGAACCTAGATAGGCGAATCGGTGTAAGATATGACCTGTGAAGAATGTAGAGGTGAGTAAGCCTATCTGACAGTTTGGGGGACATAAGTTTGTAAACAGCGAGTGCGTCCTCCCAGTCCTCATGCTCCACAGCACCCAGGTCCGACTCCCACCTGGGTCTCAGGTCGTGTGCCAGCTGGGTGGCTTCAGGTAATAATAGTTGGTTGTAGAAAAAGGAAATACATTTTTTAGGGTCCTGACCCCGGATAACGCTCACGGCGGACAATGACTCCAGCCTGGGGACAGATCCGATGAATTGGGAGTTAAGAGCGTGTCGGAGCTGGAGGTGGCGGAAGAGCATGTGGTTAGGTAGTCGTCTTTGAGGACCTGGAACTGTCTGATCGAGCCCCCTCTCAGTACCTGTGAGAGGAACAATATGCCCTTGGAGATCCAAAGGGCCTGGTCTGGCACCTTGAGGAGCTCAGGTAGTTGGGAATTGTTCCAAAGGGGAGTGTGGGCATGGATGGGCGGGGCTTTAGTCTTGTTAACTGTTAGTTGCCAAATTTTACAGTGGTGGGCGAGCATAGTTTTGTGGGGGGTGGGGAGGCCATGGGTGCCGCAGAAGAGGACCTGTAGCGGGTGAGCGATCAGACCCGTGCGGGGCGGGCAAACTAGCGTCAGGTATCGGTCTTTGTCAGTCTTGTCAAGGTAATAAAAATGGGAGAGCTGGGATGCTATATAGTATAGGAGGAGGTCGGGAAGAGCGCTGCCCCCCAGGTGCACAGGGCACTTCAGGGTTTTCCAGGAAAGCTTGTGGCGAGATGGGCCCCAGACAAAGGTATTAAGGATGGCTTCCATGGACTTGAAGATCCGTAGGGGGATACTTAAGGGGGCATGCCAGAACACATAGAGTAACTTGGGGAGGAGAATCATCTTAATTAAGTTAATGCGTCCCATAACCCCAAGGGGGAGCCGGGACCAGGTCTGGGTCTTGGATTTGAGAAGGGCGAACAGCGGTTCAACATTTAGTTTTATGTATTCTTCAGGGGCTCTAGTACATTGCACACCGAGGTGCTTTTATCTGGCTTGCCCTGACCAACGGGAGCTCCGCCTGGGGGGCCGACGGAGCCCCTAGGTCCAGTGGAAGGATTTGGGACTTGGCCCAGTTAATTTGTAACCCTGAGTACTCGCCGAAGTGTTTAATAAGTTGAAGCGCGGCCTCCAGCAAAGGACCAGAGTCCTCTAAGTAGAGGATAATGTCGTCGGCATACAGGCTAATTACCTCAGTGAGCTGTCCCGTTCGGAGGCCTTTGATATGGGGGTGTGCTCTGATTGCTATGGCCAGGGGTTCGACCGCAAGGGCATATAGGAGTGGTGATATTGGGCAACCTTGATGGGTGCCCCTAGAGAGTGTGAAAGAATCAGAGGTCCTACTGTTGACCTGGATCCGGGCGGTGGGAGCCTGGTAGAGGAGTTGTATCCATTTGATGAATTTGGGGCCAAAGCCAAATCTGCAGAGGCACTCCCAGAGGTATCGCCACTCCACGGAATCAAATGCCTTCGCGGCATCCAGACTCGCCTCCACCCTGGACCCAGTGTTGTCTTGTGTGGCCTGTAGGTTCATATGGAGCCTGCGGAGATTGAATGCCGTATTTTTGTTGGGCATAAAGCCCGTTTGATCCGGGTGAATTAAATTAAGAATGACCTTGTTGAGGCGGAGGGCAAGAATTGCGGCTAGGATTTTCACATCGAGCTGTAGGAGGGAGATGGGGCTCAGGAAGGAGGGGGTCCTTGCCCGGTTTTGGGATGAGGACAATGAGAGCCTCCCCCATAGAATGGGGGAGGGCCTCAGAGTCAAAAATGTGGGCATAAAGTTTCTGTAGTTTAGGAATAAGGGTGTCCTGGAAGTGTGCGTAGAATTCTAGGGGGAGACCATCAGATCCTGGGGACTTGGAGGTTGGAAGAAGGGACATCGCCTCAGCAATGCATTCAGTAGTGATAGGTGCCTCGAGTTGGGTCATCTGGAGGGGGGAGAGGGAGGGAAAGTCAACAGTCTGGAGGAATCAAATCAGGTCTGTCGGGGTATGACGAGCCGTGGAGGTGTAGAGGGCAGAGTAGAATTGTTTGAATTCCCCAGCCACTTGATCAGGGTCAGAGATCACCTCCCCCGATGAGGCCCGAAGTTGGACCACCACGGGGGGTGTGAGATCAAGGTGAGCCATGTAGGCGAGAAGCGTGCCCGCACGTTCACCATGCTCAAAAATGCGTTGTTTGCTGAAAAATATGCGTTGCTTTGCCTTTTCAAAATGTAGCTGGTCGGTCAGCCTAGATTGTTGTCGGAGGAGAGAGGCATTGCTTGCGAAGGGGTCAGCAAGGAACATCTGTTCCAGGGTGCCGAGCCTCTCCTCAGATTGTTGCAGTATGATCTTTTGATGTGGCTTTATGTCTATTAATGCGGGTGGAGAGAATTAGTCGGGCATGGGCTTTGAAGGTCTCCCACACCGCGCCCATGGGCGCCGAGTCGAGGTTGACGTTGAAAAAGTGTGACCACTCACGGTCGACCGCCTCCAGGTCCGGTAGGACAGAAAGCCAAAAGGGGTTCAGCCGCCATGTGCGGGGGGATGGGGGGCGTCGGTAGCCGCAGAGTCGCCCAGTAAGGCGAGTGGTCCGAAAGCACTCTGCTTCCGAACCCCACCTCTACGAGGACCGGCAGCAGAGTGGGGGACAGCAATATTAAATCGATACGTGACATGGCCATGTGTGAGGGGGTGAAACAGGAGAAGGCTATTTTGTCCGGGTATTTGTGTCTCCAGGTCGGTTATTTATATATTTAATTGTTTTAAATATTCTTCAGTTTGAAAACGATCGTTCAGAACGAAAAGATTGACTCCCATCCCCCTCCAGGATGGATCTACTGTGTTCCATGAAAACTATTTATTTGTGGAGTGATTGGATGATCTGATCAAAGTAATTGATTTGTGGAAAAATGGAACCCAATACTGCTGTGCCCCCTGTGCTCCTTCATGCAGAGTGGGGGGGGGGGGGCTCTAATAAAAGAGGTGTGTTACTGGCCAGATCACCAGGTGAAAAGAGACTAAAAAAAGAAAACGAAGGCAGCTGCCACATCTAATGATCGGAAAGCTGCAAAATGCCCCTCCCCGAGTAACTCTAATATTCGCTGACATCCAGTAAGATTGCGGCTTTGTTTGTTTGGTTCTGGAACCAGTGAAATGCACAGCGGGTGTTCCCAGGCTCCGCCCCCTGCAGTGCTCCTGCCGTGACGATTGGCTCCATTCTTATCCAAATCTCATCCAAACATCCAATCAGTGTGATCGGAATTGTGTGAAGTTCCCATAAAGGGCGCCTGTCCTGAGAGAGAAGATTCCATCGCTGACCTCTGATGATGGAATCCCGGCTGTCCACTGATCCAAACCTTCACTGGCTGCATGCTTATTCTAAGCCAGAGACAGCCAGGCACAAGCATTTTCAGGTCCTCTATGGTCGGTCTATAGAGGTCTCTGGTAAAGCTTTTCATAAATGGTGTCGGTGATTGGAGTTACATTGGGATCGGTGGGCCACAACATGGAGCCCCTCAACTACCAATCAGGGCTTTGTATTCCAGTGATTTCTCTCCCAGGTCAGGGGTGGATGTGATTGGTGGATTCTCACACACGGCTCCGGCTGGATGACGAATGTTCTCCTAATGGAGATAAATAGTCATTTCAGGCAAATAATGGTAATTATCATGTAATCTGTTTATAAAACACAAATATCTGCTGTGTAAACAGCGGCCTCTCCGCAGCTTCAGGTGATTTGTAGTTGGCACACTCCATGATTTGTATGGAAGTGTGAAGAGGACCTGTCTTCTCACACTGTCCACCTACTGATGGGGGAAGATAGACAGCGGGGTCTATACATGATGGCCGAAGGTTCTACAAATATTCTGTCTTCATCTCTCCGCTCTCCTTTCATTTCTTGTTTTTTTTTTTTTTTTTTTTTTTTTTTTTTTGTTTTTTTTTTTTTTTTTTTTTTTTTTTTTTCTTTTTTTTTTTTTTTTTTTTTTTTTTTTTTTTTATTTTTTTTTTTTTTTTTTTTTTTTTTTTTTTTTTTTTTTTTTTTTTTTTTTTTTTTTTTTTTTTTTTTTTTTTTTTTTTTTTTTATTTTTTTCACTTTTTTTTTTTTTTTTTTTTTTTTTTTTTTTTTTTTTTTTTTTTTTTTTTTTTTTTTTTTTTTTTTTTTTTTTTTTTTTTTTTTTTTTTTTGTTTTTCTTTTTTTTTTTTTTTTTTTTTTTTTTTTTTTTTTTTTTTTTTTTTTTTTTTTTTTTTTTTTTTTTTTTTTTTTTTTTTTTTTTTTTTTTTTTTTTTTTTTTTTTTTTCTTTCCGTCCCCTCTCCTCCTCCTCTCCTTTTTTTCTTTTTCTTTTTTTTTTTTTCCTTTTTTTCTTTTTTTTTTTTTTTGTTTTTTCATTTCTTTCTTTTTTTTTTTTTTTTTTTTTTTTTTTTTTTTTTTTTTTTTTTTTTTTTTTTTTTTTTTTTTTTTTTTTTTTTGTTTTTTTTTTTTTTTTTTTTTTTTTTTTTTTTTTTTTTTTGTTCTTTTTTTTTTCTTTTTTTTTTTTTTTTTTTTTGTTTTTTTTTTTTTTGTTTTTTTTTTTTTTTTTTTTTTTTTTTTTTTTTTTTTTTTTTTTTTTTTTTTTTTTTTTTTTTTTTTTTTATTTTTTTATTTTTTTTTTTTTTTTTATTTTTTTTTTTCTTTTTTTTTCCTTGTCCCTTTCCTTTTCTTCCTTTCCTTTTCCTTTCCCTTTCCTTTTCCTTTCCTTTTCCTTTCCTTTTTTTCCTTTTCCTTTCCTTTTCCTTTCCTTTCCCTTTCCTTTCCCTTTCCTTTCCCTTTCCTTTCCTTTTTTCCCTTTCCTTTCCTTTCCTTTCCTTTCCTTTTTCATTTCCTTTCCTTTCCTTTTTCCTTTTTCCTTTCCTTTCCTTTTCCTTTCCTTTCCTTTTTCCTTTCCTTTTCCTTTTTCCTTTTCCTTTCCTTTTCCTTTTTTCCTTTTCCTTTCCTTTCCCTTTTTCCTTTCCTTTCCTTTCCTTTCCTTTTCCTTTCCTTTTCCTTTCTTTTCCTTTTTCCTTTTCCTTTCCTTTTTTTCCTTTCCTTTTCCTTTTCCTTTTCCTTTTTCCTTTTCCTTTTCCTTTCCTTTTTTCCTTTTCCTTTCCCTTTCCCTTCCCTTACTTTCCTTTCCTTTCCGTTCCTTTCTTTCCTTTTTCCTTTTCCTTTTCCTTTCCTTTTCCTTTCCTTTTCCATTTCCTTTTCCTTTTCCTTTTCCTTTCCTTTTCTCTTTTCCTTTCCTTTCCTTTTCCTTTTCCTTTCCCTTTCCCTTTCCTTTCCTTTCCTTTGTCCTTTCCTTTCCTTTTCCTTTCCTTTTTCCTTTCCTTTTCCTTTCTTTTTTCCTTTCCCTTTTTCCTTTCTCTTTTCCTTTTCCTTTCCTTTCCTTTCCTTTTTCCTTTCCTTTCCTCTCTCCTCTCTCCTTTCCTAATGGGGACACAAACAGCAATAAAAACTGACAGGGGGTCCAACCCCTCCCCCCCCCCGCGCCCCCGCCCCCCCCCCCCCCCCCCCCCCCCCAACCCCTCCCCCCGCCCCCCCCCTCCCCCCCCCCCCCTCCAGTCCATCCAACACTAAAGATAAAAGTTTTGCCTTTTAGTTATACTTTTAAGTTTTAATTTCGGTTTTTATCTTTAGGAGTGTCCGGTGATCAGGAAATCGGTGAAACAAACGCCAAGTTCACCGATTTCACATTTCATACTCTCCGCTTATAATCGGCACCGGAGACATTGCGGCGGTCGGGTTGCTACGGACAACAAAGTCACTTCACTTTTCAGGATTTTTTTGATCCTCGCAGTTCAGCAGAAGTGATGATTCCATCGGAAACAAATCTGAATATTTTTCTTGCTGATCCGGTTAGATGACTAATGAACAGAAGACGAGTCCGGACCCGACCGAGCGCCACCGAATATTCCCAGCGATGATTCCACATCGCCATCATATGGTTACCAGGGTAACAATTCCGGTAACGTTCAGTCCTGTGGTTACCATGGTAACAATTCCGGTAACGTTCAGTCCTGTGGTTACCATGGTAACAATTCCGGTAACGTTCAGTCCTGTGGTTACCACGGTAACAATTCCGGTAACGTTCAGTCCTGTGGTTACCATGGTAACAATTCCGGTAACGTTCAGTCCTGTGGTTACCATGGTAACAATTCCGGTAACGTTCAGTCCTGTGGTTACCATGGTAACAATTCCGGTAACGTTCAGTCCTATGGTTACCATGGTAACAATTCCGGTAACGTTCAGTCCTGTGGTTACCATGGTAACAATTCCGGTAGAGTTTAGTCCTATGGTTACCATGGTAACAATTCCGGTAACATTCAGTCCTGTGGTTACCAGGGTAACAATTCCGGTAACGTTCAGTCCTGTGGTTACCATGGTAACAATTCCGGTAACGTTCAGTCCTATGGTTACCATGGTAACAATTCCGGTAACGTTCAGTCCTATGGTTACCATGGTAACAATTCCGGTAACGTTCAGTCCTATGGTTACCATGGTAACAAT
>CM053035.1:208723536-208741036 GCA_028564925.1 Lithobates sylvaticus | reverse complement strand
AAAAAAAAAAAAAAGTTTTTTTTTTTTTTAGTTTTTTTAAACTTGTAAACAAGAAAAATGTGCGAGAAAAAGCTGCGTCCCCGAGTGGTTAATGTTACAAATGTGTTACATTGTTGCTGAGAGACGGATTGTCTTCTCCTATAAGATGTCATTTCCGGGGCCACGAGAAACGCTCGATGATGATTGGCTCGGGGATATCGGAGGAATGTTGGGGGTTTTCCTGGTGAAAATTCATTTGAATGAGAAATTCCGCTCCTCGCTCTGCGGTTGGTCGCGTCTTTGTGCGACATTTTACAGGAATGAGGCGTTATATTAACACTCGTTAAAGGTTAGTTGGAAACATTTTATGTTTATTTAAATTTTTTATAATGGTTTTTATTTATTTCTATTTATAATTTTTTATTTTATTTTTTATTTTTATTTTATTTTTTTTAATGTTTCTTTTTATTTATTTTTGGGCTGGAGCTGCAGTTCCATAACTCACCTGTAATGAAATATTTCCCACATCCGTCTCCTTCCTATAGAAATCTTCTCTCCGGAGATGGCCGGTCCTCTTCACAGGCACTGTATGAGTGGATGGCCTCGGATCTGACATTACCGTACATTGAAGAAGGTCCCGGCGGCTGCCCCGCCCCTTCCTGTCTCATCCATTCACAAAAGTCTTTGGATTGTGAGAAAAGGGGACGGATGAGTAAAAGGATGCCCCCCCCCCCCCTATTCAGATGCTGTTGCTTTTACTATACAAGGAGTGTTGTGAATGGAGGAGAGGATGGGAAGGGGCGGGGCAGCCGTTGGGACCTTCTTCAATGTACGGCAATGTTAGATATAGGTGATTAACCCATACAGTGCCAGAGGCTCAGCACTGCAAAGAGGACCTGTCATTACTACAGAGACCCTTTCTATAGTAAGGAGCAAACGGCAGGATGTGGGATGGACTTTACTTCAGGTCAGTTATGTGATTGAAGCTGTAGCCAAAAAACCCCACAAAACTTTAAATCCGGGGTCTCCAAACTTTGTAAACAAAGGGGCCGGACTGTTACCAGTGGGAGTAAAACTGTCCTGGTGTCAGTGGGAGGAATAGTGCCCATCATCATTGGTGTCAGTGGGAGGAATAGTGTCCCATCATTGGTGTCGGTGGGAGGAATAGTGTCCCATCATTGGTGTCAGTGGGAGGAATAGTGCCCCATCATTGGTGTCAGTGGGGAGGAATAGTGCCCCCATCATTGGTGTCAGTGGGAGGAATAGTGCCCCATCATTGGTGTCAGTGGAGGAATAGTGTCCCATCATTGGTGTCAGTGGGAGGAATAGTGTCCCCATCATTGGTGTCAGTGGGAGGAATAGTGTCCCCATCATTGGTGTCAGTGGGAGGAAATAGTGTCCCATCATTGGTGTCAGTGGGAGGAATAGTGTCCCCATCATTGGTGTCAGTGGGAGGAATAGTGTCCCCATCATTGGTATCAGTGGGAGGAATAGTTGCCCCATCATTGGTGTCAGTGGGAGGAATAGTGCCCCATCATTGGTGTCAGTGGTGCACCTAATAAAGGGGGCAGTGAGGGTATAACTAAGTGATTTCAGTTGTTTTTTTTTTTTTTTGGTGGAGTGACCCTTTAAGGATCTCTCATATCTGAGTTTGTTGTGCGGTGTTGGTGTTGAGGGATGGGAGGGGGGGGGGTGTTGAGGGATGGGTGGATGGTGGATGGGGGGTCCTGATGATGTCGGTGGGGGGGGGGGGGGTGAGACAAATGAGATAATTGACTTTCCAGTATACAGATCCAGCCGGTGTCCTCCGGGAAGTGTTGGGTTTTATGGAGTGTCTTGGCAGTCCTCGTCCTCCTTCCACCGTCTCTCTGTGGTCTCTCTGAGGTCTCTCTCTGAGGTCTCTCTCTGAGGTCTCTCTCGGAGGTCTCTCTGTGTAACACGGGCACTTAGTCCATTACTGGGGCCGGTCCTTCCTCGCCATGACCTCACCGCACATCTGGCGCTCCGTACGATGGTCTGGTGTGCTGCTCCCGCCGGACGCGGCTCTGGACCCTTCCCCCCTCCATGCTGCTTCTTAAAGGGACACTTCAATTTAGACAAAATAAATGCCCCCTACAGATGGATGGGTAGAATGCCCACACAAGGCTCTCCTTGGAGATATTGTCACTTTGTATAGGACCCCCCCATGTATGCGGACCCCCCCCCCCATGTATGCGGACCCCCCCCCATGTATACGTGCCGATCCGTACTTCCTTAGCACCTCCCCATTCCATTGGAGCTCTGGCTGTGTTGCTCTAATGCTGGGTGTCCAACTCATCGCTGGCCGCAAGGGCATTATAATTGCCCTCAAAGGGCCAGTTGTATGTAGATGTCCAGAGCTCCCCCCCCCCCCTCCATCCCTACATCACAGGGCACTCCCCTTTATCTTGTGCTTGTCAGGAGGAAGCTGAGGGGCGGAGCCGGGAAGCAGAAAGTGCAATGTCTGGAGGAGGACCAGAGGAGGGCTGGAGTCAGGGGAAGCGGAGACGAGGGGGGTACTGCGGCTGTACAGAGTGCAGGATCTGGTTGAGTTCTGTCCTCCTCTCTGCTGCCGACGGGCGAAATAAGATGGGGGTGGAGCCAGGGGGGGGGGGGGGGGGGGTGCCGCAGGGGAGGTGCGAGGGCCACATGACATGGCCTGGAGGGCCGGATTCGCCTTGCATGTGTGACTTCCCATATGACTGAGCGACCAATCACTGGAGGGCACGGGACAGAAGTCAGCGACTTGGGTCATCTCCCAGGTTACTCCATGGGGCACTCCCACAGTGGGGAGGTGCTAAGTGGGGTGTAGATGGGTAAATATTCAGAGCGGGGGGGGGACCCAGAATGGACGGGGGCGGGGGGGGGGTTTGGGGGGGGGGGATTTGCTATGTATACTTGTATATTGAGAGGCTTTAGAAATATTCATATTGATAACGGCTGATATTTTTTGCCACATGCTGAAGTTTAGTTAAAGAGTAACTCCGCTTTTGTTGAGAATAAACCCCTCCCCCCTCCCCCTGCGGATTCCTACCTTTTTATTAATCTGAAGAAATAGCTGTTTGTTTCTCTGTGTCCATGAGCACAGTGAGTGATTTTTATCATTATCAATCAGCTGCTGCATCTGCAGGGCTCTGAGGAAAGTGGCAGGGTCTGCATCCCTTTTTAGATGTGATTTCCCTTTGGGAGTGTCTCTCCCAGAATTACATTTTTTGTTGCAGGGGATGCCCAAAATCTGACATGTATCTCAGTGCAGACTTCTGGGGAAAAAACAGTGAGCCAATCACACAAGCAGGAAATTTCATTTCTGGGGGATCACTCTGTATACCGTGTGTGTGCGCAGCGCCTCCAGGCGGCCATATTGCATTTTACAGAAAGTTACAGCAGCTGCAGATTGAAAAGGGAATAATTAATATTCAATTACAACGTGACCCGTGTCCTCCATTCAGAAAAGCCCATGTCACTGCATGTGATCTGTTCTGTGAATGGAGGAGGGGATCCAGTCATTCATCAGCCCCCCCCCGCCCCCCCCCCCCCCCCCCCAGCCATCTTAATGTATGGGCATTATACTTGCCAACTGTCAGCTTCCCATGACTGTCCCGGATTACCTGGGACAGTCACGCTTTTTACTAAGCTATCCCGGTATGGCTGTGTCCAGGACAGCGTCCCAGAACCTAATCTCCAATTCTATCAACTATTTATACTTTAATTCTAGAGAGTATTTACATAAATTGGGTAAGGCTGGTTGGGGCCACAGAGTATTACTTTGCCCAGGGGCCCATGATGCTATTAAGACTGTTGGGACTGCCGCCCCCCGTGTGATGATCCCCGGTCCCATCTTCTTCTCCCCTGCGATCCGCCCCCCGTGTGATGATCCCCGGTCCCATCTTCTTCTCCCCTGCGATCCGCCCCCCGTGTGATGATCCCCGGTCCCATCTTCTACTCCCCTGCGATCCTCCCCCCCCCCCCGTGTGATGATCCCCGGTCCAATCTTCTTCTCCCCTGCCATCCGCCCCCCCCCCCCCCGTGTGATGATCCCCTGGGTCCCATCTTCTACTCCCCTGCGATCCCCCCCCCCCCCCCGTGTGATGATCCCGGTCCCATCTTCTTCTCCCCTGCGATCCTCCCCCCCCCGTGTGATGATCCCCCGGTCCCATCTTCTTCTCCCCTGCGATCCACCCCCGTGTGATGATCCCCGGTCCCATCTTCTTCTCCCCTGCGATCCACCCCCGTGTGATGATCCCCGGTCCCATCTTCTTCTCCCCTGCGATCCGGCCCCCCCCCCCGTGTGATGATCCCCGGTCCCATCTTCTTCTCCCCTGCGATTCGCCCCCCCGTGTGATGATCCCCGGTCCAATCTTCTTCTCCCCTGCGATTCGCCCCCCCGTGTGATGATCCCCGGTCCCATCTTCTTCTCCCCTGCGATCCGCCCCCCCCGTGTGATGATCCCCGGTCCCATCTTCTTCTCCCCTGCGATCCGCCCCCCCCGTGTGATGATCCCCGGTCCCATCTTCTACTCCCCTGCGATCCGCCCCCCCGTGTGATGTTCCCCGGTCCCATCTTCTCCCCTGCGATCCGCCCCCCCCCCCCCCCGGTGTGATGATCCCCGGTCCCATCTTCTTCTCCCCTGCGATCCGCCCCCCCGTGTGATGATCCCCGGTCCCATCTTCTCCCCTGCGATCCACCCCCCCCCCGTGTGATGATCTCCCCTGGTCCCATCTTCTTCTCCCCTGCGATCCGCCCCCCCCCCCGCCCCCCCCGTGTGTTGATCCCCGGTCCCATCTTCTACTCCCCTGCGATGCCCCCCCCCGTGTGATGATCCCCGGTCCCATCTTCTCTACTCCCCTGCGATCCGCCCCCCCCCCCGTCCCCCCCCCCCCGTGTGATGATCCCCGGTCCCATCTTCTTCTCCCCTGCGATCCGCCCCCCGTGTGATGATCCCCGGTCCCATCTTCTACTCCCCTGCGATCCGCCCCCCGTGTGATGATCCCCGGTCCCATCTTCTACTCCCCTCCGATCCGCCCCCCGTGTGATGTTCCCCGGTCCCATCTTCTCCCCTGCGATCCGCCCCCCCCCCCCCCCGTGTGATGATCCCCGATCCCATCTTCTTCTCCCCTGCGATCCGCCCCCCCCCCCCCGTGTGATGATCCCGGTCCCATCTTCTTCTCCCTGCGATCCGCCCCCCCCTGTGATGATCCCCGGTCCCATCTTCTACTCCCCTGCGATCCGCCCCCGTGTGATGATCCCCGGTCCCATCTTCTACTCCCCTGCGATCCACCCCCCCCGTGTGATGATCCCCGGTCCCATCTTCTTCTCCCCTGCGATCCACCCCCCCGTGTGATGATCCCCGGTCCCATCTTCTTCTCCCCTGCGATCCGCCCCCCCGTGTGATGATCCCCGGTCCCATCTTCTACTCCCCTGCGATCCGCCCCCCGTGTGATGATCCCCGGTCCCATCTTCTTCTCCCCTGCGATCCACCCCCCCGTGTGATGATCCCCGGTCCCATCTTCTTCTCCCCTGCGATCCGCCCCCCCCCGTGTGATGATCCCCGGTCCCATCTTCTTCTCCCCTGCGATCCGCCCCCCGTGTGATGATCCCCGGTCCCATCTTCTACTCCCCTGCGATCCCCCCCCCCCCCCCCCGTGTGATGATCCCCGGTCCCATCTTCTACTCCCCTGCGATCCGCCCCCCCGTGTGATGTTCCCCGGTCCCATCTTCTACTCCCCTGCGATGCCCCCCCCGTGTGATGTTCCCCGGTCCCATCTTCTCCCCTGCGATCCGCCCCCCGTGTGATGATCCCCGGTCCCATCTTCTTCTCCCCTGCGATCCGCCCCCCGTGTGATGATCCCCGATCCATCTTCTTCTCCCCTGCGATCCGGCCCCCCCCCCCCCGTGTGATGATCCCCGGTCCCATCTTCTACTCCCCTGCGATCCCCCCCCCCGTGTGATGATCCCCGGTCCCATCTTCTTCTCCCCTGCGATCCGCCCCCCCCCCGTGTGATGATCCCCGGTCCCATCTTCTTCTCCCCTGCGATTCCCCCCCCCCCGTGTGATGATCCCCGGTCCCATCTTCTACTCCCCTGCGATCCGCCCCCCGTGTGATGATCCCCGGTCCCATCTTCTCCCCTGCGATGCGCCCCCCCCCCCCCCGTGTGATGATCCCCGGTCCCATCTTCTTCTCCCCTGCGATTCGCCCCCCCTCGTGTGATGATCCCCGGTCCCATCTTCTACTCCCCTGCGATCCGCCCCCCCGTGTGATGATCCCCGGTCCCATCTTCTACTCCCCTGCGATCCGCCCCCCCCCGTGTGATGATCCCCGGTCCCATCTTCTTCTCCCCTGCGATTCGCCCCCCCTCGTGTGATGATCCCCGGTCCCATCTTCTACTCCCCTGCCATCCGCCCCCCCCCGTGTGATGATCCCCGGTCCCATCTTCTACTCCCCTGCGATCCGCCCCCCGTGTGATGATCCCCGGTCCCATCTTCTTCTCCCCTGCGATCCGCCCCCCCCCCCCCCCCCGTGTGATGATCCCCGGTCCCATCTTCTTCTCCCCTGCGATTCCCCCCCCCCCGTGTGATGATCCCCGGTCCCATCTTCTCCCCTGCGATCCGCCCCCCCGTGTGATGATCCCCGGTCCCATCTTCTCCCCTGCGATCCGCCCCCCCGTGTGATGATCCCCGGTCCCATCTTCTCCCCTGCGATCCGCCCCCCGTGTGATGATCCCCGGTCCCATCTTCTACTCCCCTGCGATCCGCCCCCCCGTGTGATGATCCCCGGTCCCATCTTCTACTCCCCTGCGATCCTCCCCCCCCCCCCCCCCCCCCCCCCGTGTGATGATCCCCGGTCCCATCTTCTACTCCCCTGCGATCCGCCCCCCTCGTGTGATGATCCCCGGTCCCATCTTCTACTCCCCTGCGATCCGCCCCCCTCGTGTGATGATCCCCGGTCCCATCTTCTACTCCCCTGCGATCCGCCCCCCGTGTGATGATCCCCGGTCCCATCTTCTACTCCCCTGCCATCCGCCCCCCCCCCGTGTGATGATCCCCGGTCCCATCTTCTACTCCCCTGCGATCCGCCCCCCCGTTTGATGATCCCCGGTCCCATCTTCTACTCCCCTGCGATCCGCCCCCCGTGTGATGATCCCCGGTCCCATCTTCTACTCCCCTGCGATGCCCCCCCCCCCCCCGTGTGATGATCCCCGGTCCCATCTTCTACTCCCCTGCGATCTGCCCCCCCGTGTGATGATCCCCGGTCCCATCTTCTTCTCCCCTGCGATTTCCCCCCCCCCCGTGTGATGATCCCCGGTCCCATCTTCCTCTCCCCTGCGATCCGCCCCCCCGTGTGATGATCCCCGGTCCCATCTTCTACTCCCCTGCGATGCCCCCCCCCGTGTGATGATCCCCGGTCCCATCTTCTACTCCCCTGCGATCCGCCCCCCCGTGTGATGATCCCCGGTCCCATCTTCTACTCCCCTGCGATCCGCTCCCCGTGTGATGATCCCCGGTCCCAGCTTCTACTCCCCTGCGATCCGCCCCCCCGTTTGATGATCCCCGGTCCCATCTTCTACTCCCCTGCGATCCGCCCCCCTCGTGTGATGATCCCCGGTCCCATCTTCTTCTCCCCTGCGATCCGCCCCCCGTGTGATGATCCCCGGTCCCATCTTCTACTCCCCTGCGATCCGCCCCCCCCCCCCGTGTGATGATCCCCGGTCCCATCTTCTCCCCTGCGATCCGCCCCCCCCGTGTGATGATCCCCGGTCCCATCTTCTCCCCTGCGATCCGCCCCCCCGTGTGATGATCCCCGGTCCCATCTTCTACTCCCCTGCGATCCGCCCCCCCGTTTGATGATCCCCGGTCCCATCTTCTTCTCCCCTGCGATCCCCCCCCCCGTGTGATGATCCCCGGTCCCATCTTCTACTCCCCTGCGATCTGCCCCCCGTGTGATGATCCCCGGTCCCATCTTCTTCTCCCCTGCGATCCACCCCCGTGTGATGATCCCCGGTCCCATCTTCTTCTCCCCTGCGATCCACCCCCGTGTGATGATCCCCGGTCCCATCTTCTTCTCCCCTGCGATCCGCCCCCCGTGTGATGATCCCCGGTCCCATCTTCTACTCCCCTGCGATCCGCCCCCTCGTGTGATGATCCCCGGTCCCATCTTCTTCTCCCCTGCGATCCGCCCCCCGTGTGATGATCCCCGGTCCCATCTTCTACTCCCCTGCGATCCGCCCCCCCCCCCCCCGTGTGATGATCCCCGGTCCCATCTTCTCCCCTGCGATCCGCCCCCCCCCCCCGTGTGATGATCCCCGGTCCCATCTTCTCCCCTGCGATCCGCCCCCCGTGTGATGATCCCCGGTCCCATCTTCTCCCCTGCGATCCGCCCCCGTGTGATGATCCCCGGTCCCATCTTCTACTCCCCTGCGATCCGCCCCCCCGTTTGATGATCCCCGGTCCCATCTTCTTCTCCCCTGCGATCCGCCCCCCGTGTGATGATCCCCGGTCCCATCTTCTACTCCCCTGCGATCTGCCCCCCGTGTGATGATCCCCGGTCCCATCTTCTTCTCCCCTGCGATCCACCCCCGTGTGATGATCCCCGGTCCCATCTTCTTCTCCCCTGCGATCCACCCCCGTGTGATGATCCCCGGTCCCATCTTCTTCTCCCCTGCGATCCGCCCCCGTGTGATGATCCCCGGTCCCATCTTCTACTCCCCTGCGATCCGCCCCCCTCGTGTGATGATCCCCGGTCCCATCTTCTTCTCCCCTGCGATCCGCCCCCCGTGTGATGATCCCCGGTCCCATCTTCTACTCCCCTGCGATCTGCCCCCCGTGTGATGATCCCCGGTCCCATCTTCTACTCCCCTGCGATCCGCCCCCCGTGTGATGATCCCCGGTCCCATCTTCTACACCCCTGCGATCCGCCCCCCGTGTGATGATCCCCGGTCCCATCTTCTACTCCCCTGCGATCCGCCCCCCCGTTTGATGATCCCCGGTCCCATCTTCTACTCCCCTGCGATCCGCCCCCGTGTGATGATCCCCGGTCCCATCTTCTACTCCCCTGCGATCCGCCCCCCCGTTTGATGATCCCCGGTCCCATCTTCTACTCCCCTGCGATCCGCCCCCCCGTGTGATGATCCCCGGTCCCATCTTCTACTCCCCTGCGATGCCCCCCCCCCCCCGTGTGATGATCCCCGGTCCCATCTTCTACTCCCCTGCGATCTGCCCCCCGTGTGATGATCCCCGGTCCCATCTTCTTCTCCCCTGCGATTTCCCCCCCCCCCCCGTGTGATGATCCCCGGTCCCATCTTCCTCTCCCCTGCGATCCGCCCCCCCGTGTGATGATCCCCGGTCCCATCTTCTACTCCCCTGCGATGCCCCCCCCCCGTGTGATGATCCCCGGTCCCATCTTCTACTCCCCTGCGATCCGCCCCCCCCGTGTGATGATCCCCGGTCCCATCTTCTACTCCCCTGCGATCCGCTCCCCGTGTGATGATCCCCGGTCCCATCTTCTACTCCCCTGCGATCCGTCTGCAGAGGGTTGGAGTTGTTGCCGGTTGTTTATCTTCGTGATGAAGAAATCACCTGCGTAGCAGAGCTGGAAATCCGGTTTCCTGATTGCCGGGGGGGTGACGGATCTCCATACAGGAGGTTTGTTTCCAAGTCATTGAATACACAAATACTTCCCTCTGAGATGTCAGGAGAACTCGGCACACCGAGGAGGTCACCTGGCCGGTCTTGTGTTCTGCATGGAGGAGGTGATGACATGAGTCGGCCACCCCGAGCCATTGTCTGCGCGCCGCCGGAACATTCCTTCTGCTGTGGTATGTGCTCTGTGGGGTGACTTTGCCCTTTTCTCTTTTGTAACGCTCGCTTTGTCTTTAGAGCGTTAGCACTGCGGTGAGGCGGAGTCATTGTTACCATTCAGAAGACGCTCTGCCTGTTCTGCAACTTTGCGCTCACCTGGATGTCACCCCAAATTCTCTTTTTCCGGTATGTTCCGTGTCTTCCCTCCCAGTGTACAGTTTTCCTAAAGCCCAACTCGGGGCAGGATGACCATCGCAGGTCTCCAAGGGGCGCACCTACCTATTGCACCTACCTATTCCTCAGGTATGTCTTGTATATGCCGGAGGGCGTCCAGCTCTGACTGTCAGCTCTGCGGTCCTCCGGACTATTCACAGATCATGTTGGCAGCTTCACTCCATGGACTAGATCAATGGTGGCCAACTTGAAAATTAGAGGGACTCGAGTGCGGCCCCCACACTGCCAAAGGGCCACGCAATAGCGGCAGATATTTGCACCTCAATGCCCAAAAATGTATGCTGCATTTTTTGCCACATATTGCAATGTACACTGTAGAAGTTGGAGTACAATAACCCCCAGCATTGGTGTCAGTGGATGCAATAATAACCCCCAGCATTGGTGTCAGCGAATGCAATAATAACCCCCAGCATTGGTGTCCGCGGATGCAATAATAACCCCCAGCATTTTCTGTCATTGAGTGCAATAATAACCCCCAGCATTGGTGTCAGTGAATATAATAATAACCCCCATTACCGGTGTCAGTGAGTGCAGTAATAACCCCCAGCATTAGTGTCAGCGGATGCAGTAATAACCCCCAGTTTTGGTGTCAGCGGATGCAGTAATAACCCCCAGCTTTTCCTGTCATTGAGTGCAATAATAACCCCCAGCATTGGTGTCAGTAGATGCAATAACCCCCAGCATTGGTGTCAGTGAATATAATAATAACCCCCATTACCAGTGTCAGTGAGTGGAGTAATAACCCCCAGCATTGGTGTCAGAGGATGCAATAATAACCCCCAGCATTGGTGTCAACGGATGCAATAATAACCCCCAGCATTGGTGTCAGCGGATGAAATAATAACCCCCAGCATTGGTGTCAGCGAATGCAATAATAACCCCCAGCATTGGTGTCAGCGAATGCAATAATAACCCCAGCATTGGTGTCAGTGGATGAAATAATAACCCCCAGCATTGGTGTCAGCGGATGCAATAATAACCCCCAGCATTGGTGTCAGCGGATGTAATAATAACCCCCAGCATTGGTGTCAGCGAATGCAATAATAACCCCCAGCATTGGTGTCAGTGGATGCAGTAATAACCCCCAGCATTTGCTGTCATTGAGTGCAATAATAACCCCCAGCATTGGTGTCAGCAGATGCAGTAATAACCCCCAGCATTGGTGTCAGCGAATGCAATAATAACTCCCATCATTGGTATCAGTGGGAGGAATAGTGTCCCATCATTGGTATCAGTGGGAGGAATAGTGCCCCATCATTGGTGTCAGTGGGGGGAATAGTGTCCCATCATTGGTGTCAGTGGTGCACCTAATAAAGGGGGCAGTGAGGGTATAACTAAGTGATATCAGTTGTGTGTTTTTTTTGGTGAAGTGACCCTTTAAGGATCTCTCATATCTGAGTTTGTTGTGCGGTGTTGAGGGATGGATGGGGGGGGGGGGGGTTGGATGGGGGGGGGGGTGTTGATGATGTCGGTAGGGGGGGGGGGGGGGGTGAGACAAATGAGATAATTGACTTTCCAGTATACAGATCCAGCCGGTCTCCTCCGGGAAGTGTTGGGTTTAATGGAGTGTCTTGGCAGTCCTCGTCCTCCTTCCATGGTCTCTCTGTGTAACACGGGCACTTAGTCCATTACTGCGGCTGATCCTTCCTCGCCATGACCTCACCGCACATCTGGCGCTCCGTCAGTGTTGCCAACCTACCAGATTAAAATTTACTGACACAACACCCAAAATTTACTGGCGCAGCCACGTTTTTACTGGCATTTCCAAAAGTTACTACATTACAGTTGTAAGTGCAAATTTCAGTATTTAGGCTACAAATAAGTACAATATGCAATTAGCAATGTGATTCAAGGTAGATATTAAGGCAAAAAGCTAATTTCTTATTTTATTTTAAATATAGTAAGTAAGTGGCTCAGAGACAGGACTCAGGGGCAGGACTCAGGGGCAGGACTCAGGGGCAGGAAATTAGAATGGGCGACACACACCCATGAAATAGACTCTTACAGTGACACTGACAGCAGTGTGCAGCAGCACAGATCACTGACACGTCCCCTCCTGAGTCGCAGTGACAGTCTCTCTCCATGCCAGGTGGTCCTCTCAGTCCCCTCCAGTCCAAACAGCATTGACAGTCCCGCTCCCGGATTGCCCTGCTCCTGTCCCACAGACCCGCACATGAGGCTCTGGCCGCTCTGCTTGGCTCCCTTGCACCATGACATCACACGACATGCTCAGGCACCGCCTCCGTCAGACCCGGCCCCCGCCAGTACCACCCGAACACACTAACAGGTACTTGGATGGTCCTGGCCGGCTCCGGACCCAAGCTGCGCTTGCCCAGTTCCGAGCCAAGCACCACGGCCATATTTTTTACTGGCAACATTTTTCCTCTTACTGGCTTTTACTGGCAGGTGAAAAGTGCCTGTTTTTTACTGGCTGCCAGTAAAAATACTGACGGTTGGCAACACTGCGCTCCGTACGATGGTCTGGTGTGCTGCTCCCGGCGGACGCGGCTCTGGACCCTTCCCTCCTCCATACTGGCCGCTGCTTCTTAAAAGGACACTACAATTCAAGACACTTCAAGACAAAATAAATGCCCCCTACAGATGGAAGGGTAGAATGCCCGGCTCTACTTGGAGATATTGTCACTTGGCATTATAATTGCCCTCAAAGGGCCAGTTGTATGTAGATGTCCAGAGCTCCCCCACCTTCAGAAGTCAAGAGCCCCCCCCCCCCTCCATCCCTTACATCACAGGGCACTCCCCTTTATCTTGTGCTTCTGTCAGGAGGAGGCTGAAGGGCGGAGCTGGGAAGCAGAAAGTGCAATGTCTGGAGGAGGACCAGAGGAGGGCTGGAGTCCGGGGAAGAGGAGACCAGGGGAAGCGGAGACGAGGGGGGTACTGCGGCTGTACAGAGTGCAGGATCCGGTTGAGTTCTGTCCTCCTCTCTGCTGCCGACGGCTGAAATAAGATGGGGGTGGAGCCAAGGGGGGGTACCGCAGGGGCGGTGCGAGGGCCACATGACATGGCCTGGAGGGCCGGATTCGCCTTGCATGTGTGACTTCCCATATGACTGAGCGACCAATCACTGGAGGGCACGGGACAGAAGTCAGCGACTTGGGTCATCTCCCAGGTTACTCATGGGGCACTCCCACAGTGGGGAGGTGCTAAGTGGGGTGCAGATGGGTAATTATTCAAAGCGGGGGGGGGGGACCCAGAATGGACGGGGGCGGGGGGGATTTGCTATGTATACTTGTATATTGAGAGGCTTTAGAAATATTCATATTTGATAACCGCTGATATTTTTTGCCACATGCTGAAGTTTAGTTAAAGAGTAACTCCGCTTTTGTTGAGAATAAACCCCTCCCCCCTCCCCCTGCGGATTCCTACCTTTTTGTTACTCGAAATGGCTGTTTGTTTCTCTGTGTCCATGTGCATACTGAGTGATTTTTATCATTATCAATCAGCTGCTGCATCTGCAGGGCTCTGAGGAAAGTGGCAGGGTCTGCATCCCTTTTTAGATGTGATTTCCCTTTTGGGAGTCTCTCTCCCAATTACATTTTTTGTTGCAGGGGATGCCCAAAATCTGACATGTATCTCAGTGCAGACTTCTGGGAAAAAAACAGTGAGCCAATCACACAAGCAGGAAATTACATTTCTGGGGGGTCGCTCTGTATACCGTGTGTGTGCGCAGCGCCTCCAGGCGGCCATATTGCATTTTACAGAAAGTTGCAGCAGCTGCAGATTGAAAAGGAAAGGGAATTATTAATAACATTCAATTACAATGTGACCCGTGTCCTCCATTCAGAAAAGCCCATGTCACTGCATGTGATCTGTTCTGTGAATGGAGGAGGGGATCCAGTCATTCATCAGCCCCCCCCCCCCCCCCCAGCCATCTTAATGCATGGGCATTATACTTGCCAACTGTCAGCTTGCCGTGACTGTCCCGGATTAGCCGGGACAGTCACGCTTTTTTACTAAGCTATCCCGGTATGGCTGCGTCCAGGACAGCGTCCCAGAACCTGTACCGTGCCCTCTTGATGCCAGCATTGTAACACCCCTCCTGCCCCCCCCCCCCCCAGCCATCTTAATGCATGGGCATTATACTTACCAACTTCCCCTGACTGTCCCGGATTAGCCGGGACAGTCGTGCTTTTTACTAAGCTATCCCAGGATGGCTGCGTCCAGGACAGTGTCCCAGAACCTGTACCGTGCCCTCTTGATCCCAGCATTGTAACACCCCTCCTGCCCCCCCCCCCTAATTTAATGTATGGGCATTATACTTGCCAACTGTCAGCTTGCCGTGACTGTCCCGGATTAGCCGGGACAGTCACGCTTTTTTACTAAGCTATCCCGGTATGGCTGCGTCCAGGACAGCGTCCCAGAACCTGTACCGTGCCCTCTTGATGCCAGCATTGTAACACCCCTCCTGCCCCCCCCCCCCAGCCATCTTAATGCATGGGCATTATACTTACCAACTTCCCCTGACTGTCCCGGATTAGCCGGGACAGTCGTGCTTTTTACTAAGCTATCCCAGGATGGCTGCGTCCAGGACAGTGTCCCAGAACCTGTACCGTGCCCTCTTGATCCCAGCATTGTAACACCCCTCCGGCCCCCCCCCCCTAATTTAATGTATGGGCATTATACTTGCCAACTGTCAGCTTGCCGTGACTGTCCCGGATTAGCCGGGACAGTCACGCTTTTTTACTAAGCTATCCCGGTATGGCTGCGTCCAGGACATCGTCCCAGAACCGGTACTGTGCCCTCTTGATCCCAGCATTGTGACTCCCCTCTTGCCTCTCCCCCCCACCATACTGTGCCCTGTGTGTTAATTTAGTCTTTGATTTATGGGATGTTTTCTTAGTGTTCAAAATCTAGTTGATTTGTATGTGTGTGTATATATATATATTTATCCAATTCTATCAACTATTTATACTTTAATTCTAGGGAGTATTTACATAAATTGGGTAAGGCTGGTTGGGGCAACAGAGTATTACTTTGCCCAGGGGCCCATGATGCTATTAAGACTGTTGGGACTGCCGCCCCCCGTGTGATGATCCCCGATCCCATCTTCTACTCCCCTGCGATCCGCCCCCCGTGTGATGATCCCCGGTCCCATCTTCTTCTCCCCTGCGATCCGCCCCCCGTGTGATGATCCCCGGTCCCATCTTCTACTCCCCTGCGATCCGCCCCCCGTGTGATGATCCCCGGTCCCATCTTCTACTCCCCTGCGATCCGCCCCCCGTGTGATGATCCCCGGTCCCATCTTCTTCTCCCCTGCGATCCGCCCCCCGTGTGATGATCCCCGGTCCCATCTTCTTCTCCCCTGCGATCCGCCCCCCCCGTGTGATGATCCCCGGTCCCATCTTCTTCTCCCCTGCGATCCGCCCCCCCCGTGTGATGATCCCCGGTCCCATCTTCTACTCCCCTGCGATCCGCCCCCCCCCCGTGTGATGATCCCCGGTCCCATCTTCTACTCCCCTGCGATCCGCCCCCCCCGTGTGATGATCCCCGGTCCCATCTTCTACTCCCCTGCGATCCCCCCCCCCGTGTGATGATCCCCGGTCCCATCTTCTACACCCCTGCGATCCGCCCCCCGTGTGATGATCCCCGGTCCCATCTTCCTCTCCCCTGCGATCCGCCCCCCGTGTGATGATCCCCGGTCCCATCTTCTTCTCCCCTGCGATCCCCCCCCCCTCGTGTGATGATCCCCGGTCCCATCTTCTTCTCCCCTGCGATCCGCCCCCTCGTGTGATGATCCCCGGTCCCATCTTCTTCTCCCCTGCGATTCCCCCCCCCTCGTGTGATGATCCCCGGTCCCATCTTCTACTCCCCTGCAATCCGCCCCCCGTGTGATGATCCCCGGTCCCATCTTCTTCTCCCCTGCGATCCCCCCCCCCCTCGTGTGATGAATCCCGGTCCCATCTTCTACTCCCCTGCGATCCGCCCCCCCCCCCCGTGTGATGATCCCCGGTCCCATCTTCTACTCCCCTGCGATTTCCCCCCCCCCCCCCCCCCCCCCCCCGTGTGATGATCCCCGGTCCCATCTTCTACTCCCCTGCAATCCGCCCCCCGTGTGATGATCCCCGGTCCCATCTTCTACTCCCCTGCGATCCACCCCCCCCCCTGTGTGATGATTCCCGGTCCCATCTTTTACTCCCCTGCGATCCGCCCCCCGTGTGATGATCCCCGGTCCCATCTTCTCCCCTGCGATCCGCCCCCCCCCCCGTGTGATGATCCCCGGTCCCATCTTCTACTCCCCTGCGATCCGCTCCCCGTGTGATGATCCCCGGTCCCATCTTCTACTCCCCTGCGATCCGTCCCCCCCGTGTGATGATCCCCGGTCCCATCTTCTTCTCCCCTGCGATCCGCCCCCCCCGTGTGATGATCCCCGGTCCCATCTTCTACTCCCCTGCGATCCGCCCCCGTGTGATGATCCCCGGTCCCATCTTCTACTCCCCTGCGATCTGCCCCCCGTGTGATGATCCCCGGTCCCATCTTCTACTCCCCTGCGATCTGCCCCCCGTGTGATGATCCCCGGTCCCATCTTCTACTCCCCTGCGATCCGCCCCCCGTGTGATGATCCCCGGTCCCATCTTCTACTCCCCTGCGATCCGCTCCCCGTGTGATGATCCCCGGTCCCATCTTCTACTCCCCTGCGATCCGTCCCCCCCCCGTGTGATGATCCCCGGTCCCATCTTCTACTCCCCTGCGATCCGCCCCCCGTGTGATGATCCCCGGTCCCATCTTCTTCTCCCCTGCGATCCGCCCCCCGTGTGGTGATCCCCGGTCCCATCTTCTGCCCCCCGTGTGATGATCCCCGGTCCCATCTTCTGCCCCCCGTGTGATGATCCCCGGTCCCATCTTCTGCCCCCCGTGTGATGATCCCCGGTCCCATCTTCTACTCCCCTGCGATCCGTCTGCAGAGGGTTGGAGTTGTTGCCGGTTGTTCGGCTTCGTGATGAAGAAATCACCTGCGTAGCAGAGCTGGAAATCCGGTTTCCTGATTGCCGGGGGGGTAACGGATCTCCATACAGGAGGTTTGTTTCCAAGCACAGGATTTCTCGGAGCCGCTGACGCCGAGTCATTGAATACACAAATACTTCCCTCTGAGATGTCAGGAGAACTCGGCACACCGAGGAGGTCACCTGGCCGGTCTTGTGTTCTGCATGGAGGAGGTGATGGAATGAGTCGGCCACCCCGAGCCATTGTCTGCGCGCCGCCGGAACATTCCTTCTGCTGTGGTATGTGCTCTGTGGGGTGACTTTGCCCTTTTCTCTTTTGTAACGCTCGCTTTGTTTTTAGAGTGTTAGCACTGCGGTGAGGTGGAGCCATTGTTGCCATTCAGAAGACGCTCTGCCTGTTCTGCAACTTTGCGCTCACCTGGATGTCACCCCAAAGTCTCTTTTTTCCGGTACGTTCCGTGTCTTCCCTCACAGTGTACAGTTTTCCTGAAGCCCAACTCGGGGCAGAATTACCA
>CM053035.1:208673536-208718536 GCA_028564925.1 Lithobates sylvaticus | reverse complement strand
AGCCTTCCTTCCCTCCCCACCTCCCATCAATGAGCCTTCCTTCCCCTCCCCACCTCCCATCAATGAGCCTTCCTTCCCTCCCCACCTCCCATCAATGAGCCTTCCTTCCCTCCCCGCCTCCATCAATGAGCCTTCCCTCCCCGCCTCCATCAATGAGCCTTCCCTCCCCGCCTCCATCAATGAGCCTTCTCTCCCCGCCTCCATCAATGAGCCTTCTCTCCCCGCCTCCATCAATGAGCCTTCCCTCTCCCCACCTCCATCAATGAGCCTTCCTTCCCTCCCCACCTCCATCAATGAGCCTTCCTTCTCTCCCACCTCCATCAATGAGCCTTCCCTCCCCGCCTCCATCAATGAGCCTTCTCTCCCCGCCTCCATCAATGAGCCTTCCTTCCCTCCCCACCTCCACCAATGAGCCTTCCTTCTCTCCCACCTCCATCAATGAGCCTTCCTTCTCTCCCACCTCCATCAATGAGCCTTCCTTCTCTCCCACCTCCATCAATGAGCCTTCTCTCCCCACCTCCATCAATGCGCCTTCCCTCCCCACCTCCCATCAATGAGCCTTCCCTCCCCACCTCCCATCAATGAGCCTTCCCTCCCCACCTCCACCAATGAGCCCTCCCTCCCCACCTCCATCAATGATTCCCCCCCACCTCCATCAATGAGCCTTCCCTCCCCACCTCCATCAATGAGCCTTCCCTCCCCACCTCCATCAATGAGTCTTCCCTCCCCACCTCCATCAATGAGCCTTCCCTCTCCACCTCCCTAAATGAGCCTTCCCACACCTCCATCAAGGAGCCTTCCCTCCCCACCTCCATCAATGAGCCTTCCCTCCCCACCTCCATCAATGAGCCTTCCCTCCCCACCTCCATCAATGAGCCTTTCCTCCCCCCCACCTCCATCAATGAGCCTTCCCTCCCCACCTCCATCAAGTCTTCCCTCCCCACCTTCATTACTGAGCCTTCTAGCTGTATGTCTGCAGTGTGAGATCTCAGGCACTGCGGCTTTGGACTGCCAGTCTCAGGAGGGGTGGGTGATATTTGGTGATGTCACTACTGTTCTTTTTGCTTGAGGGAAAGCTGTAACAGAGGACCTGCAGTGGAAGAATCTCCTTGCTTAATCTCTTCTGTGTATCTGGGCTTCCCCCGCTTCTGTTGCTTTTCATATCCCCCCACCCCCACCCACCATCAGGATGCAGAGGCCTGCCCTCTACCAAGATGGCCGCCTCCACACTCACAGTTTGCAAGGCAGTAATGGGAAAGAGATCAGCTGCGGGGAGCCCACATACTAGCGGGAAGTCCTTTGTAAAGATGTCGGTGTATTGTGTATAATATGTGATGTCATGGCTGGTGTTCTGATGATGTCATCTGTCCACAGCGAGGAATTAGACTCGGAGTACGCCCGAGCCATCCAGGAGGAGCTGCAGAGGAAAGCACGGGAGTACCTTCTGCGGGAGGAGGAAGACAAGGTAAGGTCGCCGAAATCGAAGCGCTAATCATCACCTGCACATGTATTAGGACTACGGCTCCATTCACTTGTGCGACTTGTCATGTGACTTTGGACATACACAAAAGTCACAGCCCATGTATGTCAATGGAAACCGTTCAGATCTATGCCGCTTAAAGCCACAGCGATTTTAAAAAGGTTCCTGCACTACTTTGATGCGACTCTCAGTGTACTGCAATGTAAACTCTCAAAGGTCGCATGAAAGTCGCATCTTAATGTTATTAATGCGACAGTTGTCAAAGTCAACATCCAAGTTGCACCCGACAAACGGCATGTGACCCATCCACAGTTGTAATGTAAAGTCCCAATGGACTTCTAAAGGCAAAAAATCTGTAATCTATTAATGCCTCAATTCATTTATTTGTAATGCAATCGGCCTATCTACATCTGACAGCAGAGCTCAGGGTGTGGGGAGAAGCAGCACGAGGAGCCAGTGAGATGTGTTGCAGTGCAGGGGCCATGCTGATAGGAAGAGAGAGGAGGGCGACAGATGAGCTCAGGGCAAAGTGAGGCTGCGTTGGAGGGGGGGGTTCTGGAAGGAAGCTCCTGGCGGGAGGGAGGGGGGGTTCTGGAAGGAAGCTCCTGGCGGGAGGGGGGGGGGTTCTGGAAGGAAGCTCCTGGCGGGAGGGGGGGGGGTTCTGGAAGGAAGCTCCTGGCGGGAGGGGGGGGTTCTGGAAGGAAGCTCCTGGCGGGAGGGGGGGTCCTGGAAGGAAGCTCCTGGCGGGAGGGGGGGTCCTGGAAGGAAGCTCCTGGCGGGAGGGGGGGTTCTGGAAGGAAGCTCCTGGCGGGAGGGGGGGTCCTGGAAGGAAGCTCCTGGCGGGAGGGGGGGTCCTGGAAGGAAGCTCCTGGCGGGAGGGGGGGTCCTGGAAGGAAGCTCCTGGCGGGAGGGGGGGTCCTGGAAGGAAGCTCCTGGCGGGAGGGGGGGTCCTGGAAGGAAGCTCCTGGCGGGAGGGGGGGGTTCTGGAAGGAAGCTTCTGGCGGGAGGGGGGGTCCTGGAAGGAAGCTCCTGGCGGGGGGGGGTCCTGGAAGGAAGCTCCTGGCGGGGGGGGGGGGGGTCCTGGAAGGAAGCTCCTGGCGGGGGGGGGGGGGTCCTGGAAGGAAACTCCTGTCGGGGGGGGTCCTGGAAGGAAGCTCCTGGTGGGGGGGGGGGGGGGGGGGGGCGGGGGGGGGGGGGGCGGGGGGGGGGGGGGGGGGGGGGGGGGGGGGGGGGGGGGGGGGGGGGGGGGGCGGGGGGGGGGGGGGGGGGGGGGGGGGGGGGTCGGGGGGGGGGGGGGGGGGGGGGGGCGGGGGGGGGGGGGGGGGGGGGGGGGGGGGGGGGGGGGGGGGGGGGGGGGGGGGGGGGGGGGGGGGGGGGGGGGGGGGGGGGGGGGGGGGGGGGTGGGGGTGGGGGGGGGGGTGGGGGGGGGGGGGTGGTGGGGGGGGGGGGGGGGGTCCTGGAAGCTCCTGGCGGGAGGGAGGGGGGGTCCTGGAAGGAAGCTCCTGGCGGGAGGGAGGGGGGGGGTCCTGGAAGGAAGCTCCTGGCGGGGGAGGGGGGGGGGGGGTCCTGGAAGGAAGCTCCTGGCGGGAGGGAGGGGGGGGGTCCTGGAAGGAAGCTCCTGGCAGGGAGGGGGAGGGTCCTGGAAGGAAGCTCCTGGCGGGAGGGAGGGGGGTCCTGGAAGGAAGCTCCTGGCGGGAGGGAGGGGGAGGGTCCTGGAAGGAAGCTCCTGGTGGGGGGGGGGGGTCCTGGAAGGAAGCAGTTGGCGGGAGGGAGGGGGGGGTCCTGGAAGGAAGCTCCTGGTGGGGGGGGGGGGGTCCTGGAAGGAAGCTCCTGGCGGGAGGGAGGGGGGGTCCTGGAAGGAAGCTCCTGGCGGGAGGGAGGGGGGGTCCTGGAAGGAAGCTCCTGGCGGGAGGGAGGGGGGGTCCTGGAAGGAAGCTCCTGGCGGGGGGGGTCCTGGAAGAAAGCTCCTGGCGGGGGAGGGGGGGTCCTGGAAGGAAGCTCCTGGCGGGAGGGAGGGGGGGTCCTGGAAGGAAGCTCCTGGCAGGGAGGGGGAGGGTCCTGGAAGGAAGCTCCTGGCGGGGGAGGGGGGGGTCCTGGAAGGAAGCTCCTGGCGGGGGAGGGGGGGTCCTGGAAGGAAGCTCCTGGCTCTCTCTGGGGGAGTTCCCGGTGACAGAGGTGGTGTCAGGCTCAGACACATTCTGCTGTCCGGGTGCCAAATCCTTCTGCCTGTACAGACAGATCCACCGACACTGAGCCAGCGAGGGGGGGAGGGGGGGTCATATTCCACCTCTACACCCAACTGGGGAGTGTCAGATATTTCCCATCTCCGCTCTTCTGGTGTTCTGAACATTTGTGGCCGGTAATAAGACATTCCTGACATTCAGACTTTTCTGCCCTTCGGCAATATTTTTGAAAGATGCCGGCTGTGGGTGGGTGGGGGGTCGGAGGTGTTTGATGGGTGGGGGGGCATCAGGACTATCGGCTTTGCGAATTGGGGAATTGAAAAGTAGTGATGTCATCAGAGGGAATGTCATCACACTGCCTGGAGGTCTGGAAGGTTGGGTGGTGTCCCTGGAAGCAACCGCATCGCTCGCTACGCCTTATCCCGCTCCTGGGGGGGAGGGGACTACTGACGGCTCCCACTGTATGGGCACTACTGATGGCTCCCACTGTACAGGGGGGACTACTGAGGGCTCCCACTGTATGGGGGGGGGGGGCTACTGAGGGCTCCCACTGTATGGGGGGGGGGGCTACTGAGGGCTCCCACTGTATGGGGGGGGGCTACTGAGGGCTCCCACTGTATGGGGGGGGACTACTGAGGGCTCCCACTGTATGGGGGGGGGGACTACTGAGGGCTCCCACTGTATGGGGGGGGGGGGGGGGGCTACTGAGGGCTCCCACTGTATGGGGGGGGGCTACTGAGGGCTCCCACTGTATGGGGGGGGGACTACTGAGGGCTCCCACTGTATGGGGGGGGGACTACTGAGGGCTCCCACTGTATGGGGGGGGGGGACTACTGAGGGCTCCCACTGTATGGGGGGGGACTACTGAGGGCTCCCACTGTATGGGGGGGGACTACTGAGGGCTCCCACTGTATGGGGGGGGGGACTACCGAGGGCTCCCACTGTATGGGGGGGGGGGGACTACCGAGGGCTCCCACTGTATGGGGGGGGACTACCGAGGGCTCCCACTGTATGGGGGGGGGGGGGGGGGGACTACCGAGGGCTCCCACTGTATGGGGGGGGGGGACTACCGAGGGCTCCCACTGTATGGGGGGGGGGACTACCGAGGGCTCCCACTGTATGGGGGGGGGGACTACCGAGGGCTCCCACTGTATGGGGGGGGGGCTACCGAGGGCTCCCACTGTATGGGGGGGACTACTGAGGGCTCCCACTGTATGGGGGGGGGGGCTGAGGCCCACTGTATGGGGGGGGGGACTACTGAGGGCTCCCACTGTATGGGGGGGGGGACTACTGAGGGCTCCCACTGTATGGGGGGAATACCGAGGGCTCCCACTGTATGGGGGGAATACCGAGGGCTCCCACTGTATGGGGGGGGGGACTACTGAGGGCTCCCACTGTATGGGGGGGGGACTACTGAGGGCTCCCACTGTATGGGGGGGGGGACTACTGAGGGCTCCCACTGTATGGGGGGGGGGGGACTACTGAGGGCTCCCACTGTATGGGGGGGGACTACTGAGGGCTCCCACTGTATGGGGGGGACTACTGAGGGCTCCCACTGTATGGGGGGGGGGGAACTACTGAGGGCTCCCACTGTATGGGGGGGGGGGAACTACTGAGGGCTCCCACTGTATGGGGAAGATACTGACAGGCAGCATGGATGATGGGTGGGGGTGCCTTGCTGGACCATCACTGGACACCGTCCCTCTGCCTGTATTTAGAATGAATGAAATGTATGTAAGGCCAAAACTTTGAAGGTCATTTTTAAATTGTTCACCAGAAAAGGAAGTGGGGGAGATATCCCTTTGGGGACACCTCTTCCAGTGACTGTTGTCTAATGAGGTACTTGGTAGACATGTGCGGTTAGTTTCGTACGAATCGTAAATTCGTACGAATTTTTCTAAATTCGTACATTCGTACGGAACCGAATTACGAATTTTTTTGGATACGAATTCTGTACGGAATACGAAATTCCGTTTACGAATTTCGGATCCAAATTATTCTAAATTTATTCGAATCCGGCAACTACCAAATATATCGAATTTCAATTTCAACTAATACTAAAGAAATTATTATAGCGGATATAACGAGTGATTCGAAATTCGGCTCCAAACTATTCGAATTCAACTACCAAATATATCGAATTTCAATTTCAACTAATACTAAAGAAATTATTATAGCGGATATAACGAGTGATTCGAAATTCGGCTCCAAACTATTCGAATTCAACTACCAAATATATCGAATTTCAATTTCAACTAATACTAAAGAAATTATTATAGCGGATATAACGAGTGATTCGAAATTCGGCTCCAAACTATTCGAATTCAACTACCAAATATATCGAATTTCTAATTTTCAACTAATACGAAAGAAATTATTATAGCGGATATAACGAATGATTAGAATTTCGGCTCCAACTACCAAATAATATCTAATTTCAACTAATACAAAATAAATTATTATAGCGGATATAACGAATGATTTGAATGGATTCGATATTCAGTATAACGAATATCGACAGTGTACGAATACTAACGAATTCTTTGTTGGTCCAAATTTCTTTACTACAGAAACATGTGACTGTTGGTTGACCAATCACATCAGAGGTTTTCTTGTGATGCTGAGGCCTACAGGGCAGGGCAGAGGGCACGCCCTGATCATATGACTTCTCTTTGTGGAGCTGATCATACAGTCAACTATTTGTGCCAGTGCATCTGCTCAAATATCGTTGCGATCCTTGGATTTTTGATATTCATTTGCCCTGATATCTGTTCGAGTCTGCAAGAGTATTATCCTTGATAGCTTATTTTGCTATTGGATTTCTTCTTTTGCTCCAGATTTTTGTTTTAGTCTGCTCATCTTTTTTTTTTGTCTTTTTTTGACTTGGAAGGCAAAATGAGCAGCAAACAAGGAGATCGAGGCAGAAAGAGTGCTGCTGCTGGGAGAGGGAGAGCTTCGAGCCGGCGTCAAGTAGAACAGCAGCAGGTGGGACGTTCTGTCTCTGCGGCCCCTGAGCTCAGCTCACCTCCATGAAGTTGAGGCGACCAGGAGGAGTGAAAGAGCCTGCCAAACCGCAGACATCACGTCGCCAGCTGTTCCAGGAGGACTTACCTTGTACAAGTACTGCTGCTGGTAGCACTAGCATGCCCACTCGTACCTTTTATGGAAGAGGACGAGGGCAGACCAAAGGGAAACTTCCCAGTGCACACACCTTTGTGCAGCCAAAGATGGAGATCTTGGACAGCATGCTGCATGAAACATGTGAGAAGGCCCAGGCTGAACAAGCTCATCATGATGATGTTATCACTATCAGCACTCCAGGGAGCTTCGAGATAAGCAAGCAGGAGCCTGAGGAGAGTCAGCTTACAACACATTGTAAAGATCATCAGTCTTCCCCTGGCAATGTAGAAGAAGAGAAAGAGATGGAAACAAGTTTTCACATGGAGAACTTTGATTACCAACCATCGGCATCTACCCATGTTGGCCCCAGCGACAGCCCAGGAGAATATATCTCCCCTGACTCCCCACTACTTTTCTCCCCTTCTAAGTCCCCTGCCGTTATTTCAAAGCCTCCAGCATCATCGGCCAATGCAACCACAGCAACAGCACCCAAAATACCCGTGATGTTCCGATCTCATTCTCTTCTTCATCCTGCTCCTCCTGCTGAACCTCAGAAAGACAGTCCAACCACTGCAGTGGATGTGAGTCCATCACCAGGCACTGCGGGCAGTGTCATTGGTGCTGGCTGCCGTTCCAGCGTTTGGCTGCATTTCACCAAAATTGGCGTTGGTCAGAAGGCCAAATGCAAGCATTGTGGCAAGGACATCAGCCGGGGCCGAGACATAGGGCATCTCAGCAACAGCGGGATGAACCAGCACATGCGTGTGCACCACCAGGCTGTGCTGTTAGGGGAGAAAATTGTGTCCCCTCCAAACACCAAAAGAGGAACCAATACCAATAGTGGCACCACCACAGCCACCACCATAAGTACCAGCACCACCACCCCACATCCAACCCATACCAGCCACCAGGCCACCCTGGAAGATTTTGGTGGCTTTCACAGTGCAAAAGGAATGTCTCAGGCACAGGTTAGGAAGATTACACGCCTGATCGGCCAGCTTATTGCAGTTGGAGGAGCACCATTCAATATGGTAGAAGGTGAGCCCTTCAGGCAGTTGATGCAGGCTGTTGCACCACAGTACCGTGTGCCATCACGAAAGACCTTTAGCCAAACTGTGGTGCCAGCCTTATACAGGTCTTGTGTTGGGGTGCTGAAGGACGAGATTAGAAAGGCAGGTGGACAGGCAGTGCACCTGACCACTGACCTGTGGAGTGCATCTAGTGCCCGACACGCCTTCCTGTCCCTGACGGCACATTGGTGGCAGGGCAAGGTGTCATCTGGATCCTCGTCATCAGCACTTGTCAAAGAGGGGCACCGTTCTTTTCTGCTGCACGCTGAGGTGCTTGATGAGAAGCATACAGCGCAAAATATCCTGCAAGCCCTGCAGAAAATGTTGTTGAAGTGGTTTCAGGCAGACACTGACAGCAACAGCTACAGGATTGGCTATATTGTGACAGACGGAGGCAGCAACATGGTGAAGGCTGTAAGGGATGGCAGATTTGTGGGTGTGCGCTGCTCAGCCCACCTTCTCCACCAGGTGGTAACCGAAAGCTTCCGATTGGTGGAGGCTAATTCTGGCGGCGATGGAAGGCTGTCCAAAGTGGTGGACTCTTGCCGGAAGATGGCTGGCCACTTCCATCGAAGTGTGAGGGACAGCCACCTCCTCAGGTTGGAACAGAGGAAGGCAGGCCTTCCAGAACACTGCCTAAAACAGGATGTGGGGACTAGGTGGAATTCAACCCTAGCAATGCTGGAACGCATCCTTGAGCAGCAGAAGGCTCTCCATGCCATGGCCTGTGAACATAATATCGGCATAGAGAGACCTTTAGGCAGGGAGGACTGGGCCATAATTGGGCAGATTGTGGCAGTCCTCAAACCATTCCTCTCTGTGACAGAACATCTGAGCCGCGAGGATGCCAGCATTGCTAATGTGCTGCCGCTTTTTAACCATCTTCAGACTAAATTGGAGCGGTTCATGTCAGCTCAGGAACCTTTGCCTGGTGGTGTCCCTCAACCTGATGTGTTGGCTCTGCTCAAGACATTTCTCTTGGAATTGGGCAGGCGCACGCAGGATTTGACCGCCTCTTGCCCAGAACTGATGCTGGCTGCCATGTGTGACCCTCGTTGCAAGGGCAAAATGGCTGTGCAGTGCAGTGCTCTCACAACATGGCGGGACAGACTGATTGACAGGGTGCGTCAGAGGGAAAGGCAGATGGTAAGGCCGCAAGAGCTGGGAGAGGAGGAAGAGGAGGAAGAAGATATTGAAAACCCCCTCTCCCATGCAACAGCATCTACTGATTCTGAAGTGAGCAGCAGAGCTCCTGCCAGCGGTCGCGGAGCATCTTCTTCCGTCTTGACTGAGGCATTTGACACCCTAATGGGAACCTCCAGCAGCATAGTGCGCCCCAGGAAACGCATTTCATCAAAGGAGGTTGTCATGACATATTTGTCATCCCCACCAGTGCACCCCACCACAGATCCTATGTCTTTTTGGCAGGAGAAGAGCGAGGAGTGGCCTGCCCTCGCAGATATTGCCAAGGAGCTACTGTCCTGCCCTCCAACAAGTGTCCAGAGTGAGCGGGTGTTTTCTGTGACGGGAAACATCCTGTCACCCCAAAGATCACAGTTGTCCCCCCAGCTAATGGAGCAGTTAGCATTTTTGAAAATAAATTTGCCAAAGCTGGGGTACCCCTCCCTTACTCTGGACATTCCTTGAACTCACTGACTGACTGTCTGCACTCTGCAGCAGAGATGGCCTCTTGGTCTTAGACTCTTTAGTTGGACCCTGTCCCTCCCCACAATCAAAGTTTCTTAAATGCCCAAAAAATATTTATACCCATTCAATTGTTGTTCGATGTGCCAAATGTAATTATACTAATCCACAAGCTGGTAAACGCTGTGGCCTGATGTTCCCCAATGTGCCCCAATAATATGCCATGTGCCCCAGTATGCCCTGATGTGCCCCAATATGCCCTGATGTGCCCCAATATGTTTGGGTGGGGGAAGGGGAGTGTTTTTGTTTTCTGCCATTGCAGAAGGGAACTAACTACTGTTATTAAGTTAAGTTATTAATAATTTATTGTTGGAGTTGCTTTATGCTTTAGAGAGACCTAATAAACATTTCTATGTTCAGTTGTACAGTAGTGTCTGTCACCTTATTCTGTCCTATATGTCTGCCTGGCTACCTTGGATGGGGAATGGGATGGGGTGGGGGACAGAATGTATAGCTCGCTTTGCAACACTCCTTTTGAGTTGCGGAGCAGGCGGAGGAGGGAACTTTTTATTTCTGTGTCAATGTGGCTTATCACAGTGTGTCTATGTGTCTAGTGTGCTGTAAACATAAACACCTCCCTCAACAAAATCAAGCACTAAAGACTGCTGGTTTTATTACTTCAAAACAACTTTATTTTTACACACAAAATAAAAGTATAAAATAATATATTAGATTTGAACAAACAAACAAAATAGCTATGGTCCTGGAGCACGCAGTGGATGCTGGTTTCATCATGATGGAGAGGCTTCTCGGCTGCTCATGGTGGTGGTAGAGCTAGTACCAGGCAATGGAGCATTGTGTCTGGAAATTGCTTCCAGCAAACATAATTTGCAATGCTCCATTGCCTGGTTCTGTTGTAGGTTGAACCGGACCCACATCCTTTCCATATCATCAGTGTGGTTTCTGATGGCACGGTGGAGGGTCCGGTTCAACCTACGATTCTCCCTCTGCATTTTTTTGTTGGCTTTGGCCAGCCTCCGCATCTCTGTCAGCAGGACAGTTGTCTGACTCGGTGTTGGTGGTGGCAACTGCGGCACTGGCTGCTCCTCTGGAGGGTGAGGCAGTGGAGGACGTACAGGGGGGGCAGCTTCCTGTGGCCCTAGAGTCTGCTTCTGGGCCAAAGGGGTCAGCTCGGTCTCATCCCGGAGCGAAATCCCATCTGACAGGTCTTCTTGTTGATCTGAAATAGACGAGATAGCCAATGTTGATGCTAGCATTCAAAGAAATTGATTTCTAGAGATTATAATAAAAACATATTTTATTCCTTTTTATTTTGACATTGTCCTTTAAAAAATAAATACTATTTGTGTAACATATACATATATTCCTATTACAAGGAATGTATTGTAAACATCCTTTGTAATAGAAAAAAACAATGACAGGTCCTCTTTAATGTGAAATCTGGGGTCAAAAAGACCTCAGATCTCATATATTATCTACACAAAAATACAATAAAAAATTAATATAAAAAGAAATGTCATATTCTTCTCCCCCCACCCAAAAAAAAAAAACCCTTTAAGATTGGAGGGCAGAAGTGGACCTGATCGTCTCCACCGCCTCTTTGGCCCCTGATAAAAGTGAACTTGCGGCAAGTCCGCCGCAGTAACCAATTTTATCTGAAAGAGGACCGCCCGCTGAAGAAGATACCGGGGTTATGGCAGCTATCTGCTGCCATAACAATGGTGGTCCTCTTCAAACAGCCGACATATAACTGCGGCGGGTGGTCCTTCCTTAAGTTTTTAACGGAACAGTTTTCTTTTTTTTTTTTAAACAAACGCTTTCAATAAAAATAGGTTTGTTTTTCTCTTTATAATATATAGCAAAGAATTTATTTTCACTACTCTTCTAAGTTCCACCCTAGTTACTAACTTACTGTTACTGGTGGCTGTCTGATTGTAGTGGCGTTCAGATACTAAGATCAGATGCATTTCCAAATATTGTAGTAATAGAATAAACAATTATAGGTTACAATACTAACAGTGGGGTCTATTTACTAAAGGAAAATACACTTTCCACTACAAGTGCACTTGGAAGTGCAGTCGCTGTAGATCTGAGGGGGACAGTCATGCAAGGGAAAAAAAACAGAATGTTTGTTTGTACACGATTGGAAGATAAAATCAGCAGAGCTTCCCCTCAATTCAGAGTTTCTCCTCAGATTTACAGCGACTGCACTTCTGGGGAGGACTTCCCCTCCAGCTGTTTGTAATAACAGACAAGCGGCTGCTAGTGCTTAGCCACATTGGTTGTTAAAAAACAGCACCGGACGGGTGATGTCTGCCGCTGCAAGCATCACCCGAGTACAACACCTTGAAGCACTATATTGGTAAGTTTGTCAACGATAATTACAAAAAAAGGGGCCACCATTAATCGGTAGACCCCTAGTTTGGGGTGTGTGCTGTGTGTATGAACTTAAAAATGGATGGTTGTAGCTTTTTTTATGTGTTTGTGAACTTAGTGTGGATGATGGTGCCTTGTGTCCTTTTTTCTTTATATTGGCAGCTTGCGTATTCTAGTACTTACGTCGAGGAGAAATGGGGCGTTGCTTCCTGGCAGAAGGAGCTGATGCTGGAGGGTCTGGGATATGGCAGCTCAGGCTTTCTGTTAAGATAGAATAAAGAGTTATGGTAACCACTTCTGGACCAAGCCTATTTATGACAGTTATTGTTTACAATTTAAAATCAAAACTTTTTTCTAGAAAATTACTGAGAACCACAAACATTATAATTATATATATATATATGTGCACTGTGTGTGTATTTGCACAGCGGCCTTTCAAAAGCAATTTTAGGTGAGAAATTAACTGAATTAAAAACATTTTTTTTTACAGTAAATGTATTTAGCCCAATTTTTGGGGATATTGCGATAGTCGATGTTACTCCAAGTAAAATAGATAGATATCGAACATGTTATGGTTTAAAATTGCAAACGCTCTTGGAATCGCGATAAACTACGGTACTTAACTACTTCCCACCCGGCCACTGTACATAGACGGCCGGGTGGGAGCCGTCTACTTCTGATCTGACGTTCTGGAACGTCCTTCTGAAGTAGAGGGATCGCGCGCGTGCCAGCGCAGTGGCGCGATCCCGATGCGGCCGTGTCACCCGGACACGGCGCATCTCGGATCGGCAGGAGGGGTCGGTGATTGGCCCTCCTGATCACATGACGGCCGTGTCGAATCACAGCCGTCATGTGATGTAAACAAACAGCCGTTTGCTAGGCAATCGGCTCTCCTCTCCTCACACGGAAGTCGTTGGTGAGGAGAGGAGAGCGGATCACTCCAGCCGGCTGGTGATCAGTGAGTATTAGCTGTTTTTACAGCTTTTTACTCACTGATCACCAGTGTAGTGTCCCCACAGTGTAAACACACATGTCCCCACACATGTCCCCAAAACACACATGTCCCCTAATAAAAACACATGTCCCAAAATAATAAAAACACATGTCCCTCACATATGTCCCGGTAAAATAACATGTGTCAATGATTATCTGCACACATATGTCCGTGATCACCTGCACACAGTCATCTGTACATGATCATTTGCGTACATATGTCCGTGATCACGCGAACCAATTATTAATATACACTTAACGTAATTTTTTTGACCAAAAATATGTAGAAGAATACGTAATTTTACGTATCGGCCTAAACTGAGGAAAAAAAATATTTATTTTTATATTTTTGGGGGATAATTTTTATGACAAAGTAAAAAATATTGATTTTTTTTTAAAAATTGTTGCTCTTTTTTTGTTTATAGCACAAAAAATAAAAACCGCAAAGGTGATCAAATAAATACCACCAAATACCACCCTATTTCTGTTCAAAAAAATACGCCAATTTTGTTTGGGAGCCACGTCGCACGACCGCGCAATTGTCACTTAAAGCGACGCAGTGCCGAATCGCAAAAAGTGCTCTGGTAAGGAAGGGGGGAAAATCATCGGGGGCTGAAGTGGTTAAATACAATAAATAGATGTTTGTTATTATGTTTGCTTTGTGTTGGTTAGGTAGGTAGTAGGTACTCACCACTGCCAGAATATTGAGGGGGGCATGAAGCAGAAGCAGCTGTTCCTGTTCCCTCCTCCACGGATGATGACATTGATCGATCTGGAAAACATGAATGTAAAGCAAAACGTAAGTCTCACATGCCGCAGTCATAAAAAATATAGTGAGCTGCAAACAACAACCATATAACTGCAATATATAATGATAGATTTTATTTTACTCACCAGCTCTCAGTCTCTGGTGCTTGGCGGCGGATCTGGCACTGGCAGTGCTCACTCCAGGGGGCGGGGCATCTTCGTGAAGTAGGAGGCCATCCTTAAGCTCTGCCTCCCACTGTCTAAATAAGACAGTCTTGCCTCCTCCAGTGGCCTGCCTCTCAATTTTTTTATGGACAGAGGCCCGACAATCATAAAATCTGCAAATGAAAATAGTATATTTAGTAAATATACACACGTTAATATTATTTTTATTTTACATGTTACTTTTCTGTGTCTGTCTGTGTCAAATAAATATATTAAATATATTTGTGTTACGTTCAAATCAGTTTATTACTCAAAGCCTACTGTGTGTGTTTTTCACAAATATGGGGTGTGTTCTAAGAGTGATATAAAATTTGAATAATTATTACCTGTGCCTGACACCAGCGGTGGTCCTGCGAACCTTGGACAGGGCATTCACAGAGTCCCGGACTCGATCCCAGGCTGCTGTCTTCTGGGCAGTAGGGACGTTGAGGCTGAACAATGTGGCCTTGTCCCTCCTAACAGCAGCCACCAGAGCAGCGTTTTCCTGGGGGGTAAAGACTGGCCCCCTTGTTGATGACGTCATCGTCTTCTGCTGCTGCTTGCGTTTGGTTCGCTGGTGGTCGCCGGTGTCAGACATTTCATCTTCTGATATGGGGGGGGGCATACGCCTCTTTTTTTGGCCATGCTCCCGCTCCCGCTCCACTCCACTTCCATGGCCATGCTCCCTTCCACTCTTCATCTCCTCTTCACGCCTCCTCTCCCCTCCGCGCTTCCTCTCCCTGTCCCCTCCGCGCTTCCTCTCCCTGTCCCCTCCGCGCTTCCTCTCCCTGTCCCCCCTACTACGCTTCCTCTCCCTGTCCTCTCTACTATGCTTCCTCTTCTCTACTCTTCCCTCCTCTCTCCTCAACCCCCCCACTGATCCTCCTCTCACCCCCACTCCAGTCCCCTCCACTCCTGTGCTCCCCTCCACCCCCTGACCCTCCACTCCTCTCTCCTCCACTCCTCTCTCCTCCACTCTTCTCCCCTCCACTCATCCGATCCCCTCCACTCATCCGGCGCTCCCCTCCACTCATCCGATCCCCTCCACTCATCCGGCGCTCCCCTCCACTCATCCGATCCCCACCACACATCCGGCGCTCCCCTCCACTCATCCGATCCCCTGAGTCCTCTCCACTCTCACTCACAACAACAACTTTCAAACCAACACTCTCACTCACACATACATTCTCACTCCCAGACATTCTAATTCCACACAAATCACAAATTCAGTCCACACAAAAACAACAACCACAACTCCAACAATACCACTCTCTCTGCTCTCAGTCTCTGCTCTGCTCTCTCTCTGTTCCTCCCTCACTACACTACAGTCACACGGAGTCACACGGTCTCTCTAAATTACATCCAGGGGCCGGCCTCTCAAAACTACATCCAGGGGCGGAGACTATAGGCACATGTCAAAAACGAAAGTAAAGAATAAACGAGATTTCGAATAGTTACGAATAACAGCGATGTATTAGAAAAGTACGAATCCATTCGACGCATGCAGCGCCGCAGCGCCACTGTGTCAGACATGTAAATTTACGAATCAACGACCAAAAAGAAAAAAGTTACGAATGTACGAATCCATTCGAAGCGCGTTAGCCAGCGCCATTGTGAGAGAGTGAGAGACACGTAAAATGACGAATCAGTAAACCAAAAAAAAAAAAAAGTTACGAATCCATTCGAAGCACGTTAGACATCGCTATTGTGAGAGAGAGACGCGTAAAATGACAAATCAACAAACCAAAAAAAATAACGAATTTGAGAATCCATTCGAAGCACGTTAGACAGCGCCATTGTGAGAGAGTCAGAGAGACACGTAAAATGACGAATCAACAAACAAATAAAAAAAAGTTACGAATCCATTCGAAGGACGTTAGACAGTCACAGCGCAATTGTGAGAGAGAGACACGTAAAATGACAGATCAACAAACAAAGAAAAGTAACGAATTTAAGAATCCATTCGAAGCACGTTAGGCAGCACCATTGTAGAGACACGAAAAATGACGACTGAACAAACAAAAACAAAAAAAGTTAAGAATGTACGAATCCATTCGAGGCACGTTAGACAGGGCCATTGTGAGAGAGACACGTAAAATGACAAATCAACAAACAATAAAAAGTAACGAATTTAAGAATCCATTCGAAGCACGTTAAGAATAAGCAGCGCCATTTTAAGAGACACGGAAAATTACGAATCAACAAACCAAAAAAAAAGTTACGAATGTACGAATACATTCGAAGCACGTTAGACAGCGCCATTGTAAGAGAAAGAGAGACATGTAAAATGACCAATCAACAAACCAAAAAAAGTAACGAATTTACAAATCCATTAGAATAACGTTAGGCATAGGCAGAGCTATTGTCTACACAGTACACACACACACAATAGACTGTTGTTATGCAACCTTAATACGTTTTCGGATATTATTCGTAGAGTGTCGCTATTCGTTAACCAAATTAACGATTCTTACGATTCGTACGAAATCCGTATTTCGTACGAATCCGAATTAAATTCCGTATACGAAACCCGAATTACGAATTTTTTTGGATACGAAATAAAACGGAACGAAACGAAACGTATTTTTTTGACGGATCCCATGTCTAGTACTTGGAGGGGGGGGGGGAGGGGGTGTTTGTGGCCGTGTCTTCCTGTCAGCTGATGGGCAAAAAAGGGTGGAGTGTGGGCGGTATCACAGGAGGCGGAGCTTGGGGTGGTAGTCCACAGTCGGAGCAGGAAGTGGGCGGGGCAGTGGCACGGTTGCTGCATATCTACAGGCTTTACGTCGGGGGTGGGTGGATGACCAGTCAATGCGCATTGCGTTTTCCGTATTTTGGGAAGACAAGCCGACTTTCTGGGGTATTTAGCAGTGGAGTTGGAGCTCCCCTTTAAGGTTGCTTTTGGCATCAGACATAACGTGATGGATTGACAACCTCCCCCAGGCGCCTTATTCTCCGCGCTCGCTCTTCCGAGCCGCACATTTACAAATGTTTCTCCTAATTTAGCGCTCAGCCATCTCTCCAAGGATGGATGGGTCCTGCCAGTGCGGGGGGCGTCGGTTTATGGAATGGGTCAAGTCACTCTGCAGAACTTCTGAAAATGCCCCGCAATCCTGGAATCTGCCTGTTGACCTGCAAATGCTCACGGGGTGCGACGACAGGCTAATGTTCTGCTTATCGCCAATATAAACGCTGTCAGGTCCATTTAGAGCTCTCGTTTAGATTGGTCGCCCCGGGTGCTGATTGGTGCCATTGACTTCACAGTAAAGGGATCCGCCCAACACGGGACGTCAGCTGTACGCATATCCTGACTTTTGGAAAAAATTTCCAATGTGCATGGTGCCACTTGGATAGATGAACACCCCATGTTACTAAAGGGGGTGAGGGGTCATGGGGAGGGGGGGTCAAGCTGCAACACAGCCAAGATATGGCACCTTGTGATGCCCGCTCTCCCATAGGAGCCTTAGCAGTAGATGCCACTTCGGCATTATAGCTGGCACATTACTATGCATGGTCAGATGCGATTTTGAAGGCCTCCATAAGGCTGACTTAGATGGAGAAGCCGCACCTCAGAGCGCTCCAGTCTGCAGCTGCCCTGATAGGAATGGACTTTTTGAGGAACCGGCTCATTCAGAACTCTGCGCACTCAGGCCGCAAAATATTCCGCCTCTCTGAGCTGACTGTGCCATGTTCTTTCCATTTGGTGATGATAGATTTGATGGAGCTCCTCGGGATCATCAAAGAGATTTTTTTATAACCCAACCATAACTTCTGAACAACATTGTCCCTTCCTTGTGTGGAGAGTTCCTTGGTCTTCATGGCGGTGTTTGGTTAGTGGTGCCTCTTGCTTAGGTGTTGCCGCCTCTGGGGCCTTTCACAAAGGTGTGTCTATGTAATGACAGGTCATGTGACACAGGTGGACATCATTTCACTAATTATGTGACTTCTGAAGGTAATTGGTGGCACCAGAGCTTTTTATGGGCTTCATAACAAAGGGGGGTGAATACTTACGCACATGGCAATTATCAGTTTTTTTATTTCTGAAACATAGTTTTATGTTTATATTTTTTTAATTTTACTTCACCAACTTAGACTCTTGTGTTCTGATCATCACATAGAATTCAGATTAAAACAAACATTCAACTAAAGGCTGTAATGGAACAAAATAGGTAAAAAGCCGAGGGGGGTGAATACTTTTGCAAGGCGCTGTATATTCAAACACTCAGGTAATATACAGAAACCCAATTTTCTGATTTTTGGAATGATTTCAGCCGCGTATTGCGCACATAAAAATGATTCCAGGAATACATTTTATTATTTTCGGGAACAAAGACGGACGGGCGGATGCAGCTTGTTTGACTTGGAGTCTGGAAATTCCCCGGGATGTGCCAGGGATGGATCCGCAGTGCTGGGGGCAGAGAGAGATTTACTAACAGAAACTGCTGCGCTGCTTAGGAAGATGTGGGGGGGGGGGGGCTGTACAGCTCTGGAGAGACTGGAGAGATGTCTGCATGGGAGAGAGAGGGGGGGGCAATCAATGGGAGAGAGAGGGGGTCCAATCAAAGGGAGAGAGAGAGGGGTCCAATCAAAGGGAGAGAGAAGGGGTCCAATCAAAGGGAGAGAGAAGGGGTCCAATCAATGGGAGAGAGAAGGGGTCCAATCAAAGGGAGAGAGAGAGGGGTCCAATCAAAGGGAGAGAGAAGGGGTCCAATCAAAGGGAGAGAGAAGGGGTCCAATCAATGGGAGAGAGAAGGGGTCCAACCAATGGGAGAGAGAAGGGGTCCAATCAAAGGGAGAGAGAGAAGGGGTCCAATCAAAGGGAGAGAGAGGGGGTCCAATCAAAGGGAGAGAGAGGGGGTCCAATCAAAGGGAGAGAGAGGGGGTCTAATCAAAGGGAGAGAGAGGGGGTCCAATCAAAGGGAGAGAGAGGGGGTCCAATCAAAGGGAGAGAGAGGGGGTCCAATCAAAGGGAGAGAGAGGGGGTCAAATCAAAGGGAGAGAGAGGGGGTCCAATCAAAGGGAGAGAGAGGGGGTCCAATCAATGGGAGAGCGAGAGGGGGTCCAATCAATGGGAGAGAGAGAGGGGGTCCAATCAATGGGAGAGAGAGAGGGGGTCCAATCAATGGGAGAGAGAGAGGGGGTCCAATCAATGGGGGGAGAGAGAGGGGGTCCAATCAATGGGGGGAGAGAGAGGGGGTCCAATCAATGGGGGAGAGAGAGGGGGTCCAATCAATGGGGGGAGAGAGAGGGGGTCCAATCAATGGGGGGAGAGAGAGGGGGTCCAATCAATGGGGGGAGAGAGAGGGGGTCCAATCAAAGGGAGAGAGAGAGGGGGTCCAATCAAAGGGGGAGAGAGAGGGGGTCCAATCAAAGGGGGAGAGAGAGGGGGTCCAATCAATGGGGGGAGAGAGAGGGGGTCCAATCAATGGGAGAGAGAGAGAGGGGGTCCAATCAATGGGAGAGAGAGAGGGGGTCCAATCAATGGGAGAAAGAGAGGGTGGGCATCATAAGAAAGAGGGGCCATCAATGGGAGAGGGCGGGCCATCAATGGGAGAGGGGGTGCCAATCATGGGGTGAGTCTGTCACAGGCTCTGAAACATTGCATCACCTATATGCCTAGTAAAGGGGTCTTGTGAGCAGGGCCAAGACAAGGGGTGGGCAGAAGGTACATCTGCCCTGGGCACAGTGTGTATTGTAGAGATGGAGGTGCCGCAAGTACTATAAGGCTGACAGGAGTAGTGACAGCGACATCACTACTTCTGTCAGCCCAGCGCTGGAAGCGGCAAGGAGAAAATGAGTGAGCCGGGAGGAGGTGCGGGCTGTGCTCTCTCTCCCCCTCCTCCTCATAAGCTTGCACATAATGATGCCTACGGAAGGGGTCCTATGAGGGTCTGAAACATTGCACCATGTGCCTGACATAGACCTCTGCAACATGTCAGAACTTCGCAGGACTGCAAAGTCAGGCATGTGATGCAATGTTATGGGACCTCACAGGACCCCTGTTATAGGCGTGTATTCCAATGTTTAGGAGCTTCATAGGACCCCTTCCATAGACATCTGATGCAAAGTTTCAGAGCCTCACAGGACCTCCAAGTCAGCCATGTGATGCAATGTTATGGGGCCTCACAGGACCCTTTCCATAGGCATATGATGTAACATTTTTGAGTCTCAAAGTACCGCTAAGTCAGGCATGTAATGCAATGTATTTGGAGCTTTGTAGGACCCTTCTACAAGCATCTGATGCAACATTTCAGAACCTCACAGGACCCCTTTTTTAGGCATGTGATGCAAAGGTTTCAGAGCTTTGGAGGACCCTTCACTAGGTATATGATGCCACGTTTCAGAGACTCATAGGACCCCTTCCTTAGACCTCTAATACAACATTTCAGAGCCTTGCAGACCCCTTTGCCAGGAAATTGATACAAGGTTTTGGAACCCTTGCAGGACCCTTTGCCAGGCACGTGATGTAAAGTTTCTGAGCCTCATCAGGGGTCACACATCTGGTGAAGGGGTCCTGCGAGGCTCTGAAATGTCGCACTGGTTGTCATCACTTAATAATAATAAATGGCTGGACAGTATCTGCACATCTTGGCGTCCCGGTGACACCATCTCTCCTCCTCGGAGTCTCTCCTCCCCGGTGTCCCGGTGACACCATCTCTCCTCCTCGGAGTCTCTCCTCCCCGGTGTCCCGGTGACACCATCTCTCCTCCTCGGAGTCTCTCCTCCCCGGTGTCCCGGTGACACCATCTCTCCTCCTCGGAGTCTCTCCTCCCCGGTGTCCCGGTGACACCATCTCTCCTCCTCGGAGTCTCTCCTCCCCGGTGTCCCGGTGACACCATCTCTCCTCCTCGGAGTCTCTCCTCCCCGGTGTCCCGGTGACACCATCTCTCCTCCTCGGAGTCTCTCCTCCCCGGTGTCCCGGTGACACCATCTCTCCTCCTCGGAGTCTCTCCTCCTCGGAGTCCCGGTGACACCATCTCTCCTCCTCGGTGTCTCTTCTCCTCCTCGGTGCCTCTTCTCCTCGGAGTCTCTTCTCCTCGGAGTCCCGGTGACACAGTCTCTCCTTTTTTGGAGTCTCGACCTCCTCGGTGTCTCGTCCTCCCCAGAGTCTCTGGCTTGGTGGGGGACTTCCAGTGTCGGTAATCCCCTCGGTGTCTCTTCTCCCCCACGTCGTCTCTTCTCCCCCGCGTCGTCTCTTCTCCCCCGCGTCGTCTCTTCTCCCCCGCGTCGTCTCTTCTCCCCCGCGTCGTCTCTTCTCCCCCGCGTCGTCTCTTCTCCCCCGCGTCGTCTCTTCTCCCCCGCGTCGTCTCTTCTCCCCCGCGTCGTCTCTTCTCCCCCGCGTCGTCTCTTCTCCCCCGCGTCGTCTCTTCTCCCCCGCGTCGTCTCTTCTCCCCGGAGTCCCGGTGACACAGTCTCTTCTCCTCGGAGTCTCTTCTCCTCCCCGGAGTCTCTTCCTCGGTGTCGGTGTTCCCCTCGGTGTGCTCGGCGCCGGTTCCCCTCTGTCTGTAGAAGACGTCTCTCCATATCCTGTTCTCACTTTCCTTCCTCTCAGTATCACAACTCGGAGGAATTCTTTATTTTTCCTCCATTTCCTGCCATTGTTTCTGCGGTTTTATTTTCCTGTCCGATGATCTAATAATCTTTATTCCTTTTTATGTGACGAGCCGAAAATAACCGCTTTGGATGTTTTCAAATCCTGAAAAGGAATAAAATCCCGTTGTGTGATGTGACTGCAAGTCATGCTGGGAAGTTTCTATTTCTGACGATTGTTTTCTGTCTCTTCCTCTGAAGATCGATCCACATGGATTTCATGGTGACCAACCGAACCTCCTAGATACACCGATTGTATTCATATGAGGGAGCTGCTTTCTGAGATTTACACCTTGTGGGTCTTGCCCCCCCCCCCCCCCCCAGCCTGTGATTGGACAGTCAAAGGAGAAGCAGCAGACCGATGAGCTCATCCCTCTGGCACTCTGCTCTCTCCTCCTACCAGCATGCCCTTTGTTGGCACATGAGCACTGCAGCACATTTGATTGGCTCTGAACCTAGGCACCCCCCTGATCATGAGGATTTAGATGAAGAGTAACCTTATGTTCGCCCCACCCCCTTCTCTACCAGGCCGCCATCTTTAATACCTTGTGCACGTGCCAGGGAACCCCCCACACATGTGCAGATGGGCCACAGATCTCTGCTGGGTCCTAAAGACCTGCAGCACATCGACACCACACACAGAATCCTACGGCGTGCATGAGCCCATCAATAAAACTGCCTTCTAAGAGGTGTGAGGGCGCCCCAGGAGACATCGGGGGGGGGGGGGCATCATTCTTCCCTAGGCAAGAAAGAAGGAAGTTCTGCAATGCTCCACTAAAAGAGAAGAAAGGGAGGGAGGAGCCAGGAAATTTTGGTTTATGGGGTGAGAATTATCAAGACTGGCACAGGAAGGGATACGGCTGAACTACAACATGAGAAGCAGCAGAGGGCGCCAACTAAGTGCAGTATATAGGAAAAGACGATCAAAAATCACAACTCACACGATGCATAAAGATTGGAGAGTGTCTCCCCCCCCCCCCCCCCCCCCGGGTTGTTATGGAGCCTCAGTGTGTTTTCAGGAGCCAGGAAACCAATGCCGTTGTGAGGAGCTTTGTAGGACAGCGGTTTTGTTTCCACTCTGGGGGGTGGGGGTATTGACAGCTCTCACCCTGGGGGGTCTACTGAGGGCTTCCACTCTGGGGGGGTGGGGTCTACTGAGGGCTCCCACTCTGGGGGGGGGGGGTCTACTGAGGGCTCCCACTCTGGGGGGGGGGGGTTCTACTGACGGCTCCCACTCGGGGGGGGGGGGGGGTCTACTGACGGCTCCCACTCGGGGGGGGGGTCTACTGGGGGGGGGGGGTCTACTGACGGCTCCCACTCTGGGGGGGGGGGGGTCTACTGACGGCTGGGGGGGGGGGGGGGGGGGGGGGGGGGGGTCACCTGGGGGGGGGGGGGGTCACTCTGGGGGGGGGGGGGGGGGGGGGGGGTCTACTGACGGCTCCCACTCTGGGGGGGGTGGACTCTGGGGGGGGGGGGGGGGGGGGGGGGCTGGGGGGCTCCCACTGGGGGGGGGGGTCTACTGACGGCTCCCACTCTGAGGGGGGGGGGCTACTGTCCTCTCCCACTCTAGGGTTTTTCTTTCCTACACATTTCCTGACAATGGCATCTGCTTCCTGGCATCGAGTGGAGACACGCTCTCATCTTTATGCCACGTGTGATTTGCCCCTTTTTTTATTACAGTTTTTTCCTATATACTGCACTTAGTCGGGGCCCTCTGCCGTCTCCTTTTTATGGGGTGAAGGGACACTATGAAAAGTTACCACCAAAGGTGGATAATAAATACATTTTCAGCCCAAGGCAACCAAATCTGTTTCAGTGTTTTTGGATTTGATCGTCTTGTATGGCGGACGGCTATACAGATGGCGGCAGTAAAGATTTGGGTTAGCAGGTTAGATTGGCGGACGGTAATATTTATAAAGGAGATCTCTGATAGGGTCATCGGTGCGTTCTCACCCCGAACCGTAATTATGGTGTCCGTATACTGACCTCACCCCGGGGTGATCCCACCATACACACCATGACACCGGCCGCAGGCTGAGTGCCGAGTCCTGTCTTAGAATTCTCCTCCTCCCCCCGTCATGCCGGTCAGCCGGAGGTCAGCCGGAGGTCAGCCGTAACCGCCATAATTGTGAGTCACAAAACTTTCCCAAGTCCTCTTGTGATGTGTTTGTATATAAAACCCCCAACAATCGGCGTCTCCCATCTGCTCTTTGGGCTGAAACTCTGATTGTAAAATCTCTTTTTAGATCTTCGTAAAATGATGTCATGTAATGGCGGGCGCGCCTGATTGGATAGAGTAACCCCTGGAGCCTTCTGGAGCAATTTGTTTATGTTTTGCTAATAATTCCTTCAGTACCCCTCAATAAGTCTGTATTTTCTGAAAGCCGAGATCCTGGAGAATAAAATGGCGGCAGCTTCATTTTTATTTTATGTTGCACATTATTTGCACTGTCGCTGTATTGATCAAACGCATATTTTCAGGAAAAGGAAAACAAAACTAAAAAAAAACACTAAAACAAATTTTTAGTGCACACAAACGCAATATTCTACCCAGCTGTTTTGGTAAAATATAATATATATTGGTTTTGCATCGAGTAATTGGATACCAAATCTGTCGAGCCTTAAAATTGCGCACGCCTGTGAATTCGCTGAAAACGGCGGTTCCTCAAAATGCTCCATAGGTGGCGCTATAAAAGCCTTTCCAGGTTATGAGTCTAGAGTTCACAGCGAATTCGGAGCCTAGAATTGTGGCTTTCACTCCGACGTTTGTGGTGACACCTGACATTTGTGGCACGATTGATGTTTACCTACCTGTGTTCATCCCTACGCTGCACACTTTATATGGGGGGGGGGTGATGGGGGTACTTAAATATTTTATTTTTATTAGTATTATAAATTTATATATTATTTTTTTTAATTTTTTTTTAATTTTTTTAAAAACACATTTTTTTTTTTTTTTTTTTTATAGAATTTTTTTATTTTTTTTATTTATTTTGATATTTTTTTTATCCAACTTTTTTTTTTTTTTTTTTTTTTTTTTTTTTTTACTTTGTTGCTGTCACAAGCGGGGCTTACAAGATATAATTGGGCCTGTGACCGGTCCTGGGGGGGTCTATTAGAGAGCCCCATAAAAGTGATTGGGCATCTGTAAAGCCGTGAGCTTGATTTAACCGCTTGTCTACCGCGCTGATTTATTATAAACATACCTTGGTAGACAAGGGGTTAAGTAGGTGCTCATGTTACATTGTTTCGGTAAATAATACCAGTTGATCCTGCCAGAAATCCTGTGTGTTCTGTCTGTGCTGCACTTTTATCCTGTGCGGGGGATGGGGAAGATCATTTCTGGCTGTTTTATTATAACCTTGATTACTGCACACGGACTACAGCTCTGTGATACTCCTCTGTGCCCCCATAATCAGCTGTTGGGGGTACATTATGTGCGCAAACCCCCCTCCAAATTACCGAGTTCAGGACGGAGCACAAATGCATATCTTCTATATCTGCCTGGAGCAGAACTAAAGGCAAAATATATTGAGACCCTCCCCTGCCCCCCCCCCCCCCCCCGGCCGCTTGCTGGTGTACCTCTTTCTTACCGGTTTTACTGGCGCGCCTGGGAAACAATCCCACAGTTCCCACAGCTGGTCATAGAGGTTACCAGAGACCAGATCATCTCTGATCACCTCTATGGCCTTGGAGGACCGGAGCAATGTCATGACATCACTTCTGGTCTAGGGCGGAAGTAATTTTTTTTCTATTTTTTTTAATTTTATTTTATTTTTTTCCTTTTCCTTTTTGCTTTAAAAAAAAAAAAATTATATATATATATATATATATATATATATATATATAATTTTTTTTTTTTTTTTTTTTTTTTTTAAAGCAAAAAGGAAAAAAATAAAATAAAAAAATAATATATAATTTTTTTTTTTGATCTTTTGCTTTTAAAGGTAAATGAGAGATTTGGCGTCTTATAGAACCAAGATTTCTCTATAAAGAGGACCTGTCATCCCTTCTTTCTATTACAGGGGATGTTTACATTCCTTGTAATAGGAATAAAAGTGATTAAAAAAAAAAACAATTAAAAATTAAAGGGACAGTGTAAAAAAAAAAAATTAGCGCCCCCATTCCTCCATGCTTGCGCGCAGAAGTAAGTCGCAAACACATATGTAAATGGTATTCGCACCACACAGGCATTGCGGCAAACGTCAGACTGAGGGAAATAATTCTAGCGCCAGACCTCCTTTTGGAACTCTAAACTGGCGACCTGTGAAAACTTTTAAAGTGTCGCCTTTTCGAGATTTTTAAGTATCGTAGTTCGTCGCCATTCCACGAGTGTGCGCAGTTTTAAAGCGCAACGTAATGGGTATCAATCTACTCGGCTAAATCCTCTCTTTCATATTCTACCAAAGAATTGGGTTACATAGTGTTTTTTTTTTTTTTGCATTAGAATTCATTAAAGTGTATTTTTCCCCAAAAAATTGTGTTGGAAAAACCGCTGCGCAAATACCATGTGACATTATTATTATTATACAGGATTTATATAGTGCCAACAGTTTACGTAGCGCTTTACAACTTGAGGGTAGACAGTACAAATACAATACACTTAATACAGTAGGAATCAGAGGGCCCTGCTCCTTAGAGCTTACAATCTAAGTGACATAAAAAATTGCTACGATTGCCATTTTATTCTCTAGGGTATCTGCTAAAAATATAAATATAATGTTTAGGGGCACTAAATTTCAGGCAAAAATGACAGATTTTTATTCGTAAACAAAAAGTGCCAGAAAGGGTCATCAAATGGTTAAACTTTAACATCATTGGCACGATTTAGCGAGGTGCTCTGCTGCCACCTAGTGGTTCTCCCTGGGAGCTCCTGCGGCGGGTCAGTAACAATGTACTATCGGAGGGTTTCCCCTTATTTTCCCCCGCTGCTGGGCTCTTGGCGGTGGAGATGAGTCGGCGTTTCTCTTCCCAGATAATAGACCACAAAATAAAATATTACACTTCATTGAGGAAGTTTGTTTTGCTAATTCATTCTACCACATCAGTCACCGCCGCCATCATCGGTCACATTCTATAAATCCCCCTCCCTCCCCCCACCAGACTTCTGTGTCATTTCTTTGGAAATCGAAGTAGAAGTTAAAAAGAAACAGAATATCAAATATTATGTCATTCTTCATGTTGTCCTGTAAAGAGGATGTAAATTCCGAAATACAATCTTAGTGTTTTTGGCATCACGACTGACTGTCTGACTGTGCACACCGATCGAATAATCTCCAAAAATACTCCAAACCTCTCCGCTACCCACCTCCAGTCCGGGCCTTTTCTGGCACTTTTTTGTTTACATGTAACAATCAGTATTTTTTTGCTAGAAAATTAAAAAATTACTTGGAACCCCCAAACAGTATATATTTTTTTTAAAGGAGAGGCCCTAGAGAATAAATTGGTGGCTATTTTATTTTTTGGGGGGAAAAAATTTACTATTTTTCTTTTTTTTTTTTTATTTTATTTTTTTTTAAATTTCGATGCAAAAAAAAAAACACAATACATAACCCAGTTTTTTTTTTTTTGTAAAAGATGAAGTTACGTAGAGTATATAGTATACGCTTTAAAGTTGCGCACACCCGTACAACGGTGACAAATGACTTAAACTTTACCATCGATCGGTCGACGCTCTAAAATCCTTTACAGGTCACCACTTTACAGAGGAGGTCTGCTGCTGGAATTGCTGCCCGTGGTCTGAGGTTTGCAGTGAAACCTCACATGTGTGGGATGGGGGTCTACTGACGGCTCCCACTCTGGGGGGGCTACCGATGGCTCCCACTCAGAGGGGGGGGGTCTACTGACGGCTCCCAGTCGGGGGGGGGGGGGGCTACTTTGTAGGTTTTTGTTTCCTACACATTTCCTGACAATGGCATCTGCTTCCTGGCACCGATGCCACGTGTGATTTGACACTTTTATTTTATTACAGTTTTTTTCCTATATACTGCACTTAGTCGGGGCCCTCTGCCGTCTCCTTTTTATGGGGTGAAGGGACACTATGAAAAGTTACCACCAAAGGTGGATAATAAATACATTTTCAGCCCAAGGCAACCAAATCTGGTTCATCGTTTTTGGATTTGATCGTCTTGTATGGCGGACGGCTATACAGATGGCGGCAGTAAAGATTTGGGTTAGCAGGTTAGATTGGCGGACGGTAATATTTATAAAGGAGATCTCTGATAGGGTCATCGGTGCGTTCTCACCCCGAACCGTAATTATGGTGTCCGTATACTGACCCCACCCCGGGGTGATCCCACCATACACACCATCACACCGGCCGCGGGCTGAGTGCCGAGTCCTGTCTTAGAAATCTCCTCCTCCCCCGTCATGCCGGCCAGCCGGAGGTCAGCCGTAACCGCCATGGTTAACCATAATTGTGAGTCACAAAACTTTCCCAAGCCCTCGTGTGATGTGTTTGTATATAAAACCCCCAACAATCGGCGTCTCCCATCTGCTCTTTGGGCTGATAATCTGATTGTAAAATCTCCTTTTAGATCTTCGTAAAATGATGTAATGTAATGGCGGGCGCGCCTGATTGGATACTGATTGGATAGAGTAACCCCTTGCCTACTGGAGCAGTTTTTTATTTTTTTTGTTAAAAATTCCATCAAAACCCCTCAATAAGTCTATTTTCTGAAAGCCGAGATCCTGGAGAATAAAATGGCGGCAGCTTCATTTTTATTTTATGTTGCACATTATTTGCACTGTCGCTGTATTGATCAAACGCATATTTTCAGGAAAAGAAAAACAAAACTAAAAAAAAAACACTAAAACAAATTTTTAGTGCACACAAACGCAATATTCTACCCAGCTGTTTTGGTAAAATATAATATATATTGGTTTTGCATCGAGTAATTGGATACCAAATCTGTCGAGCCTTAAAATTGCGCACGCCTGTGAAATCGCTGAAAACGGCGGTTCCTCAAAATGCTCCATAGGTGGCGCTATAAAAGCATTTCCAGGTTATGAGTCTAGAGTTCACAGCGAATTCGGAGCCTAGAATTGTGGCTTTCACTCCGACGTTTGTGGTGACACCTGACATTTGTGGCACGATTGATGTTTACCTACCTGTGTTCATCCCTACGCTGCACACTTTATATGGGGGGGGGGTGATGGGGGTACTTAAATATTTTATTTTTATTAGTATTATAAATTTATATATTATTTTTTTTAATTTTTTTTTAATTTTTTTAAAAACACATTTTTTTTTTTTTTTTTTTTTATAGAATTTTTTTTTTTTTTTTTTTTTTTTTTTTTTTATATTTTTTTTATCCAACTTTTTTTTTTTTTTTTTTTTTTACTTTGTTGCTGTCACAAGCGGGGCTTACAAGATATAATTGGGCCTGTGACCGGTCCTGGGGGGGTCTATTAGAGAGCCCCATAAAAGTGATTGGGCATCTGTAAAGCCGTGAGCTTGATTTAACCGCTTGTCTACCGCGCTGATTTATTATAAACATACCTTGGTAGACAAGGGGTTAAGTAGGTGCTCATGTTACATTGTTTCGGTAAATAATACCAGTTGATCCTGCCAGAAATCCTGTGTGTTCTGTCTGTGCTGCACTTTTATCCTGTGCGGGGGATGGGGAAGATCATTTCTGGCTGTTTTATTATAACCTTGATTACTGCACACGGACTACAGCTCTGTGATACTCCTCTGTGCCCCCATAATCAGCTGTTGGGGGTACATTATGTGCGCAAACCCCCCTCCAAATTACCGAGTTCAGGACGGAGCACAAATGCATATCTTCTATATCTGCCTGGAGCAGAACTAAAGGCAAAATATATTGAGACCCTCCCCTGCCCCCCCCCCCCCCCGGCCGCTTGCTGGTGTACCTCTTTCTTACCGGTTTTACTGGCGCGCCTGGGAAACAATCCCACAGTTCCCACAGCTGGCCATAGAGGTTACCAGAGACCAGATCATCTCTGATCACCTCTATGGCCTTGGAGGACCGGAGCGATGTCATGACATGACTTCTGGTCTAGGGTGGAAGTCATTTTTTTCTATTTTTTTTAATTTAATTTTATTTTTTTCCTTTTTCCTTTTTGCTTTAAAAAAAAAAAAATATATATATTTTTTAAAGCAAAAAGGAAAAAAATTAAATAAAAAAAAAAAATAATATATATATTTTTTTTTTGATCTTTTGCTTTTAAAGGTAAATGAGAGATTTGGCATCTTATAGAACCCAGATTTCTCTATAAAGAGGACCTGTCATCCCTTCTTTCTATTACAGGGGATGTTTACATTCCTTGTAATAGGAATAAAAGTGATAAAAAAAAAAACAATTAAAAATTAAAGGGACAGTGTAAAAAAAATAAATTAGCGCCCCCCATTCCTCCATGCTTGCGCGCAGAAGTCGCAAACGCATATGTAAATGATATTCGCTCCACACAGGCATTGCGGCAAACGTCAGACTGAGGGAAATAATTCTAGCGCCAGACCTCCTTTTGAAACTCTAATCTGGCGACCTGTGAAAACGTTTAAAGTGTCGCCTTTTCGAGATTTTTAAGTATCGTAGTTCGTCGCCATTCCACGAGTGTGCGCAGTTTTAAAGCGTGACGTAATGGGTATCAATCTACTCGGCTAAATCCTCTTTTTCATATTCTACCAAAGAATTGGGTTACATAGTGTGTTTTTTTTTTGCACTAAAATTCATTAAAGTGTATTTTTTCCCAAAAAATTGTGTTGGAAAAACCGCTGCGCAAATACCATGTGACAATATTATTATACAGGATTTATATAGCGCCAACAGTTTACGTAGCGCTTTACAACTTGAGGGTAGACAGTACAAATACAATACACTTAATACAGTAGGAATCAGAGGGCCCTGCTCCTTAGAGCTTACAATCTAAGCGACATAATTGCTACGATTGCCATTTTATTCTCTAGGGTAACTGCTAAAAATATAAATATAATGTTTAGGGGCACTAAATTTCAGGCAAAAATTACAGATTTTTACTCGTAAACAAAAAGTGCCAGGAAGGGTCATCAAGTGGTTAAACTTTAACAGCATTGGCGCGATTTAGCGAGGTGCTCTGCTGCCACCTAGTGGTTCTCCCTGGGAGCTCCTGCGGCCGGTCAGTAACAATGTACTATCGGAGGGTTTCCCCTTATTTTTCCCCGCTGCTGGGCTCTTGGCGGCGGTGGAGATGAGTCGGCGTTTCTCTTCCCAGATAATAGACCACAAAATAAAATATTACACTTCATTGAGGAAGTTTTGTTTTGCTAATTCATTCTACCACATCAGTCACCGCCGCCATCATCGGTCACATTCTATAAATCCCCCTCCCTCCCCCCACAAGACTTCTGTGTCATTTCTTTGGAAATCGAAGTAGAAGTTAAAAAGAAACAAAATATCAAATATTATGTCATTCTTCATGTTGTCCTGTAAAGAGGATGTAAATTCTGAAATACAATCTTAGTGTTTTTGGCATCACGACTGACTGTCTGACTGTGCACACCGATCGAATATTCTCCAAAAATACTCCAAATCTGTCCGCTACCCACCTCCAGTCCGGGCCTTTTCTGGCACTTTTTTGTTTACATGTAGCAATCAGTATTTTTTTGCTAGAAAATTTAAAAATTACTTGGAACCCCCAAACAGTATATATTTTTTTTAAAGGAGAGGCCCTAGAGAATAAGTTGGTGGATATTTTATTTTTTGGGGGGAAAAAAATGTACTTTTTTTTTTTTTTAATTTCAATGCAAAAAAAAAAAAACACCAATACATAACCCAGTTTTTTTTTTGTAAAAGATGAAGTTACGTAGAGTATATAGTATACGCTTTAAAGTTGCGCATACCCGTACAGCGGTGACAAATGACTTAAACTTTACCATCGATCGGCGACGCTTTAAAATCCTTTACAGGTCACCACTTTACAGAGGAGGTCTGCTTCTGGAATTGCTGCCCATGGTCTGAGGTTTGCCGTGAAACCTCACGTGTGGGATGGTTGGGGTTTGCGTGGGTGCCGGACCGATGCACAGATTCGCCTTTGTGCGTGAGCACGCAGGGATGGGGGGCACTTTTTATTTATTTTTTTAAAGGTTTTTTATTTTTTATTGCTGTCACAAGAAATGTAAACATCCCATTGACAGGTCCTCTTCATGGGGATCTCATATAATAGAAATAAGAGATGACAGGTCCTCTTTATGGAGATCTCATGTAATAGAAATAAGAGATGACAGGTCCTCTTTATGGAGATCTCACGTAATAGAAATAAGAGATGACAGGTCCTCTTTATGGAGATCTCATGTAATAGAAATAAGAGATGACAGGTCCTCTTTATGGAGATCATATAATAGAAATAAGAGATGACAGGTCCTCTTTATGGAGATCATATAATAGAAATAAGAGATGACAGGTCCTCTTTATGGAGATCTCATGTAATAGAAATAAGAGATGACAGGTCCTCTTTATGGAGAGATCTCATGTAATAGAAATAAGAGATGACAGGTCCTCTTTATGGAGAGATCTCATGTAATAGAAATAAGAGATGACAGGTCCTCTTTATGGGGATCTCATGTAATAGAAATAAGAGATGACAGGTCCTCTTTATGGAGATCTCATGTAATAGAAATAAGAGATGACAGGTCCTCTTTATGGAGATCTCATGTAATAGAAATAAGAGATGACAGGTCCTCTTTATGGGGATCTCATGTAATAGAAATAAGAGATGACAGGTCCTCTTTATGGAGAGATCTCATGTAATAGAAATAAGAGATGACAAGTCCTCTTTATGGAGAGATCTCATGTAATAGAAATAAGAGATGACAGGTCCTCTTTATGGGGATCTCATGTAATAGAAATAAGAGATGACAGGTCCTCTTTATGGAGAGATCTCATGTAATAGAAATAAGAGATGACAGGTCCTCTTTATGGAGAGATCTCATGTAATAGAAATAAGAGATGACAGGTCCTCTTTATGGAGAGATCTCATGTAATAGAAATAAGAGATGACAGGTCCTCTTTATGGAGATCTCATGTAATAGAAATAAGAGATGACAGGTCCTCTTTATGGGGATCTCATGTAATAGAAATAAGAGATGACAGGTCCTCTTTATGGAGAGATCTCATGTAATAGAAATAAGAGATGACAGGTCCTCTTTATGGAGATCATATAATAGAAATAAGAGATGACAGGTCCTCTTTATGGAGATCTCATGTAATAGAAATAAGAGATGACAGGTCCTCTTTATGGAGATCTCATGTAATAGAAATAAGAGATGACAGGTCCTCTTTATGGAGATCTCATGTAATAGAAATAAGAGATGACAGGTCCTCTTTATGGAGAGATCTCATGTAATAGAAAGAAGAGATGACAGGTCCTCTTTATGGGGATCTCATGTAATAGAAATAAGAGATGACAGGTCCTCTTTATGGAGATCTCATGTAATATAAATAAGAGATGACAGGTCCTCTTTATGGAGATCTCATGTAATAGAAATAAGAGATGACAGGTCCTCTTTATGGGGATCTCATGTAATAGAAATAAGAGATGACAGGTCCTCTTTATGGAGATCTCATGTAATATAAATAAGAGATGACAGGTCCTCTTTATGGGGATCTCATGTAATAGAAATAAGAGATGACAGGTCCTCTTTATGGGGATCTCATGTAATAGAAATAAGAGATGACAGGTCCTCTTTATGGGGATCTCATGTAATAGAAATAAGAGATGACAGGTCCTCTTTATGGGGATCTCATGTAATATAAATAAGAGATGACAGGTCCTCTTTATGGAGATCTCATGTAATAGAAATAAGAGATGACAGGTCCTCCCTGATTGGCTCTCGGCTATGGTAACCTGGAAGCACCGGCTGGTCACTCGGGTGTCCCATCCCCTCCTCTCCCACTGCTTATAAAAGGAATCTAGTAGCTAGTTAGCAGCTAGGATTGCTTTTACAAGAGAGACGATTGCCGGTTCTAAAAACCGTACCGGGGTGATGCCTGCTGCTGCATATCATCCCGGTATAACCACTTGAAGTCCAGGTATGTACGGGTACGTCGCTGGTCTGGAAGAGGCTACCTAATGGCCCCAATAGCCATAGTGCTTCATCCTTAGTCCCTAGTCCTTAGACCATGGTCCATCTCAGGAGCGAGCGAGCGAGGGTGGCTTGGCAATCCTGGCACTAATTGACACTGGCTGGGAGGGACGCTGACATCACTCGTGACATCATAATGATCAGTGATAATACTATACACCAGTGATGGCGACCATTGGCACTCCAGATGTTTTGGAACTACATTTCCCATGATGCTCAACTACACTACAGAGTGCCTGGGAAATGTAGTTTCAAAACATCTGGAGTGCCAATGGTCGCCATCACTGCTATACACTGTCACTGTACTAATGACACTGGCTGAGAGGAACACTGACATCACTAGTGACATCATAATGATCAGTAAATATACTATACACTGTCACTGTACTAATGACACTGGCTGGGAGGGACACTGACATCACTAGTGACATCATAATGATCAGTGAATATACTATACACTGTCACTGTACTAATGACACTGGCTGGGAGGGACACTGACATCACTAGTGACATCATAATGATCAGTGAATATACTATACACTGTCACTGTACTAATGACACTAGATGGGAAGGGGTTAAGTCAGAACAGGCCAGCAGGGGGCGCCTGTGCATGCCCGAAAACCAGGACGTTCACCAAGACATACGGGAACGTCGTGGTGCCTGGCTGTGCCGCCCTTTTGCGGTAAAGGTGGTTAAATGCCACAAAAAAGAAAGATATAAAAATAATATAAAGCTCATTGGGGTACTTTGCTGTGTGACGGCGTAATTGTCAGTCAAACTATCACAGCCAGGAGACCGGGGGCGTTACCCTGGACAAGGAGGGGTGTTGCAGGCTGGTACCCAAGTGGTGAAAGGATTGAAGACGGCCTCAGGGAAAGGTCACATCTATGCATGTCGGGAATGTGTGCGTAAAATTGCGTGCGTTCTCGGCACGCACAGAAACACGCTGCCTTCTAACAGACGTGCGGCGGTGCCTATAATTCTTAGCGCCCCCGGGCATCTCCAAACAGTGCCAGATCGCAGGGTTGCGGTTCTGTGCGGCACATTTTTGGAAAAAGTTCAGGGACTTTTCCATGTTGCGGCTGAAATAAATAAGCTGCCCTGCGCATGACGCCACGGGTACAAGGGGAACGCGCCGGCGCTTGGCGACACTGTTGTGAGCCAAGCCTTATGCTGGCCGAATCTGTGTGTTTTTTCTGAGTGTTTTTTTCACAGCGATTTCAATAATATTTAATTGCTAATAAGCGATCAAAAGACTCGCAGACATTCTACGATTTACCAAGTCCCATTAGCTGGCAACATCCAATATTCCAGATAGATATCGATTGAATATTGGAAGAGAATAATTGGAATCAAACAGAAATTGTTCTAAAAGAGGCAACAGCCAGCCCTCCTGTACTGGGCCCCGGGCCCCATCAGTTTAAAAGGGGGGCCCATGCACCGGCTGGATGTACTGTCTTATTGCAGACACCGATCCTCTTCTGCCCCACCCCCCCCTCCGGCCAACTTCTCCTCCTCCTCCTTCTCCCTCCGGTTGCCCTGCAAGGGGATTGGTTCTTGTACATGGGCCGCCTTCATCTGCTATCCGGGCCCCCCTCCCCCGTGTTTCTTTCGCAGCGCTTCCGGCTTCCCTCCACTCCCGTCAGCAGCTGCTGCGGGGGGGAAGGGACTGGTAAATGTGTCATTTTCTGACCCCTTCCTTTCCTGAATGAACACAGTGAGAGATCGCTACCAATCACTCCTGTGTCCATTCATCGCTGAAGCATAGTGAATTGTGTTTGCTATGCTTTTAGTTTGTGAGTGAGCAGGGAGCCTCGGAGCGCTTCCTATTCATTCATCTGTGCAGCTGAGGCCGCAGAGAAAGGGACGGATAGATCGGTGTCCTCGATCACTTTTGACCAGGTGGGGGTCCGGGCCGGTCAGGTAGGCTGTACGAGGCTCCGTGATTTCTAACAGCGCCCCCCCCCCCCCCCGATAACGGAACGGAGCTGAGTGATCTGATAGAAAACGATCGCAGATTCTGCGTCCTTGGTTGATTATCCGTTTTGATGGGAGATGGAGACGGAACGATCGGATTGCTACATTTGTATCCAGTGTTGCGGGTTACATTGTCGGTTCTTCTCATACATTATAATGGGAAATCCCGGTGAATGTCGATACTTTGTACATTTACTGGGGAATTTCAGGGCCTTTTGATGATCATTTCAGTCGTGTTGCTTTCACTTTGCAGGTCGAATGTTGTGTTGCTGCACTTCACACTCTGTTCGATCGGCACAGATCAGAAAGGTCATTGTGAATTCCCCCCCCCCCCCCGGGGGAGGAAGACCTCGGCTGCCCTTTAATTCTGAAACACAGGAAGTGTGAATGTTCACAACCCCGCCCACTCCCCTCCCCCCCCACCCCCCAACAGCTAAAAACTAAAATAAATGCAAAGCGATCGTTTTACCTTCAATGTCCTGCGCCCCTTTCTCTTCTGTCATTGGACGGCCACTGATGATGTAACTTCTTTGTAGGAGCTGCACCATCCCGGACACCGGACCCGTTCTCTAAGATGCTGGGAATAAGGCGAGAGTCTACGCTGCACAGCGCATGCGCGGATACAGTACAGAGAAAAAGAAAAACATTTCTAGGGGAAAGAGGAAGACTTCTTTCTTCTTTTTTCTTGGCAGGAGGAACTTTGTATTCCTAACAATTGTTGGGACCTGTAAAGAGCAGAACATTGTGTGGGAAGGGCGGTGCTTCCATGTGTGGGAAGGGCGGTGCTTCCATGTGTGGGAAGGGCGGTGCTTCCATGTGTGGGAGGGGCGGTGCTTCCATGTGTGGGAAGGGCGGTGCTTCCATGTGTGGGAAGGGCGGTGCTTCCATGTGTGGGAAGGGCGGTGCTTCCATGTGTGGGAGGGGCGGTGCTTCCATGTGTGGGAAGGGCGGTGCTTCCATGTGTGGGAGGGGCGGTGCTTCCATGTGTGGGAGGGGCGGTGCTTCCATGTGTGGGAAGGGCGGTGCTTCCATGTGTGGGAAGGGCGGTGCTTCCATGTGTGGGAAGGGCGGTGCTTCCATGTGTGGGAAGGGCGGTGCTTCCATGTGTGGGAAGGGCGGTGCTTCCATGTGTGGGAAGGGCGGTGCTTCCATGTGTGGGAAGGGCGGTGCTTCCATGTGTGGGAAGGGCGGTGCTTCCATGTGTGGGAAGGGCGGTGCTTCCATGTGTGGGAGGGGCGGTGCTTCCATGTGTGGGAAGGGCGGTGCTTCCATGTGTGGGAAGGGCGGTGCTTCCATGTGTGGGAGGGGCGGTGCTTCCATGTGTGGGAAGGGCAGTGCTTCCATGTGTGCTCCCCACAGTGCATGGGAATGTACCCCCCTACTAGACACGTGCGGGCGCCATTAATTGTTAATGCCACCCCCAAACGCATCCAGCAAATAAGCTTCCCGTGCTGACTGTTATCAGTTACATGGAGTGGAGTACAGAACACCCCCCCCCTTAGGTTAAAGAGATGAACAGAGGGGAAGGTGTTCTGTAGTCCGGTCCTAAAATGACTACATAGATGCAGTACAGTAAGTGGGCATTGTACCCCCTAGGACAAGATGAAACGCCAGATGAAAAGAATGGGGTACACCCTTTAAAAAAAAAATTCAGCCACCTCATCTAAACAAAGTAACATTGTTTATAAACATTGATCAGACGGGAGATAGAGAGATACAAAGTAACATTGTTTTGTATCTCTCTATCCCCATCTGATCAATGTTTATAAACAATGTTACTTTGTATCTCTCCTTTTCTCCCATCTGATCAATGTTTATAAACAATGTTACTTTGTATCTCTCTATCTCCCGTCTGATCAATGTTTATAAACAATGTTACTTTGTATCTCTCTATCTCCCGTCTGATCAATGTTTATAAACAATGTTACTTTGTATCTCTCCATCTCCTGTCTGATCAATGTTTATAAACAATGTTACTTTGTATCTCTCTATCTCTCTTATGCGTGCAGGAATTGCGTATGCGTTCGCTTCTGTGCGCAAGCAAGGAGGGATGGGGAGCGCTTTAAAAAACATATTCTTATTTATTTTATTTTTACACTCCCTTTTTATTTATGTATTTTTTAAATCACTTTTATTCCTATTCTAAGGAATGTAAACATCCCTTGTAATCTGGAGAGATCTGGGGACTATAAATCCCTTCTCTACTAATAAAAGCAAAAGATGAAGAAAAAAAAAAAAGACTTATGGCTTCACCTATAACCCTGGTAAACCACTTGCAGGCCGCAACGTATAAATGTATTGTGGTTATAAACATTGATCAGAAGGGAGATAGAGAAATACAAAGTAACATTGTTTATAAACATTGATCAGACAGGAGATGGAGAGATACAAAGTAACATTGTTTATAAACATTGATCAGACAGGAGATAGAGAGATACAAAGTAACATTGTTTATAAATGTTGATCAGACAGGAGACAGAGAGATACAAAGTAACATTGTTTATAAACATTGATCAGACAGGAGATAGAGAGATACAAAATAACATTGTTTATAAAAAATTGATCAGATGGAGATACAAAGTACATTGTTTATAAATGTTGATCAGACGTGAGATGGAGAGATACAAAGTAACATTGTTTATAAACATTGATCAGACGTGAGATAGAGAGGTACAAAGTAACATTGTTTATAAACACTGATCAGACAGGAGATGGAGGCATACAAAGGAAGTTGCAATATATGATATTCTTTCTTCTGGGATATATATGTGCTGAGAGCAATGTGTGGGCTGCCATTGCTGGTCTCTGCTTCTGAAAATGCTAGTTGCCTGGCTGTCCTGCTGATCCAGTGACTCCAATACTTTAAGTCCAGCCTGGGATAAGTAGGCAGAGCTGGAGCTGTTCAGGGTCAGGGAGGGACTGTGTTTATGAAGGCCGCAAGTATTTTACATGTGACGTCGTGTGTGTGTGTGTGTGTGTGTGTGTGTGTGTGTGTGGGGGGGGGGGGGGGGGGTGATGTAAATGACAGGATGAAGGTGTGCTTGACGCATTCAGACTATCACAGCTGTGCTGTACGTAATGCTTAGTGAGTGTCTGATATCATCGACCACAAAACCACATCACTGCCATTATAATATACAATGTGCTAAAGGTGATGCATTTTTTTTTTGCTTTACACAGGTTATTCAGATTTCACATATTGGTATAGGAGCTCTTCCTTCTCTATAGGCGCTCTTCCTCCTCCTATAGGAACTCTTCCTCCTCCTATAGGAACTCTTCCTCCTCCTATAGGAGCTCTTCCTTCTCTATAGGAACTCTTCCTTCTCTATAGGAACTCTTCCTTCCCTATAGGAACTCTTCCTTCCCTATAGGAACTCTTCCTTCTCTATAGGAACTCTTCCTTCCCTATAGGAGCTCCGCCTTCCCTTTTAGGAGCTCTTCCTTCTCTAAAGGAGCTCTTCCTTCCCTAAAGGAGCTCTTCCTTCCCTATAGGAGCTCTTTCTTCTCTATAGGAGCTCTTACTTCCCTATAGGAGCTCTTCCTTCCCTATAGGAGCTCTCTCTATAGGAACTCTTCCTCCTCTATAGGAACTCTCTCTCTCTCCTCTATAGTATCTCTTCCTCTACAGCAGTGATGGCCAACCTTGGCACCCCAGATATTTTAGAACTACATTTCCCATGATGCTCATGCACTCTGCAGTGTAGTGGAGCATCATGGGAAATGTAGTTCCAAAACATCTGGGGTGCCGAGGTTCACCATCACTGCTATAGGAACTCTTCCTCCTCTACAGGAGCTCTCTATAGGAACTCTTCCTCCTCTATAGGCACTCTCTCTATAGGATCTCTTCCTCCTCTATAGTATCTCTTCCTCTATAGGGACACTTGCTCCTCCATAGGAACTCTCTCTATAGGAATCCATAGGATCTCTTCCTCCTCTATAGTATATCTTCCTCTATAGGAACTGTCTCTATAGGATCTCTTCCTCCTCTATATGATCTCTTCCTCCTCTAGAGTTTCTCTTCCTCTATAGTGACATGCCTATACTTGGCTTGAAGTGTACCTGTAATCCTCTGAGCCCCTCTAGACTGACATCTGTATGTTAATATGAAGGAATGTCATCCGCACTCCTCTTGGCTCATATTATAGTATTTTTTAATAATCAATGAATTGACTGCATACAGCAATGTCTCCACCCAAAAACCAGCCTTCCTTGACGCGTTTCATCGCTCCTGGCTCGCTCACAATGATAGTGAAGTGCAGATGACATTCTTTTATCATTTCAATGAACAGTGGAGATATACTACAATGACGAGCACCCAGGTTGTCCATGTACAAGAGGAGAGCCCAGTCTTGAGCTGACCTATGGATCTGTGTGGATCTGTGTGGATCTGTATGTTCCTGCCTGTTACCTATCAAAGAACCCCACAAACCCCTAAACCCAGGGGGGCCTAAAATGGAAATATCACATTCAGCTAGGAAATTTTGTAAGGGGGTGTAAGAACAATTCTGAGTTTGGCCACTAGGTGTCACCCACTCGTAAGTAATAAATACAGGGAGACTATAGAGCTCATTCCTCAGGTGTTTTTACAACTAAGGGGTTGTCACAGGCTGCATGTTATGTGGTCTTTATTCTGTATGGCGCTTCTGTCTCTTTATATACTGCAATGCCGTCTGCATCCTCCTCTCCCGGTTATGAGATATCATACGCCATGATGAGTAAAACGCATATCTCTGTCCGCCATGCTCAATCCATTTCCTTTCTGGCTGTATGGGTCCTTTAACAGAGCCCAGGGTTATAAAGGGCGATCGTTTCTTCTCTTGTGATCCTTTCATTTCACATCCTAAACATCTGACCTTTTATTAGAAATGCCGACTTCCTCTTTTCTCTGTCACATGACTAAACCGAATCCTTCCAGTGAAGGATCCACATCAATATTTACCAACCGACCTCCAAAAATATCAGCAGAGAGTCACAATGTGTAATGTGACCTTTTACATAAAAATAGATTTTATAATATTCTAATTATTAATAGTAATCATCACAATTTTAATATAAATCTATAATAATAATAAATATAATAATCATAATATTATGATTTATAATACATTCTATATAATAAAATGTCTATTTTATAATAAAATTATTACTAATTATAAAATAATTCCTCCTTCCTCCTCCCCAGATCTAGTGAGTGCAGAGTCCTGGGGAGATCAGATATAGTGAATGCAGAGTCCTGGGGAGATCAGATATAGTGAATGCAGAGTCCTGGGGAGATCAGATATAGTGAATGCAGAGTCCTGGGGAGATCAGATATAGTGAATGCAGAGTCCTGGGGAGAGCAGATATAGTGAATGCAGAGTCCTGGGGAGAGCAGATATAGTGAATGCAGAGTCCTGGGGAGATCAGATATAGTGAATGCAGAGTCCTGGGGAGACCAGATATAGTGAGTGCAGAGTCCTGGGGAGATCAGATATAGTGAATGCAGAGTCCTGGGGAGATCAGATATAGTGAATGCAGAGTCCTGGGGAGATCAGATATAGTGAATGCAGAGTCCTGGGGAGACCAGATATAGTGAATGCAGAGTCCTGGGGGGATCAGATATAGTGAGTGCAGAGTCCTGGGGAGATCAGATATATAGTGAATGCAGAGTCCTGGGGAGAGCAGATATAGTGAATGCAGAGTCCTGGGGAGAGCAGATATAGTGAATGCAGAGTCCTGGGGAGAGCAGATATAGTGAATGCAGAGTCCTGGGCAGAGCAGATATAGTGAATGCAGAGTCCTGGGGAGATCAGATATAGTGAATGCAGAGTCCTGGGGAGATCAGATATAGTGAATGCAGAGTCCTGGGGAGATCAGATATAGTGAATGCAGAGTCCTGGGGAGATCAGATATAGTGAATGCAGAGTCCTGGGGGGGAGATCAGATATAGTGAATGCAGAGTCCTGGGGAGAGCAGATATAGTGAATGCAGAGTCCTGGGGAGAGCAGATATAGTGAATGCAGAGTCCTGGGGAGAGCAGATATAGTGAATGCAGAGTCCTGGGGAGAGCAGATATAGTGAATGCAGAGTCCTGGGGAGAGCAGATATAGTGAATGCAGAGTCCTGGGGAGATCAGATATAGTGAATGCAGAGTCCTGGGGGATCAGATATAGTGAATGCAGAGTCCTGGGGGAGATCAGATATAGTGAATGATGAGTCCTGGGGAGACCAGATATAGTGAATGCAGGCTCCTGGGGAGATCAGATATAGTGAATGCAGAGTCCTGGGGAGATCAGATATAGTGAATGCAGAGTCCTGGGGAGATCAGATATAGTGAATGCAGAGTCCTGGGGAGATCAGATATAGTGAATGCAGAGTCCTGGGGAGATCAGATATAGTGAATGCAGAGTCCTGGGGAGATCAGATATAGTGAATGCAGAGTCCTGGGGAGAGCAGATATAGTGAATGCAGAGTCCTGGGGAGATCAGATATAGTGAATGCAGAGTCCTGGGGAGATCAGATATAGTGAATGCAGAGTCCTGGGCAGAGCAGATATAGTGAATGCAGAGTCCTGGGGAGATCAGATATAGTGAATGCAGAGTCCTGGGGAGATCAGATATAGTGAATGCAGAGTCCTGGGGAGAGCAGATATAGTGAATGCAGAGTCCTGGGGAGATCAGATATAGTGAATGCAGAGTCCTGGGGAGATCAGATATAGTGAGTGCAGAGTCCTGGGGAGATCAGATATAGTGAGTGCAGAGTCCTGGGGAGATCAGATATAGTGAGTGCAGAGTCCTGGGGAGATCAGATATAGTGAGTGCAGAGTCCTGGGGAGATCAGATATAGTGAATGCAGAGTCCTGGGGAGATCGGATATAGTGAGTGCAGAGTCCTGGGGAGATCGGATATAGTGAGTGCAGAGTCCTGGGGAGATCAGATATAGTGAATGCAGAGTCCTGGGGAGACCAGATATAGTGAGTGCAGAGTCCTGGGAGATCGGATATAGTGAGTGCAGAGTCCTGGGGAGATCAGATATAGTGAGTGCAGAGTCCTGGGTTTAGTAACACTTCAATAATTGCAAATCCTTCTTTGGTTGGACGAGGTGGAGAGTGTGACATCACTCCTGGGGAGATCAGATATAGTGATTGCAGAGTCCTGGGGAGATGAGGTGGAGAGTGTGACATCACTTCACCTCATCCAATTAGGGAATACTTTTGCATTTATTTAAAGCCCAAGTATAGCTAAAATACACAAAACAATCAGCACAAGGGACATAACCCAGTCAGTAGGATGATGTGTCTCTTGTGCTGATATCTCTTCTGTTAGTAGAAAATCCATGCCCCCCTCCCCCTCCCCGCCACAATCCTCCACTGTGGTGGGTGTTCTTACAACTAAGGGGTGGTCACAGGCTTTGATCAGGAGAGTCCAACCTTGCCCGCCCTTTCCGCCCAGATCCACCATTCATAGAAGCCGTACTACATCTTCTATGAATGGAGGGGGTGGAGCTGTCAATCTTCGATCCTGTTTACATCATGTAAAGATGTAAAAAGATTTTCTTGTTAAAAAAAAAAAAAAAAAAATGTAAAAAGATAAAAAATACCCATTCCTGAAATTCAGCTATAAATTTCTTTTAGCATTGAATTGAGTAAAATAACCTTCATACAATGTAACGTTTTTTTAGAGATCTGATACAGCGGGCGCATTACTACTACTGAGCAGTAGGGGGGGCCGTCTCACTCCTCTCCATACAGAAAAGTCTCTTGTTGTGTAATTTGTATTTTTGCTGCTCTGGACGTGAATAATTTGGGGCTCTTTTTACATCAGGAAACCTATTAGGAAAGGGAAGAAGTAAAACCGGAACCCCCCCCCTCCCCCCCCGCCCCCCCAATCTTCCCGACTCGTCTGACATAATTATGGACAAATTCTCGGTGTCACTCATAGATTTTGAAATGTGGGGCTGTTGTCAGAGGATGACTTTTGCATGCGTATGACAAACGCATCATGTGACCTGTCACCAGTACACGGACATGGGGGGGGAGGGGGGGGGGGTTATTTGGCTATTCAAGGTGGAGCGGCAGATTGCGAGTGTTTGGAATGCAGTAAAAGTTCCGCACTTGACCAGCTTTGTGTGATTTGCAATAATACGCGCTGCGTCCAAAGAGACGCATGGCAGGTGGAATGCGCCCCCCCCCGTCCGCGCTGCACCATCGGGGGGTCATGCAGGGAAGCGGCACCCGACTACATGAGCCCTTTGATTATTTCTCCCTTACTGCTAATCCATTCTCTGGTAAATCCCCGGGATTAGAACAATTTTAAAGAGCACCTGTCACAAGAAAAAGATAGAATCTGCTGTAGCTGACCTCTTTTTTGGAAGAAAATGCCAAGTGCCTGGCTTTGTTGCTCGTTGGCTTCAGCAGTTTGAATCACTGAATTGATAAAGCAGCTGAACAGCAGGGGGCAGTCACCTTGATCTGCCGGCAAATGGGGGCAAGTGTCCGTACTTTTAGTTTGTGAGCATAGGCATGTGCACTAGGTGTGCCGGGTGTGCCTGGGCACATCCTAATCACCTTACACGCATTAGTGTGACTGAGCCAGGTGCAAGTTGCTGCACCAGGTGTGCAGATTCCTTCCACCCTGCTGCTGGAGCCGCTGCTCTACAGAGTAGCTATTGTGGGCTGTGACAAAGCGGGTTGTACCCCCCCCCCCCCCACAGCTATGCTGTTGGAGAGCAGACTGAGCTCCGGGGGCCTGCTCTCTGCCTCCTACCGCTGTATAAGGGACACAGAGGGCAGCATGTATGTCTTATCCCTCCTCCCATCTCTCTCCCAGCAGCCGCAGTACATAGGGGAGAGAACAGAGCACAGTGTCCCTCCCTCCCCCTCCCTCCTGGATGATGTACTGCAAAGAATTGGGGGTAATGTAGTCTGGAGGGGCGGGATTGCCATGAAAATGAATGGAGCTGTAGACTGTAATAGCCACAAGGAAGCACTAATGTGCGCTGATGAGGCTACACTGATGGGCACTGATGAGGCTGCACTGATGAGGCTTCACTAATGGGCGCTGAAGAGGCTACACTGATGAGGGGGCACTGATGAGGCTTCACTAATGGGCGCTGAAGAGGCTACACTGATGAGGGGGCACTGATGGGCTGCACTGATGGGCACTGATGAGGCTACACTAATGGGCGCTGAAGAGGCTACACTGATGAGGGGGCACTGATGAGGCTGCACTGATGGGCACTGATGAGGCTACACTAATGGGCACTGAAGAGGCTACACTGATGAGGCTGCATTGATGAGGCTACACTGATGAGGGGGCAGTGATGAGGCTACACTAATGGGCACCGATGAGGGGGCACTGATGAGGCTACAATAATGGGCACTGATGAGGCTACACTGATGAGGAGGCTGCATTGATGGGCACTGATGAGGCTACGCTAATGGGCACTGATGAGGCTGCACTGATGAGGCTACACTGATGAGGGGGCACTGATGGGCGCTGATGAGGCTGCACTGAGGGGGCGGCACTGATCATC
>CM053035.1:208426036-208668536 GCA_028564925.1 Lithobates sylvaticus | reverse complement strand
TTATGCCGCGTACACACGATCAAACCATTCGACGGACCAGGGAATCCGTTGGACAATTCGATCGTGTGTGGGCTCCAGTGGACTTTTCTTTCCCAAAAGTCAGACGGACCTAGAAATAAAACATGTTTCTAATCTTTCCGACCGGACTCGAGTCCGGTCGAAAAATCCAGTTGTCTGTGCGCTGGTCCGACAGACGAAAACCGACACTAGGGCAGCTATTGGCTACTGGCTATGAACCTCCTTATTCTAGTCCGGTCGTACGTCATCACGTTCTCTTTTGGAGTGATAGTGTGTGGGCAAGTCCGTTCATTTGAAAGTCCGGCGGACCTCCACTGCAAAGTCTGTCGGACTATCCACCGGACCAAGTCCGTCAAAGTCCACTCGTGTGTACGTGGCATTAGTGTCAGTGGATTGAATAGTACCCCAAGGGCAGGATAAAAGCAAGCAAAGGACTGCAGTTTGGAGACCGCTGCTTTACAGTGTAGACTGTGGTGTCTTCCCATTAGACCCTGTAGACTGTGGTGTCTTCCCTTTTAAGGCCCCGTAGACTGTGGCATCTTCCCTTTTTAGAACCCATAGACTGTGGCATCTTCCCTTTTTAGAACCCATAGACTGTAGCATCTTCCCTTTTTAGACCCCATAGACTGTGGCGTCTTCCCTTTAAGACCCTGTAGACTGTGGCGTCTTCCCTTTAGACCCCGTAGACCAGGGGTCTTCAAACTATGGCCCTCCAGTTGTTCAAGAACTACAATTCCCATCATGCCTAGTCATGTCTGTGAATGTCAGAGTTTTACAATGCCTCATGGAATGTGTAGTTCCGCAACAGCTGGAGGGCCGTAGTTTGAGGATCCCTGCCGTAGACTGTGGCGTCTTCCCTTTAGACCCCGTAGACGGTGGCGTCTTCCCTTTAGACCCCGTAGACTGTGGCGTCTTCCCTTTAGGCCCCGTAGACTGTGGCGTCTTCCCATTAAGACCCTGTAGACTGTGGCGTCTTCCCATTAAGACCCTGTAGACTGTGGCGTCTTCCCATTAAGACCCTGTAGACTGTGGCGTCTTCCCATTAAGACCCCGTAGACTGTGGCGTCTTCCCTTTAGACCCCGTAGACTGTGGCGTCTTCCCTTTAGACCCCGTAGACTGTGGCGTCTTCCCTTTAGACCCCGTAGACTGTGGCGTCTTCCCTTTAGACCCCGTAGACTGTGGCGTCTTCCCTTTAGACCCCGTAGACTGTGGCGTCTTCCCTTTAGACCCCGTAGACTGTGGCGTCTTCCCTTTAGACCCCGTAGACTGTGGCGTCTTCCCTTTAGACCCCGTAGACTGTGGCGTCTTCCCTTTAGACCCCGTAGACCGTGGCGTCTTCCCTTTAGACCCCGTAGACTGTGGCGTCTTCCCTTTAGACCCCGTAGACTGTGGCGTCTTCCCTTTAGACCCCGTCGACTGTGGCGTCTTCCCTTTAGACCCCGTCGACTGTGGCGTCTTCCCTTTAGACCCCGTCGACTGTGGCGTCTTCCCTTTAGACCCCGTCGACTGTGGCGTCTTCCCTTTAGACCCCGTCGACTGTGGCGTCTTCCCTTTAGACCCCGTCGACTGTGGCGTCTTCCCTTTAGATCCCGTCGACTGTGGCGTCTTCCCTTTAGATCCCGTCGACTGTGGCGTCTTCCCTTTTAGACCCCGTAGACTGTGGCGTCTTCCCTTTAGATCCCATAGACTGTGGCGTCTTCCCTTTAGACCCCGTAGACTGTGGCGTCTTCTCTTTAGACCCCGTAGACTGTGGCGTCTTCCCTTTAGACCCCATAGACTGTGGCGTCTTCCCTTTAGACCCCGTAGACTGTGGCGTCTTCCCTTTAGACCCCGTCGACTGTGGCGTCTTTCACAGCTTACCCTTACACTCACGACAGTTGTGTTATTAATTGCTGGCAGAAATGCCAGTGGGGTGTGTGCGTAAAGATTGAGAGGGGGAGAGTTGGAGCCGGATGGACAGAGATGGATATTTTCCAAATCACTTTTGCTGGTGCTTAAAAATTGTTCTTGGTGTGGCCAGAGAATGTAGCAATGGCAGCCTCTATGGTCCTCGCAGGAAAGGATTTCCTTCTTCTGTGTTGCACAAGACCATGTATTGTAGAAGGTATTATGCCCCGTACACACGGTCAGACTTTCCGACGGAAAATGTGCAATCGGATGGTGTTGTCGGAAAATCCGATCGTGTGTGGGCACCATCTGACTGTTTCCGTCGGAATTTCCGACACACAAAGTTTGAGAGCTGGACCTAAAATTTTCCGACCACAAAATCCGATCGTTTAAATTCCGATCGTGTGTAGACAATTCCCACGGACAAAGTGCCACGCATGCTCAGAATAAATTACGAGACGGAAGCTATTGGCTACTGGCCCGTTTATAGTCCCATCCTACGCGTTGTTCGTCACCGCGACCGCGTGTATGCAAGACAAGTTTGGGCCAAAATCCGTCTGAAAAAAATCAGATTGATTTTGTGGTTGGAATATCCGACTGTGTGTACGGGACATTACACCTCATTCAGCCAGTCATGAAAACGATTGGCTTGTTGCCCATAGAAACTAGAAATGTCCTTTTTTAACTTGATCGGTTTTACAGATGCGTTATCCAATCTGTAATACTACAAGACGCCCATTGGCATTGACCTGCGTTAGATGGTTTGGGAGACTCGGAGCACAATGGTGACACCTCTCTGCTCACAGTCTATACAAACCACTGAATGCAATTTGCAATAGAAGTGTAAATGGATACTAATTGTTATTAATGAGAACAAAAGTCTTCTTTTTTTTTTTTTCTTTCTTTTCTTTTTTTTTCTTTCTTTCTTTCTTTTTTCTTCTTTCTTTCATTCTTTCTTTCTTTTCTTTCTTTCTTTCTTTCTTTTTTTTTTTTTTCTTTCTTTCTTTCTCTTTTTTTATTTTTTTCTCTTTCTTTCTTTTTTTTTTTCTTTTTTTTTTTTTTTTTTTTTTTCTCCTGTTTTTTTTCTTTCTTTCTTTTCTTTTTTCTGAAATGGCCTTTTAAAGGCATTCTCCACAAGACCTTGTGATAATCACGGACATCTCCTATACTATATTGACCTGTTAATGGGATGTTGCTGTCCAATATGTTAGTATATGACCTTTTTGTCTATACATTTTACATATAGAGATTCTGGGTACTCAGCATTCCAGGGATTGCAGGTGCTCATCAGTTGGTGTTGGAGGCAGCAATATCGGAGAGTGAAGGGTGAGACAGTATGTAGGAGGATAGTGCTATAGGTTGGGTCCTTTTTTTTTTTTTTTCCTTGGTGCTGAACACCGACCCCGGACAAATATGCATTATATACACTATCTATGGGATATCACTGACAAACCTCCAATCAGGCCACCTGTGGGCCCACAACTGCTGTGAGTTATGGGTGGGTGCTGGTTGGATGAGCCACCCATTGGCTTCCTTCATTTCTCATGGCCTGATGTCCATCCTCTGGATTTGTGGAACCTAAGTACCTTGCATCACTCTGTAGAGTGGATCTAAGAGCCAGGTTTTGGGTAAATCGCCCTACCCCTGCAATATACCATTGCGCCAGGGGCAGCCGCCCCTCCTGCCCCACCCCTTGTCCCGGCCCTGCTACCTTGCATCACTCTGTAGAGTGGATCTAAGAGCCAGGTTTTGGGTAAATCGCAGTTCATGGAAAACGTTTTTAACAAGCACGCAGTAGGTTCTAATCTGCTTCAGCATACGTTTGCATGCCAATAATATATGTCCGTTGAGTCATGTATGTGCCTTTAAGCCGAATGTGTTCTGTGATGCTGCTAATACTCATATACTTGTAATGTCTTTTTGTCTAGTCAGATTGGCGCTCTCTGAAGTTGTGCAAGGGCTTCTCCTTGCTTGTAGACGTCTTGCAGATGTATGTTTAAAGCTTACTAACCTACGCTTTGTGTTTGCATGTGTAAACAAGAGCAAAGTGGCTTGCCATTCTTGGACAATGATGATGAAGAGGAAGGCTACACCTTCCAAAACGATAATTCCAAGTACACGAGCTCCTCCGATTACATTCGAGGTCCAAGAAGCTCCGAGAGGGAGCCTATGCCCAAACGTTCTGAGGAACCCTCCGGCAGAATGAATCCCAACCGCATCTCCTTCGGCCAAGTCCACTATGATAGCAACGGCTCGAAAAACTCTAAAACCCCAGAGCAGTGGAAAGAGCCGGTCCGTAAGGAACAAGTGCAGTTTCCATACAGGAACCCTAGGCACTCCTCTGAGGGGAGTCCGTGCCATCCCAGTGGTCTCGAGGCAACGCCAACACACGACAGGGATAAAGTCCGCAAAGAGGAGAAGATCCGAGGCCATCGGGAAAAGCACTGCAAGCACCATTCTGAAAGGTGTAGGCGCTCCAGCTCCGATAGTGATGACTACCCAGAACATTGTGCCAGAGACAAAAGAAGCCGCCGTTCCCAATGGAACCAAAACCGGGAACACCATCATCACCACCACCACCATCACCAACGATCTTCTAACAATCATTCTAGGATGTCAAGTCACGAATTGAGAACAGGTACTAAATACATCATAATGATACAAAGATTACTGTAAGTCAGGGTTTTGTTTTTTTGGGGGCTCTCAAGGTCCATTGAGAAGAATTCTACAACTTCACAACAAGTTGGTTGCAGACGGCTGTAAATTGTGCTGAGACCACTTACTGACGAAGGAGATTGGGTAAGTTTTTGGGAATAACCTAATAGCTTTCTGCTTTTCTCAGACCCCCTTCCCCGTAAGAGGGGATTAGGTCATGGGAAATGTATGTGCTCTATTCTTGTCCTTCCCTATTTTTTTTTTTTACTACCAGCCCGGACATGTTTGTTTCCCTGTATGCCAACCACTTTAAAAGCCTAGCTTATGAATCAATGAGGCAAACCCTCTTGTGTATTTAACCCACAAAAAGTCTCCACAATGTATAGGTCAGTGATGGCGAACCTATGGCACGCGTGCCACAGCTGGCACACAGAGCCATCTCTGTGGGCACATGAGAGGGTCCAGGACAGAGCTAGAGGTTTCTCTCTTCTTTCAGCCCCCCCCCCTCTTTGTGTCCCCCTCTTTGTTCCCCCTCTCTCTCAGCTCACCCCACTCTCAGCATCTCTCTTACACCCCTCTCTCTGTCCCTCTTCTCTCTCTCTGTCCCCCACCCTCTTTCTGTTCCTCCTCTCTCTCTGTTGCCCCTCTCTCTCTCAGCATCCCTCTCACACCCCTCTCCTCCTCTCTGTTGCCCCTCTCTCTCTCAGCATCCCTCTCCTCCTCTCTGTTGCCACTCTCTCTCTCAGCATCCCTCTCACACCCCTCTCCTCCTCTCTGTTGCCACTCTCTCTCTCTCAGCATCCCTCTCACACCCCTCTCCTCCTCTCTGTTGCCACTCTCTCTCTCAGCATCCCTCTCACACCCCTCTCCTCCTCCTCTGTTGCCTGTCTCTCTCCCTACCTCTCCCTACCTCTCCCTACCTCTCCCTACCTCTCTCTACCTCTCTCTACCTCTCTCTACCTCTCTCTACCTCTCTCTACCTCTCCCTACCTCTCTCTACCTCTCCCTACCTCTCCCTACCTCTCTCTACCTCTCACAACCCCTCTCTCTCTCTCTCTCTCACAACCCCTCTCTCTCTCTCTCTCTCACAACCCCTCTCTCTCTCTCTCTCTCTCACAACCCCTCTCTCTCTCTCTCACAACCCCTCTCTCTCACTCACACAACCCCTCTCTCACACTCACACAACCCCTCTCTCTTGCTCAGCCCCCCTCTCTCGCAAATTGCTGTGTTGGCACTTTGCGACACAAAACCAATGTATTTATTTCAGTTTGGGCACTCGGGCTCAAAAAGGTTTGCCATCACTGGTATAGATCATGCACTATGTGGCCACAATTTTGTGGACACTTGACCATTACAATTCTATAAGTTCCTATTCAAAAATCATCTGCATTCATACAAGGTTATTTCCAACCCCCTTTCACACATGAGGGTATAACAGCCTCCACTCTTCTGGGAAGGCTTTCCACAAGATATTGGAGGGTATCTGTGGGAATTTGTGCCCATTTGTGAGGTCAGTAGACCTGGAACACCGTCCGCCTTCCAATTCATCCCAAAGGTGTTCAGTAGGGATGAGGTCAGGTGATCAGTAGGGATGAGGTCAGGTGTTCAGTAGGGATAAGGTCAGGGCTCTGTGCCGGATACTCGAGTTCCTCCACACCAAACTGGTCCAACCATTTGATGCAGTCCCCTTTTGTGTCTATAATGTCCTCCACTCTTCTAGGAAGACTTTCCCACAAGTTATTGGAGGGTGCCTGTGGGAATTTGTGCCCATTTTGTAAGGTCAGGTGCTGATGTAGGATGAGAAAACCTGGCTCACCATCAGCATTCCAATTCATCCCCAAGGTGTTCAGTAGGGTTGTGGTCGGGGCACTGTACATGGCATTTGAGTTCCTCCACACCAAACTGGTCACAACATGTCTTTATGGAGCTGGCTTTGTATGGGGGGGGGGGGCACAGTCATGTCTTTATGGAGCTGGCTTTGTACACGGGGGGGGGGGGGGGGCGGCACAGTCATGTCTTTATGGAGCTGGATTTGTACACGGGGGGGGGGGGGCACAGTCATGTCTTTATGGAGCTGGCTTTGTACACGGGGGGGGGGGGGGGCACAGTCATGTCTTTATGGAGCTGGATTTGTACACGGGGGGGGGGGGGGCACAGTCATGTCTTTATGGAGCTGGCTTTGTACACTGTGGGGGGGGGGGGGGGGGGGGGGGGCGGGGCACAGTCATGTCTTTATGGAGCTGGCTTTGTACAGGGGGGGGGGGGGGGGGCGGGGCACAGTCATGTCTTTATGGAGCTGGCTTTGTACACGGGGGGGGCACAGTCATGTCTTTATGGAGCTGGCTTTGTACACGGGGGGGGGGGGGGGGGGGCGGGGCACAGTCATGTCTTTATGGAGCTGGCTTTGTACACGAGGGGGGGGGGGGGGGGCACAGTCATGTCTTTATGGAGCTGGCTCTGTACACGAGGGGGGGGCACAGTCATGCATTTATGGAGCTGGCTTTGTACATGGGGGGGGGGGGCACAGTCATACATTTGTGGAGCTGCCTATGTACACGAGGCACGAGGGGGCACAGTCATGTCTTTATGGAGCTGGCTTTGTATGGGGAGGGGGCACAGTCATGTCTTATGGAGCTTTATGGAGCTGGCTTTGTACACGGGGGGGGGGGGGGGGGGGGGGGGGGCACAGTCGTGTCTTTATGGAGCTGGCTTTGTACACGGGGGGGGGGGCACAGTCATATCTTTATGGAGCTGGCTTTGTACACGGGGGGGGGGGGGGGGGGGGACAGTCATGTCTTTATGGAGCTGGCTTTGTACACGGGGGGGGGGGGGGGACAGTCATGTCTTTATGGAGCTGGCTTTGTACACGGGGGGGGGGGGGGGGTCTTTACGGGGGGGGGGGGGGGGACAGTCATGATGGAACAGAAAAGGGTCTTCACCAAACTGTTACCACAAGGTTGGAAGATTACAATGTCCTTGCATGATGTAGTATTAAGAGCAGCCTTAATGATTTGGACTGTGGGGGGGGGGGGGGGGGGCATGTACTTTTAAGCCATATAGTAGTGCTGGAATTGGAATTTTTCCCTGAAACTTGGAATATGTCCAGTAAAAGAAATCCTTACAAGGGGAAAAAAAATGGGTTTCCTCATTCATTTTGTCTGTGGCATTATGTTGCTGTCATTTTCAGTGTGTCCATTGCTTTTATCTTGTGGTGGTTTTTTTGTTGTAAGACTTTCTGTATGTTTTCATTATCTAATGACTAATCTCTTTCGAGATCAAAAGTTTTATTACACAAATAGGACATCGCCAGGGTGGCCCAGTCATTGTAAAGACACTACATAGTAGGGATTCTTAGCCAAGGGTCTCCAAACACTGTTGGGGTTATGGGAACCGATTTAATGCCAAAACGCTTTAGCATTTCATGTACTGTATTCTCAACATGTAGCCAATGTGGAGTGTTATGTGGAGTGTTATGTGGAGTGTTATGTGGAGGGCTATGTGGAGGGCTATGTGGAGGGCTATGTGGAGGGCTATGTGGAGGGCTATGTGGAGGGCTATGTGGAGGGCTATGTGGAGGGCTATGTGGAGGGCTATGTGGAGGGCTATGTGGAGGGCTATGTGGAGGGCTATGTGGAGGGCTATGTGGGAGGAGTGCTAGGAGTGTACTGTGTGGCCAGACTTTTTTTTTTTTTTTTTTTTTTCAAATTTTTCACTCCAGTTTTGATTTTTTTGAAGGCTCTCTCTACAGGTAGCCGCGCGGCTGCGGTAGGGTGGGGCTCAGCGCCCGGCCGAGGTAGGTGGGGCTCAGCGCCCGGCCGAGGTAGGTGGGGCTCAGCGCCCGGCCGAGGTAGGTGGGGCTCAGCGCCCGGCCGAGGTAGGTGGGGCTCAGCGCCCGGCCGAGATAGGTGGGGCTCAGCGCCCGGCCGAGGTAGGTGGGGCTCAGCGCCCGGCCGAGGTAGGTGGGGCTCAGCACCCGGCCGAGGTAGGTGGGGCTCGGCTCACAGCCACGGTAGGTGGGCTGGGCTCACAGCCACGGTAGGTGCTTTGGGTGCAATAACAACAAATTTAAATCCTTGCTTTTAGAGATTTTAGTGTTTTAGACCAGTGCTGCAAGCATTTCTAATGGGTCGCAGTGAGAAGGTGGCACCAGTCCTATCCATGAGCTGTTAATTCCTCCTATGCTAAACTGTGCACCACATCACCTGGCAATGGCTTGTCTCAGTGTTTTTCTGCTGGAAAGATTAATCCGACCAGCGCCCAGCCGTGGCAGATGGGCTTAGCACCCAACCGTGGTAGGTGGGCTCGGCGCCCGGCCGTGGCAGGTGGGCTCGGTGCCCGGCCGTGGCAGGTGGGCTCGGCGCCCGGCCGCGGTAGGTGGGCTTAGGCGCAGAGGTCCACCTTGAGCATTTGACATTTATCGGAACAGAGTTGGGAATTATGGCCTTAGATCTCATTATTGCGTTCTCTATGACCCAGCGCATTAATACCCAATTTATCACGCTTTGGGTGTCAAAACAATATAAATTCTTGCTTTTTCTTTATAATAGCATTTCTTTTATTGCCTCACAATGGTGCTCAGTCTACTCATTGTGATAGTCCGGGGACTTTTCTCTCATCAAAGCCAGGAAGAGAAATCCCCGTGGCATTTTATAAAGGAGTCATCAAATGACAGCGCAATCCAAAAGCTTAAAGACCATCATTGAAAAGGAAAGTGAAGCGTATATGTATCATATTCTGGAAATGTACCGTGCGATGGGTTTATGAGCTCAGCTTATTTGCACAAGTTTTCTCTGGGGAGTTAACGAGGTGAATTTTTTTTTTTGTTTTTCTTTCACATTGGCGCCATGACGGTTCTCGGTGAAGCGTGAATCCCCGGAGACGCTCCGATTTCTGGAAAGAGGCGTTTTTAGATGCTTGTTTCCAAAGTATTGATCTTTTGCCAGTACAGGGGGCTCAGAGTTTTTGAGGGTTTAGATTATGCATATACAAAATAACGCCCTATGCCAGATCAGCCACAGATATCTGGGCAAAATGGAGAAATAAGTGCCGTACCGTTCTACAATACATGGACATTTCCCTTTGCTTTATCCCCTTGAAAAGACTGCAAGTACAAAACAATACCAACCAATCTGCCGGAATTCCACCGTGAATTCCACCGTGAATTCCACCGTGAATTCCACCATGAATTCCACCATGAATTCCACCGCGCTCCTGACAATATGGTGCCGCTGCTGTACTCCAATCCCAACCGGCATTCTCAGCCTTGCCTGCTGGACTCCACAACTCCAACTATCCCAACTGGAGTCACTCTCCACATGTAGCGCTTGACTTTACCTTCAGCAATGTAACGAGAATTGAAAATGAAGCGCCACTCCCCCGCTTAGAGGTCCAGATACTACTTTATTCCATTAAAAGTTGGGGGTACAATCCAAAAAGTAGCCAACATGTTTTGGGGGGTTCAAGTGCCCCTTCATCAGGGCTTGATTGGCAACAATGTGAGCAAACCAGAAGTGACCTGGACCTACAATTGTACTTTTTCCAGTGTGGATTACAAGCACAGGCCTAGCCGGCATCTTGTTTGGCTTCAATTCTCCTTACATTGCACTACAAGCCAAGGAGACCGTGGAGACCCTCTGGAGTGTAGAAGCCACCGGCCCAGGAAACAGATCATTTACACCCCCATCAGGGCCATCTCCACTTCAGCCCCGGACCAATTGGCAGCCAAAGGAACAGGCCCCTTTTTGCCATTCGGGACTGCGTAGATTTAACTCACAATTGCGCGGTCGTGTGACGTGGCTCCCAAACAAAATTGGCGTCCTTTTTTTCCCACAAATAGAGCTTTCTATTGGTGGTATTTGATCACCTCTGCGGTTTTTATTTTTTGCGCTATATAAACAAAAATAGAGCGACAATTTTGAAAAAAATGCAATATTTTTTGCTTTTTGCTATAATAAATATCCCCAAAAAATATCTAAAAAACATTTTTTTTCCTCAGTTTAGGCCGATACGTATTCGTCTACATATTTTCGGAAAAAAAAAAATCGCAATTAGCGATTATTGATTGGTTTGCGCAAAAGTTATAGCGTTTACAAAATAGGGGATCGTTTTATAGCATTCTTATTAATATTTTTTTTTTTTACTAGTAATGGTGGCGATCAGCGTTTTTTTTATTGTGACTGCGACATTATGGCGGACACATCGGACATTTTTGGGACCATTGTCATTTATACAGCAATCAATGCAATTTAAATGCATTGATTCCTGTATAAATGACACTGGCAGTGAAAGGGTTAACCACTAGGGGGAGGGGAGGGGTTATGGGCTGTGACGTGTGTGTGTTTTTTTTACATTAGGGGGCGGGGCTGACGTCTGACGTCACTGATCGGCTTTCCCGATGACCGGGAACAGCCGATCAATGACAGGCAGAGTAGGAAGCGCGGGGAGATGTTTGTTTACACAGACCTCTCCCGTTCTTCAGCTCTGTGACCCCTCTGTGACCCCACACCAGTGGCGATCGGGTCCGCTGGTCCGCGGCCGGGGTCACGGAGCTCCCGACCGGGTCGCGAGCGCGCCCCCGACCCCGACTTTTTAAGGGCCACGTACCGGTACGTGGTTTTGCCTAGACGTGCCATTCTGCCGACGTATATCGGCGTGAGGCGGTCGGGAAGTGGTTAATATTGATTGGTCCCTGGGAAAACCTTTTATGGGCCCTCCCGTATTCCACTTATCAACTATTTTCGGGCAGTGTGGGCTCAATAGGCATCTGCTTTGAGGCCCCACAACAATGACTGGGCCCAGGGCAGCTTCCCCTTTTGCCCTTGCATTAAGGCCCCTTTCACACTGGGGCGGTTTTCAGGCGGTACGGCGCTAAAAATAGCGCCTGTATACCGCCTGAAAAAACCGGCCCCATTCACTCCAGTGTGAAAGCCGGCGGGCTTTCACACTGGAGCGGTGCGCTAGCAGGACCGCAACAAAAGTCCTGCTAGCAGCATCTTTGGAGCGGTGAAGGAGCGGTGTATTCACCGCTCCTATACCGCTCCTTCCCATTGGAATCAATGGGAAACCGCGGGGATACCGCCCGCAAACCGCCGCTGCAGCGGCGCTTTGCGGAGGTTTTTAACCCTTTTGCGGCCGCTAGCGGGGGTTAAAACCACCCCGCTAGCGGCCGCATACCGCGGGTAAAACGAAGGTAAAGCAGCGCTAAATATAGCGCTGCTTTACCGTCGCCGCCCCGCACCGCCCCAGTGTGAAGCCAGCCTTAAAGATTGACCCTGGCCACCATCAATACCTTAAGATAACCCGATGGATCTAGCGCCATCTTTCCACTTTCCTCAACTGTTCTCTTCCAGCAAAGCATTTCTGCTGGACTCCTGAGAGCCCCCGCCCATGCACTTGGGTGTGTGCGTGTGGGGGAAGGGCTTTCGGGAGATGTAGTTCTGGTTTCATACCTTTTTAGTCAAAAGAAATTGAGTTCCCAGCAGCTGCAAAAATTGATGGAACAAAATTGTGTCGCAGGAAGTGTTTGAAGTGATGAAAACAAAAATGTTCTGATTATTATATACAATGTAAGGCTCCTCCCATGGGTGGTCTTTGGTGATACAAACAGGTAGTTGATCTGTTGTTTTATTTTTTTTTATTTTTTTGGGGGGGAAGGGGGTTTAATCGGCCCCGGAGCATCCACCCACAAGCAGACACGGTGCTACTCTGACTACACATTGCAGTGGATGGGATGCTTTTCATCGCCTGCCAAACTCTCCCATGTAATTGAATAGGGCCCCACCACAACCGCAAGCTTGGCTCACATTGGCGGCTCAGTCTCACAATGCAAAACAGAAAAAGGGGAAACAAATACTGGCATCAGGAGGTGCCAACATCGCCTCCGCAATGCCTGCAAACCTGGTTTCTCTGCTTTCTGAAAAGTGATCCAAAAATTGGCTTGAAAGGAGGCGGTAAACACAACTGGTAGTGTGGCGGGAGCCTAAGAAATAGCCCCAGGTGTTCCGCTGGTTGATCGGAAAACCTTCAGCTGAAGCCCAGGCATTATGTTGGGCATTATGTTGGTGATATTCTCCTTTGGCTTTTAGTTTCGACTGACTGGAGTTGCCTATTCTTTTGTTCATACCGGTATGTACTAAGAAAGCGGTCTAAGAATACACATGACCTCCTCTTCTTCTGTATTTTGTGTCCAACAAGGTGAGGAGACCAGGCCAGGCTTCGACATCGACCCCCTGCACTGGAAAATGGCCGAACTGAAAGTCCAGAGCCCCGACCAGCTTCTACAGGATGAAGAATTGGCTCGCCGACTGCAGGAAGAAGAGGAGAAACGCTTAGTAAGTGAACGCGTTTCGTCCAACTGATCTCTTCCCGAGAAACCGCAGCTGGTGACTTACTATACTTTTGTGTTCCGCAGGCGGAGGTGAAACGGCGCGACCAGCACGAGGACTTCCGGGCAGCTCAGGTCGCACAGGATGAGGTAAGAACCATTTTAACGTTGGTTATGTTTTAGTGAAAAAGGTTTCTGATAAGGAGAACTCAAAAAGGTAGCACTAAGTGGCCCCGAAATACGGGGCCCCAAAGTCGGTTCGGAAAATGCCATTCTCTGCTGAAGTGCTTGACATTTTCCGAACCGACTTTGGGGCTCTGTATCTCGGGGCCACTTGGTGCTAGGAACCCCATTGGATATGTTGCAGTGCTAGTTCGACTGGGTTGGCACACCAAATTTGGGGTTCTAGCACCAAGTGGCCCCAAGATACAGGGCCCCAAAATCAGTCAACTGTGTCCATCTGCAGCAATGTTATTTCAGGACCCTTTGGGTCCAGAGACCCCAAATTAGGGGGCATTTAGGGACCCTTAACTATCAAGTTTGAAGTTTGGGGGACCTATGGCTGCAAATGGGCATTGTTGACCCTCTTTTCCACTTACAGTAGCTGCGCATTTCTCAGCCTAGGCTTATACTCGAGTCAATACGTTTTTTCCATTTTTTTGTGGTAAAATTAGGTGCCTCGGCTTATATTCGGGTCGGCCTATACTCGAGTATATATGGTATATATACAAAGTATGCAAAAAAAAAAAAAGCTATAGCTTCCTGAACCCAACGTGTTTCAGGGATCTATAGAATTCAAATGCAAGATGATCAGTAATATTTAAACCCTAACACATATAACTGAATAAACATATACAAAATACTGAAGGTATTCTAAACTTACATACTGGTCATTTGCATATATATATACCCTGTTTCCCCGAAAATAAGACCTAGCGTGATTGTCGGTGATGGCTGCAATATAAGCCCTACCCCCCAAATAAGCCCTAGTAAAAGTCCTTGTAGGTCTTGTTTTCAGGGTAGGGCTTATTTTCGGGGAAACAGGGTAGGTCTTATTTGGTGGGTAGGGCTTATATTGCAGCCATCACGACAATCACGCTAGGTCTTATTTTAGGGGAAACAGGGTATATATAACATCTACATTGATTAAAAAACAAAGGAATGACACTAAATACAGTCCCCCGCACTGTTTCAATTTGAAATTGATATGGGTGGAAAAAAAGTACCAAGGGTCTTATAAGGGGATACAATCCCCAATCACATCAAACACAGCTGAAATCTGTAGACCCAGATACAGCCGATTGGAATACAAGAGTGGACGTTGGATAGGAATTGGATTTTAAAGGTGCTGCACCAATTATCCAAACGTTTCCGTTTAAAAATTCAATAATATTTATTACAAATCCACTTTAAAATTCATAAAGAAATTCACAAGATCTTTTTGATAACATTCACTATGTTGTAATGGCATTAACAGAGTCCTCTGCAATTCCTTCTACATGTTTCGCCCCGTGGCTTCTTCAGGAAGTATGTATGCATACAGGATACTATCAAAATATATGTAAGATACAAAATATTGTTGATTTTAATCCGGGAAGTTCACTAAGCATCCAAACCTTCCAACCCACCAGCAACCAAACCTCCAACCCACCAGCAACCAAACCTTCCAACCCACCAGCAACCAAACCTCCAACCCACCAGCATCCAAACCTTCCAACCCACCAGCAACCAAACCTCCAACCCACCAGCAACCAAACCTTCCAACCCACCAGCAACCAAACCTCCAACCCACCAGCATCCAAACCTCCAACCCACCAGCATCCAAACCCTCAAACCCACCAGCATCCAAACCTTCCAACCCACCAGCATCCAAACCTTCCAACCCACCAGCATCCAAACCTTCCAACCCACCAGCATCCAAACCCTCGAACCCACCAGCATCCAAACCCTCGAACCCACCAGCATCCAAACCCTCGAACCCACCAGCATCCAAACCTCCAACCCACCAGCAACCAAACCTTCCAACCCACCAGCATCCAAACCTTCCAACCCACCAGCATCCAAACCTTCCAACCCACCAGCATCCAAACCTTCCAACCCACCAGCATCCAAACCTTCCAACCCGCCAGCATCCAAACCTTCCAACCCGCCAGCATCCAAACCTCCAACCCACCAGCATCCAAAACTTCCAACCCACCAGCATCCAAAACTTCCAACCCACCAGCATCCAAACCTTCCAACCCACCAGCATCCAAACCTTCCAACCCACCAGCATCCAAACCTTCCAACCCACCAGCATCCAAACCTTCCAACCCGCCAGCATCCAAACCTTCCAACCCGCCAGCATCCAAACCTCCAACCCACCAGCAACCAAACCTCCAACCCACCAGCAACCAAACCTCCCAACCCACCAGCGACCAAACCTCCAACCCACCAGCGACCAAACCTCCAACCCACCAGCATCCAAACCTCCAACCCACCAGCACCCAAACCTCCAACCCACCAGCATCCAAACCTCCAACCCACCAGCATCCAAACCTCCAACCCACCAGCATCCAAACCTCCAACCCACCAGCAACCAAACCTCCAACCCACCAGCAACCAAACCTCCAACCCACCAGCAACCAAACCTCCAACCCACCAGCAACCAAACCTCCAACCCACCAGCAACCAAACCTCCAACCCACCAGCAACCAAACCTCCAACCCACCAGCAACCAAACCTCCAACCCACCAGCAACCAAACCTCCCAACCCACCAGCGACCAAACCTCCAACCCACCAGCATCCAACTAAAACTAAAATATTGTCTTTTAAACCTGGAAAAAAAACTATTTTATAACGCCTTTGAAAAAAGGAGCCAATACTTTTTGGTTTCTTTCCCAGGAATTTCTGGTGAATTACAACAATGGGTAAATGTTAGCTGCATTCTGATTGGATACATGTGACCTACTGCAGTAAACCTCTCGTGTGTTTTTACATTAGGAGATTGCGAAGTACATCCAGCGGCAGGAGCTGAGAGCCCATAGGAGGTCGGAGGATCTGGACCTTCCCGGGGACAGTGATGACGACGGCAGTATTTGTAGCTTCTCCGACAGGAAAAGCCTTGGAGCGAAGGTAAAGTCACGTCAGGCGGTCATTGTCGAGGCCTGCTGAGCCCAGATAAAGGCCAACTACTACCGGGGGTCCTAAATCTCCAGAGCATTCGAGAATGAGGCGTAATGCTGTGACCCGGGACTGTGAAGGAAGGGTGGACTTGGTTCTTACAAAGAGAAAAGTTCTGGAGGGACACAACTAAAATGATAAATACCCGCCTAACACCTTAGGAAAATGCAGACGCTCGGTCCGGACTCCTGCCCACCGTCAAAGTGTGCCATAAATTCAAAGAAAGTCCAGCCCATGTATATCGTAACATGGAAAGGGACTTTACATACAAACAAAGTAAGAAAACTCTCTAAAAAGATATAGTCCTTTATTAGTTAACAACTAAAAGTTAAAATCCGAGAGGAACTGCAATCTGCTCGCATCGTTTGTAATAAAAACATATTTTCCATTCTGAAGCTTCTGGCTGCAGCCATTTTAACTGTGGGCAGCTGAAGCTGCTGCCTGTTCACTTCCTGGATTTACACAGATACAGAGGCACACCTCCAGCTCTGCAGCCCTCATTGGCCCTCTTATGACTCACCCCCCTCCCTTTCCGGCAAACTCTCACAAGAGTGAGAGAGGGAGAGCTGTGCGTGATGTTCCGGAAGTTGCTTCTTACTTTTCACTGGGCTGCCTCTGCAGGTGATATTGCATGACTTACGTTAGTCAATTTTAACTATTTTACCGTATTTATCGGTGTATAACACGCGCCGGCGTATAACACGCGCCCCAAGTTTAGGAGGGAATATTAAGGAAAAAAAACTTACATTTAAATGCCCATCATTGCAGCCTTGCCCAGTGCAGCCTTGCCCAGTGCCTTTGCAGCGTTGCCCAGTGCCTTTGCAGGCTTGCCCAGTACATTTGCAGCGTTGCCCATTTAAAATTGGCGCCGAGAACGAGCGCCGCGTGACATATCGAAAGCCGCGTGTATTTTCGGCTATTTTCGGCTCCTCTCGCAGTCCCGCCCACCTCCACTGATTGCGAGCGGAGCCGAGCGCCGACAACATACAGAAATCCGAGTTCGGCTAGTCTCGGCTCTGCTCGCAGACAGGGGCGGGACTGCGAGAGGAGCCGAAAATAGCCGAACTTGGATTTCTTTATGTTGTCGGTGCTCGGCTCCTCTCGCAATCAGTGGAGGTGGGCGGGACTGCGAGAGGAGCCGAAAATACACACGGCTTTCGGAATATCGGCTCCGCTCGCTCCCCTAAAGAGAAAATCAGCGGGAGATCGGCGGGTATCGGCGTATAACGCGCAACCACGAAAAGTGCGTGTTATACGCCGATAAATACGGTAAATGTTCTTGACCATTTCCGTCTCCTATGATGTGTAAAGAGAAAAAATGCGCAACCAAAAAAATGAAAAAAAGAGAATTATGTGATAAATGTGAAATGACAAAAAACAGAAAATCCGTGTGCCATATTTTACAACATTTGCATACAACTATTTTTTGATTCATCTCTAGAATATTGGCAGTTTTTTTATAATACTATAATACACAGAGTCCTTCATTCCTCTATTTGAAGGGGTTCTGCAGGTTCAGATTGTGACTCGGTAGCGTTTGAGGCGGGGCCCGGGGCAGTGTGCGAGGCCTGCTTACCTCAGACACCTCGCCTGTTGGTTTTGTAACCCGCTATCGCCAGTTCTGCGGCCCGGCTTATCTCGGGTTCCCAGAAGAAGCCGGCATAGAACTTCCTCCTGAAGTGCCGACATTTACGGATCTATAGTGACAATTTCTGTAAAATATATTGTTTCTTTTTGCTCGTTAACCACATCGTTCAGCTGATACGGGACAGGAAGCTAAAAATGAAAGCTGCTAATCGTGGCTCAGTGGAGGGACACGAATAATCATTTCTTCTTTTTATCACCATTAAATAATAGTTATAGAAGATCCTCCGTTACCATTCCTGATGAAATGCGTTGAATGTCTCGCGGGACGTGTGTGTATCTTGTGCTCCGTGCCGCCATTCTTGGTTCTCCGCATTTCTGAGGAGTCTGGGAGAAAAAATTCCCAACTCACAGATTTATGAATTGTATTGTCAGTCAGCTTAACCGCTTGGAGACAACGGCGTGCGCTACAATTGGCCAAATAAGCGCCATCAATTACAAAAGGTGCGCGGCACATCCGGTCCTTCGATTCCCCTTCCTACTTGCTGGCAATTTCCAGTACCTAAAATTAAAGCCTGGAGTTGCTGTGTAAATAAAGCAGCTCTAGTAGATGCTGCTATCAAGAAAAGACCACCTTACACAGTGTTTATAAACATTGATCAGACAGGAGATAGAGAGATACAAAGTAACATTGTTTTATAAACATTGATCAGACATAAAATGGAGAGATACAAAGTAACATTGTTTATAAACATTGATCAGACAGGAGATAAAGACATACAAAGTAAGATTGTTTATAAACATTGATCAGACATAAAATAGAGAGATACAAAGTAAGATTGTTTATAAACATTGATCAGACATAAAATAGAGAGAGACAAAGTAACATTGTTTATAAACATTGATCAGACATAAAATAGAGAGAGACAAAGTAACATTGTTTTATAAACATTGATCAGACATAAAATAGAGAGATACAAAGTAACATTGTTTTATAAACATTGATCAGACATAAAATAGAGAGATACAAAGTAACATTGTTTATAAACATTGATCAGAAATAAAATAGAGAGATACAAAGTGACATTGTTTATAAACATTGATCAGACTGGAGATGGAGACACAGAGTCTCCATTGGACGGTTGTGTGTTGGGGGGACAATGCATGAACACAGTTGGGAGACACGGACAGAGTGTTGTCACCCTATAACAGGAAGTGCCTGAACAATGACCTTCATGGCATAATAATGAAAAGTGCCAATTTTGAAAATGTTAAAAAAAATGACTTTTGAAATGACATGAAGGTGATCTGTCACCATTAAATAAATTCAGGTAAGAGCGCAGAAACGTTTTTTTTCAATGCCTATAGTATTTTTCTCTTCTTTAAATAGGTTTTAATTGACTTTTCATGCCTCTGAAATGGCTAGAGAATTGACACAGTAGAAAACGCCAATTCCCGGGCGCAGCCCTTCTCCTCCTTGCTGGTCATAGCCCTCTCCCCGTCTGGGACTGTTTAATTACGCTCTTCGCTGGCCCAGCTCCTCCACCCATCCTCTCACCTCCCTACATAACACTTGAGTGACTTCTCTGCGTTTCCTGCGGGGGGTGCTGATATCATCTCCAAGATCCCAACACCGGTCTCGGGGCTTTTGAGGGATTGTCTACACGGGGGGGGGGGGGGGTTACATACAATAATTGAACATATAATCCTATAAGAACATTGTTGTTAGACATGTGCATTGACAAAAAAATATATTTTTTCGTTTCATTCGTTCTTTTGCTTTTTTCGGAAATTCGGAAAAACAAAAATTCGGATTTTTTAATTTTCGGATTTTCGGATTTCCGAATTTAGAATTTCAGGATTTATGGAAATTCAAAAATCTGAAAAAAAGAAAGAAAATCAGTAAAATTCGAAATAACTATTAAATTTATAGGTATTGGAATTTCCTTTCAAATTTGGCTGTTTGGCATTCGTTATTTCGGATAATTCGTAACTTTGGATAAATTCGTACTCATTACGTTCACCAACAGCCAAATCTGAAAGGAAATTCCAATACCTATAATTTAATATTTATTGTTGGTTATTATTTCAGATTTTCAGGTTTTCGAATTTTCACATTTTCATTCTTTTTTGAATTTTCAGATTTCATTCTTATTCTTGGATTTTCAAATTTCCAAATTTCCAAATTTTTTAATTTATAAAATTTCAAATATTCTAATTTCCGATCTTCTGAAAAAAAAAATTTCCGAAGATTCGGAAATTTGAAAGTTCGGAACTTCAGAATTTCGTAAATTTGGAAATTCCGGAAATTGAAAAATTCAGAAATTTCGGGAATTAACAAATTTTGGCAAAATTCGTTAAATTAATTCGGAACTTCAGAATTTTCGTAAATTTGGAAATTCCGGAAATTGAAAAATTCAGAAATTTCGGGAATTAACAAATTTGTCAAAATTCGTTAAATTAATTCGGAACTTCAGAATTTTCGTAAATTTGGAAATTCCGGAAATTGAAAAATTCTGAAATTTCGGGAATTAACAAATTTTGGCAAAATTCGTTAAATTAATTCGGAACTTCAGAATTTTCGTAAATTTGGAAATTCCGGAAATTTAAAAATTCTGAAATTTCGGGAATTAACAAATTTTGGCAAAATTCGTTAAATTAATTCGGAACTTCAGAATTTTCGTAAATTTGGAAATTCCGGAAATTGAAAAATTCAGAAATTTCGGGAATTAACAAATTTGTCAAAATTCGTTAAATTAATTCGGAACTAAACAAATTGCACTTGTCTAATTGTTGTTGAATTTAATGGTCTGATGACAGGTCCTCTTTGTTTTGGGTTCACATATATTATAGAAGTCATTTTTTTTGGTTAATGGAGTTTGACTCTTCACTTTGGGTATTGTGTAAAGTCTTCATTTGATCACCCAGCAGTTCCAGTACAGACCCTTCTATTGCCCACCTTGAGGACGTTCACCTCGGGTACCAAATGTCCAGACTTTTCCTCTTCCGGTTCCAGTCCTGGGTGGACTTTGCATGATGATAGGGAGATATCACCGGGGGGGTTGTGGAGATTTGTGTTCTTGGGTTGGTGGGGATGACTATAGGTAACCCCCCTTTTTGGTTTCCTCAGAATGAAGTGCCTTCTTATAACCAAGGACGCTTGGACTCTGAGGGCCTGGCATCACCGACCGAGTGCCGCACGCCTGAGAAAATGGAGGTGTCGGCGGTGGACCCAACTTGTGACCAGGCCAAGTAAGTTTTCACACTCTGCCATGTACAGGAAGTGTTCAAAAGTCCAACTCCAACCAAAATGTCTTCCGTTTCCTTCAGTGTTGAATAGAGTGAGGGGAAAAAGTTATTTTTCAGGTTTTTGTTTCCTAGTTTCCTTATTGGGGAAATTTTCCTTCACTTCCTGTCCCTATGATGCCTAAAAAAGAAATGGATGAGGGGTGTTGTCCATGGGACTGGAAGGCGTGGACTGCAATAAAAACATTGTAGGAAGTTCGAACCTTTCTTCACTTCACTGAAACGTCTTGTCTGTGTTCCTGTTGGAGAGATTTTCCCATAACTTCCCGTCCAGAAAGGAAATGAGAGGAAATTTCCTCAAGCACTAGTTTTAGTTTTTATCTAGAATTGGGCATAATATTGATAGATTACATTCTACAATGTTACTTGAAGGTCGTGTCATGTAAGGTGGACCTCGGAGCATTATTTGGGATTTGTGGCTAAATTATTAATAATAATATTATTTAAGGTACTTTATATAGTGCCATCAATTTCCGCAGTGCTTTATATATACGTTGTACATTCACATCGGTCCCTACCCTCAAGGAGCTTACAATCTAAGGTCCCTAACTCACATTCATATACTGGGGCCAATTTAGACAGAAGCCAATTAACCTCCCAGCATGTCTTTGTAGTGTGGGAGGAAACCGGAGTACCCGGAGGAAACCCACACAGGGAGAACATGCCAACTCCAGGCAGGTAGTGTCGTGGGTGGGATTCAAACCAGCGACCCTTTTTTACTGCTAGGCGAGAGTGCTACCCACTACACCGCTGTGCCGCTCCCACTACACCGCTGTGCCGCTCCCACTGCAACGATGTGCCGCTCCCACTACACCGCAGTGCCGCTCCCACTACACCGCTGTGCCGCTCCCACTACACCGCTGTGCCGCTCCCACTACACCGCTGTGCCGCTCCCACTACACCGCTGTGCCGCTCCCACTGCAACGATGTGCCGCTCCCACTACACCGCAGTGCCGCTCCCACTACACCGCTGTGCCGCTCCCACTACACCGCTGTGCCGCTCCCACTACACCGCTGTGCCGCTCCCACTACACCGCTGTGCCGCTCCCACTACTCCGCTGTGCCGCTCCCACTACGCCGCTGTGCCGCTCCCACTACGCCGCTGTGCCGCTCCCACTACGCCGCTGTGCCGCTCCCACTACTCCGCTGTGCCGCGCCCACTACGCCGCTGTGCCGCGCCCACTACGCCGCTGTGCCGCGCCCACTACGCCGCTGTGCCGCGCCCACTACACCGCAGTGCCGCTCCCACTACACCGCTGTGCCGCTCCCACTACACCGCAGTGCCGCTCCCACTACACCGCTGTGCGCTCCCACTACGCCGCTGTGCCGCTCCCACTACTCCGCTGTGCCGCTCCCACTACTCCGCTGTGCCGCTCCCACTACTCCGCAGTGCCGCTCCCACTACGCCGCTGTGCGCTCCCACTACGCCGCTGTGCCGCTCCCACTACTCCGCTGTGCCGCTCCCACTACTCCGCTGTGCCGCTCCCACTACGCCGCTGTGCCGCTCCCACTACTCCGCTGTGCCGCTCCCACTACTCCGCTGTGCCGCTCCCACTACGCCGCTGTGCCGCTCCCACTACTCCGCAGTGCCGCTCCCACTACTCCGCTGTGCCGCTCCCACTACACCGCAGTGCCGCTCCCACTACTCCGCAGTGCCGCTCCCACTACACCGCTGTGCGCTCCCACTACGCCGCTGTGCCGCTCCCACTACTCCGCTGTGCCGCTCCCACTACACCGCAGTGCCGCTCCCACTACTCCGCAGTGCCGCTCCCACTACACCGCTGTGCGCTCCCACTACGCCGCTGTGCCGCTCCCACTACTCCGCTGTGCCGCTCCCACTACTCCGCTGTGCCGCTCCCACTACGCCGCTGTGCCGCTCCCACTACTCCGCTGTGCCGCTCCCACTACTCCGCTGTGCCGCTCCCACTACGCCGCTGTGCCGCTCCCACTACTCCGCAGTGCCGCTCCCACTACTCCGCTGTGCCGCTCCCACTACACCGCAGTGCCGCTCCCACTACTCCGCAGTGCCGCTCCCACTACACCGCTGTGCGCTCCCACTACGCCGCTGTGCCGCTCCCACTACTCCGCTGTGCCGCTCCCACTACACCGCAGTGCCGCTCCCACTACTCCGCAGTGCCGCTCCCACTACACCGCTGTGCGCTCCCACTACGCCGCTGTGCCGCTCCCACTACTCCGCTGTGCCGCTCCCACTACTCCGCTGTGCCGCTCCCACTACTCCGCTGTGCGCTCCCACTACGCCGCTGTGCCGCTCCCACTACTCCGCTGTGCCGCTCCCACTACGCCGCTGTGCCGCTCCCACTACGCCGCTGTGCCGCTCCCACTACGCCGCTGTGCCGCTCCCACTACGCCGCTGTGCGCTCCCACTACGCCGCTGTGCCGCTCCCACTACGCCGCTGTGCCGCGCCCACTACGCCGCTGTGCCGCTCCCACTATGCCGCTCCCACTACGCCGCTGTGCCGCGCCCACTACGCCGCTGTGCCGCTCCCACTACGCCGCTGTGCCGCGCCCACTACGCCGCTGTGCCGCTCCCACTACGCCGCTGTGCCGCGCCCACTACGCCGCTGTGCCGCGCCCACTACGCCGCTGTGCCGCTCCCACTACACCGCTTTGTTGCCCGACCCCTCTTACCACCTCCATTATGTAAAAAAAATGAAAAGATGGTAGCGCCACACTAGTTTATACAGCCTATAAAAAGTTTTATTCTGCAAAAATACCCAACGCGTTTCAGGACACTCGCCCTTCATCGGGGCTTATAGGGCAATAACAATAGGCTGAGGGATACCATCCTGGATTCAAAGTTGGAACCCAAATAGGGAGTGTACAGATGGTGCACAGGTCTTCTCAGCAGCTGGTTTGGAAGTCCACTTCTAGTCCTTTCACATCAAGACCTAATGAAGGGGGGGGGGGGTTGGACCCCCAAAGCATGTTTGGATACATTTTGAATTGTCCTCCTGCCTTTTTTTTTTTTCTCTTAATAAAGTCCTATCTGGACCTCTTAGCAGTGGTGTGACGGTTCAATTTACATCTTTGTTACCCCACAAGCCTAGGAGACCCTCTGGGGTGCCCAGGAATCACCTCCATCAACATCAATACTTTACAATGGAAATACCACGAAGACAACCTTAGAGGTCTCTTCAAGTATAAAAAATAAAGTTTCATGTGGCTCCAATACCCCTTTCTCAGGTATTCCTCAATAAAGGGGTGTAGGAGCACCCCACAGTGTCCTCATTTTTCATCTTTCTGTTATTGCTAAACCTTTTGTTTTTCTTTGTTTCTTTTTTTTTGTACTTTTCCCCTGAGGTTAGAGATTGGATCATTTTATACATTGAGCCGTATTGTTGAGCTCTGTACTATGTGATCCCATTGGAAATCTGTCAGTAAGGATTTGATATAAAACGGTCATTATTTGTTCTTGGGGTGCTTGTTGTTATAATTGTGCCATGTTTTGGGGTGAATGGGTGGCACCCTTTTGAATTTATAGCATATTAGTGGTGCACCAAAAAATGGAAATTTCCGTGGCGAAACCAAAAATTCCGGATGCACTTGGCTAAAAACTGAGCACAGCTTAAAATAATATAAAAATAGAAAAAAGTAATTTTATTTTATTATGGCTGGGTGTTTGCATTGCAGTCAACGGGGGCAGTTTTTTTGCATTGCAGTCAACGGGGGCAGTTTTTTTGCATTGCAGTCACCGGGGGGCAGTTTTTGCGCATTGCAGTCAATCGGGGGCAGTTTTTTTGCATTGCAGTCAATCGGGGGCAGTTTTTTTGCATTGCAGTCAATCGGGGGGCAGTTTTTTTGCATTGCAGTCGACGGGGGGCAGTTTTTGCATTGCAGTCGACGGGGGGCAGTTTTTGCATTGCAGTCGACGGGGGGCAGTTTTTGCATTGCAGTCGACGGGGGGCAGTTTTTGCATTGCAGTCGACGGGGGGCAGTTTTTGCATTGCAGTCGACGGGGGGCAGTTTTTGCATTGCAGTCGGCGGGGGGCAGTTTTTGCATTGCAGTCGACGGGGGGCAGTTTTTGCATTGCAGTCGACGGGGGGCAGTTTTTGCATTGCAGTCGACGGGGGGCAGTTTTTGCATTGCAGTCGACGGGGGGCAGTTTTTGCATTGCAGTCAAGCGGGGGCAGTTTTTGCATTGCAGTCAATCGGGGGCAGTTTTTTTGCATTGCAGTCAATCGGGGGCAGTTTTTTTGCATTGCAGTCAATCGGGGGGCAGTTTTTTTGCATTGCAGTCGACGGGGGGCAGTTTTTGCATTGCAGTCGACGGGGGGCAGTTTTTGCATTGCAGTCGACGGGGGGCAGTTTTTGCATTGCAGTCGACGGGGGGCAGTTTTTGCATTGCAGTCGACGGGGGGCAGTTTTTGCATTGCAGTCGGCGGGGGGCAGTTTTTGCATTGCAGTCGACGGGGGGCAGTTTTTGCATTGCAGTCGACGGGGGGCAGTTTTTGCATTGCAGTCGACGGGGGGCAGTTTTTGCATTGCAGTCGACGGGGGGCAGTTTTTGCATTGCAGTCGACGGGGGGCAGTTTTTGCATTGCAGTCGACGGGGGGCAGTTTTTGCATTGCAGTCGGCGGGGGGCAGTTTTTGCATTGCAGTCGGCGGGGGGCAGTTTTTGCATTGCAGTCGGCGGGGGGCAGTTTTTGCATTGCAGTCGACGGGGGGCAGTTTTTGCATTGCAGTCGACGGGGGGCAGTTTTTGCATTGCAGTCGACGGGGGGCAGTTTTTGCATTGCAGTCGGCGGGGGGCAGTTTTTGCATTGCAGTCGACGGGGGGCAGTTTTTGCATTGCAGTCGACGGGGGGCAGTTTTTGCATTGCAGTCGACGGGGGGCAGTTTTTGCATTGCAGTCGACGGGGGGCAGTTTTTGCATTGCAGTCAAGCGGGGGCAGTTTTTGCATTGCAGTCAATCGGGGGCAGTTTTTTTGCATTGCAGTCAATCGGGGGGCAGTTTTTTTGCATTGCAGTCGACGGGGGGCAGTTTTTGCATTGCAGTCGACGGGGGGCAGTTTTTGCATTGCAGTCGACGGGGGGCAGTTTTTGCATTGCAGTCGACGGGGGGCAGTTTTTGCATTGCAGTCGACGGGGGGCAGTTTTTGCATTGCAGTCGGCGGGGGGCAGTTTTTGCATTGCAGTCGGCGGGGGGCAGTTTTTGCATTGCAGTCGACGGGGGGCAGTTTTTGCATTGCAGTCGACGGGGGGCAGTTTTTGCATTGCAGTCGACGGGGGGCAGTTTTTGCATTGCAGTCGACGGGGGGCAGTTTTTGCATTGCAGTCGACGGGGGGCAGTTTTTGCATTGCAGTCGGCGGGGGGCAGTTTTTGCATTGCAGTCGGCGGGGGGCAGTTTTTGCATTGCAGTCGGCGGGGGGCAGTTTTTGCATTGCAGTCGGCGGGGGGCAGTTTTTGCATTGCAGTCGGCGGGGGGCAGTTTTTGCATTGCAGTCGGCGGGGGGCAGTTTTTGCATTGCAGTCGGCGGGGGGCAGTTTTTGCATTGCAGTCGGCGGGGGGCAGTTTTTGCATTGCAGTCGACGGGGGGCAGTTTTTGCATTGCAGTCGACGGGGGGCAGTTTTTGCATTGCAGTCGGCGGGGGGCAGTTTTTGCATTGCAGTAGGCGGGGGGCAGTTTTTGCATTGCAGTCGACGGGGGGCAGTTTTTGCATTGCAGTCGGCGGGGGGCAGTTTTTGCATTGCAGTCGACGGGGGGCAGTTTTTGCATTGCAGTCGGCGGGGGGCAGTTTTTGCATTGCAGTCGACGGGGGGGAGTTTTTGCATTGCAGTCGACGGGGGGCAGTTTTTGCATTGCAGTCGACGGGGGGCAGTTTTTGCATTGCAGTCGACGGGGGGCAGTTTTTGCATTGCAGTCGACGGGGGGCAGTTTTTGCATTGCAGTCGACGGGGGGCAGTTTTTGCATTGCAGTCGACGGGGGGCAGTTTTTGCATTGCAGTCGACGGGGGGCAGTTTTTTTGCATTGCAGTCAATCTGGGGCAGTTTTTTTGCATTGCAGTCCATCGGGGGCAGTTTTTTTGCATTGCAGTCCATCGGGGGCAGTTTTTTTGCATTGCAGTCCATCGGGGGCAGTTTTTTTGCATTGCAGTCCATCGGGGGCAGTTTTTTTGCATTGCAGTCAACTGGGGCAGTTTTTTTGCATTGCAGTCAACTGGGGCAGTTTTTTTTGCATTGCAGTCAACTGGGGCAGTTTTTTTGCATTGCAGTCAACTGGGGCAGTTTTTTTGCATTGCAGTCAACTGGGGCAGTTTTTTTGCATTGCAGTCAACTGGGGCAGTTTTTTTGCATTGCAGTCAGTCGGGGGCAGTTTTTTTGCATTGCAGTCAGTCGGGGGCAGTTTTTTTGCATTGCAGTCAGTCGGGGGCAGTTTTTGCATTGCAGTCAATGGTGCACGTTTTTTTTGCATTGCAGTCAATGGGGCGCGTTTTTTTTGCATTGAAGTCAATGGGGTGCGTTTTTTTTGCATTGAAGGCTCCGGGATGCTGTTCAAGGGACAAATGGTTTTGGTGGTTGATCTTTATCTGATGTTTCCATTCGTCGGGTCTGGCCCATCCCCCATAGAATGGAACACAATCTGACTGCACCTCATTTCCCTCTTCTGATCACCCATAAAGCTTCTGGTGGCCCTTTTTTTTTTTTCACGCCGTGGTTTTTGCTGAATGTCGGTTTATTCTTTTGAGAAACCAGACTTCTAAAAATAACCATCGCCCACGTCATCGGGGGCTGAGTGCCAGCGCTACACGGTGGAAATCTTGAATGAAGTCTTCTCATTACATTCTGTAGGCGTTGATTACCTGCAGGCCGTTCTACAAATATGTGTGCGCTGCACATCCGCGCTGCAGATCCGTGTCCCTCAATGTGCCATCGTCCCTGTCCTATTCCATGGAGATATGGCGGAACCCTGGGGTCTCTGCGCGGGGTACAAACTCCCCCCCTTTTAACCCTCCTACCTTCTTTTTTTTTTGCACATGTTAAAATCTGCAATTTTTTTATGTTGCACGATATTCACATATCTTCAGGAGAAATCGCACAAATTAATTTTAGTGCAAAAACAATATACACAATTTTTCTTTTTGTAAAATATAAAAAATGTTGTTACGTCAAGTAAATGGATACCCAACACGTGATGACGTCACAAAGGACTTCGGTGCCCAAAATTCTCCAGAGGAGACGCTTAAATAAAAGCTTTTAGAGGTTATCGGTTTAGAGTTATAAATGATGTCCCCAGAAATACGGCTCTCCCTCCGACATTCACAACACCTCACATGTGCTGCAATCCGTGTTTACATACGTGTGTGGTGTAATCCATGCTTACATACGTGTGGTCGCCCCATTCTGTACTTTTTATATGGGGTGACCAGGGTGCTTTTAAACCTTCTTTTTTTTTTTTTTTTTTTTTTATATTTAACTTTATTTAATTTATATCTATTTATGTTTTTACATTATTGCCATTACAAGGGGGCCAATCAGACCTGAGTTGTGGCATTTAGGGGGCGGTCCTAAGGGCGGCGCCTTCAATAAATCAGAATCTGTCATCAGATTGTGGAAAGTTCCTTTTCTTCTTATGGAAATTGAGACGGACGTTTTTGGGGCAATTTGTTTCTGGACATCCGTGTCATCATGTTCTTTAGAACTATTTTTAAAGCTGAACTCTCCTTTTGTCTTTGTCTACGGCGGGAGCTCCACATTGTTCTAAATGGAGGGCCAATTCATTGTCCTTTGGATTATAGGGGAACCAGACTATGACCAGTGGGAATAGAAAAAAATAAAAAGAAAGTCAATTGGTATCAATGGGAGGAATAGTGTCCCATCATTGGTGTCAGTGGGAGGAATAGTGTCCCATCATTGGTGTCAGTGGAAGGAATAGTGTCCCATCATTGGTGTCAGTGGGAGGAATAGTGTCCCATCATTGGTGTCAGTGGGAGGAATAGTGTCCCATCATTGGTATCAGTGGGAGGAATAGTGCCCATCATTGGTATCAGTGGGAGGAATAGTGTCCCATCATTGGTATCAGTGGGAGGAATAGTGTCCCATCATTGGTATCAGTGGGAGGAATAGTGCCCCATCATTGGTATCAGTGAGAGGAATAGTGTCCCATCATTGGTATCAGTGGGAGGAATAGTGCCCCATCATTGGTGTCAGTGGGAGGAATAGTGTCCCATCATTGGTGTCAGTGGGAGGAATGGTGCCCCATCATTGGTGTCAGTGGGAGGGATAGTGCCCCATCATTGGTGTCAGTGGGAGGAATAGTGTCCCATCATTGGTATCAGTGGGAGAATAGTGCCCCATCATTGGTGTCAGTGGGAGGAATAGTGTCCCATCATTGGTGTCAGTGGGAGGAATAGTGTCCCATCATTGGTATCAGTGGGAGGAATAGTGTCCCATCATTGGTGTCAGTGGGAGGAATAGTGCCCCATCATTGGTGTCAGTGGGAGGAATAGTGTCCCCATCATTGGTGTCAGTGGGAGGAATAGTGTCCCATCATTGTGTCAGTGGGAGGAATAGTGCCCCATCATTGGTGTCAGTGGGAGGAATAGTGTCCCATCATTGGTGTCAGTGGGAGGAATAGTGCCCCCATCATTGGTGTCAGTGGGAGGAATAGTGTCCCCATCATTGGTGTCAGTGGGAGGAATAGTGTCCCATCATTGGTATCAGTGGGAGGAATAGTGCCCCATCATTGGTGTCAGTGGGAGGAATAGTGCCCCATCATTGGTGTCAGTGGGAGGAATAGTGTCCCCATCATTGGTGTCAGTGGGAGGAATAGTGTCCCATCATTGGTGTCAGTGGGAGGAATAGTGTCCCATCATTGGTGTCAGTGGGAGGAATAGTGCCCCATCATTGGTGTCAGTGTGGAGGAATAGTGCCCCATCATTGGTGTCAGTGGGAGGAATAGTGCCCCATCATTGGTGTCAGTGGGAGGAATAGTTGCCCCATCATTGGTGTCAGTGGGAGGAATAGTGCCCATTATTGGTGTCAGTGGTTGGAATAGTGCCCCATCGTTGAATAATGGGAATGGGTGGAATTATACCCCACAGTGGGTGTCAGTTGGAGGAATAGTGATCCGTATTAGTGGGTGGATAAAGACAAGCAAAGGGCCCCATGTGGCCCTCGGGCAGCACTTTGGACACCCATGGTCTCGGTCTCGGGGTATCTTTTTAAAAAAGTTTCTGTAACCTTATCCCTCCCTCCACCGAGTGACCACAGAGGAGGCTTCAGGCGAGCGGTTGGCGGTTTGCGGCGGTTGGTGGTTGGTGGTTTGCGGCGTTTGGTGGTTGGCGGGTGACGGCTGGTGGTTGGCGGGTGACGGCTGGTGGTTGGCGGGTGACGGCTGGTGGTTGGCGGTTGGTGGTTGGCGGTTGGCGGGTGACGGCTGGTGGTTGGTGGTTGGCGGGTGACGGCTGGTGGTTGGCGGTTGGTGGTTGGTGGGTGACGGCTGGTGGTTGGCGGGTGACGGCTGGTGGTTGGCGGGTGACGGCTGGTGGTTGGCGGTTGGCGGGTGACGGCTGGTGGTTGGCGGGTGACGGCTGGTGGTTGGCGGTTGGTGGTTGGTGGGTGACGGCTGGTGGTTGGCGGGTGACGGCTGGTGGTTGGCGGGTGACGGCTGGTGGTTGGCGGGTGACGGCTGGTGGTTGGCGGTTGGTGGGTGACGGGTGACGGCTGGTGGTTGGCGGGTGACGGCTGGTGGTTGGCGGGTGACGGCTGGTGGTTGGCGGGTGACGGCTGGTGGTTGGCGGGTGACGGCTGGTGGTTGGCGGGTGACGGCTGGTGGTTGGCGGGTGACGGCTGGTGATTGGTGGTTGGCGGGTGACGGCTGGTGGTTGGCGGGTGACGGTTGGTGGTTGGCGGGTGACGGCTGGTGGTTGGCGGTTGGTGGTTGGTGGGTGACGGCTGGTGGTTGGCGGTTGGCGGGTGACGGCTGGTGGTTGGCGGTTGGCGGGTGACGGCTGGTGGTTGGCGGGTGACGGCTGGTGGTTGGCGGTTGGTGGGTGACGGGTGACGGCTGGTGGTTGGCGGGTGACGGCTGGTGGTTGGCGGGTGACGGCTGGTGGTTGGCGGGTGACGGTTGGTGGTTGGCGGGTGACGGCTGGTGGTTGGCGGTTGGCGGTGTTGCACAAAGAGCGCGGAGCCTGTTGGGATAAGAGAAGTCACTGTAGAAAAGAACGCTCTTTTAACCCTTGGAGTTCAGGCCAGAGATGGGTTAGAACTTGTGTTGGGTTTTTATTGGGTGTCCCCTGTACAGGAAGTGAGGGAAGATTTCCCCAGCAGGGAACCAACACAAGAAGAAGAAGAATCTGTCAGCAGGTCTGTCCCTTCTCCTGTGTTGGTTGGAGTTGGACTTTGATGTATTGGGGGGGGGGGGAGGGGGGCCCTCATGTCTTCTTGTCAGATCAAACGGGGAAGATTTGTCTGCTCTGCCCCATCGGGATCATTCTTCATTCTTATATTCGCTCTCCTACAGGCTGTGCTCCCCCAGGAATATCGCAGAGGAACTCGACCCGACGTTCAAATCCAAGAAGGACGTTCACCCGGAAGTCTTCACTGTCTGCTCTCAAGGTGCACAAAGTCACGTGATGTCCATGTCCCATTCCTGCTATAGAGATGTCCTAAGACCTGGAATGTTCCAGAACTCCGTCCCTGTCCTGAGAGGATTATCCGACTTCACCCCCAAATCTATATCCGTGTTCTGTACAATCGTCCCGATTGTCCCCGGAACATCCGGAGCCATTTCACTGCTAGATGTCAGGTTTACATTGAGACCCAATGAGGGTCGGCATTCAGATTACTGCCCACTAATGAGTCTGTCTGTATATCATCCAACTGCACCGCAATCCCAGCAACCGCACTCCGCTCCCTACAGTCCTTCTGTACCCCACTCCCCGCAACCGCACTCCGCTCCCTACAGTCCTTCTGTACCCCACTCCCCGCAACCGCACTCCGCTCCCTACAGTCCTTCTGTACCCCACTCCCCGCAACCGCACTCCGCTCCCTACAGTCCTTCTGTACCCCACTCCCCTCAACCGCACTCCGCTCCCTACAGTCCTTCTGTACCCCACTCCCCTCAACCGTACTCCGCTCCCTACAGTCCTTCTGTACCCCACTCCACCCTACTGTACCCCACTCCCCTCAACCGTACTCCGCTCCCTACAGTCTCTACACCCCTCCCCTCTACACCCCTCCACTCTACACCACTCCCCTCTACACCCCTCCCCTCTACACCCCTCCCCTCTACACCCCTCCCCTCTATACCACTCTACACCACTCCCCTCTACTCTACACCCCTCCACTCTACACCACTCTACTCTACACCACTCTACACCACTCCACTCTACTCTACACCACTCTACACCACTCCACTCTACTCTACACCACTCTACACCACTCTACTCTACACCACTCTACACCACTCTACTCTACACCACTCTACACCACTCAACTCAACACCACTCTACACAACTCAACTCAACACCACTCTACACCACTCAACTCAACTCAACACCACTCTACACAACTCTACTCTACACCACTCTACACCACTCCACTCTACACCACTCTACACCACTCCACTCTACTCTACACCACTCTACACCACTCCACTCTACTCTACACCACTCTACACCACTCTACTCTACACCACTCTACTCTACACCACTCTACTCTACACCACTCTACACTACACCACTCTACACCACTCCACTCTACACCACTCCCCTCTACTCTACACCACTCCCCTCTACACCACTCCTCTCTACTCTACACCACTCCCCTCTACTCTACACCACTCCCCTCTACTCTACACCACTCCCCTCTACTCTACACCACTCCCCTCCCCTCTACACCACTCCCCTCTACACCACTCCCCTCTACACCACTCCACTCTACACCACTCCCCTCTACTCTACACCACTCTACACCACTCCCCTCTACACCACACCCCTCTACACCACTCCCCTCTACACCACTCCCCTCTACTCTACACCCCTCTACACCACTCCCCTCTACACCCCTCCCCTCTACACCCCTCCCTTCTATACCACTCTACACCACTCCCCTCTACACCACTCCCCTCTACTCTACACCACTCTACACCACTCCACTCTACAATACTGTTCTCTGTTCCCCACCATTCTATTGTAATCCTCACTACTTTATTGTGCTCCATTTTTGAATACCTTTTGTGTACGCCACTCCCCTCTGCTCTTCTGTACTCCTCTCCACCCTACTCTACCTTACTCCACTCTCCACCAGTCTACTGTGCTCCACTCCCTGCCATCCTACTGTGCTTCATTCTATATTGCTGTACTCCACACTACTCTGGTGTACGTCACTCCCCTCTACACCCCTCCCCTCTACACCCCTCCCCTCTACACCACTCCCCTCTACACCACTCCCCTCTACACCACTCCCCTCTACACCACTCCCCTCTACACCCCTCCCCTCTACACCCCTCCCCTCTACACCCCTCTACTCTACACCCCTCTACTCTACTCTACACCCCTCTACTCTACACCCCTCCCCTCTACACCCCTCTACTCTACACCTCCCTCTACTCTACACCCCTCCCCTCTACACCCCTCCCCTCTACACCCCTCCCCTCTACACCCCTCCCCTCTACACCCCTCTACTCTACACCCCTCTACTCTACACCCCTCTACTCTACACCCCTCTACTCTACACCCCTCCCCTCTACACCCCTCTACTCTACACCACTCTACTCTACACCCCTCTACTCTACACCCCTCTACTCTACACCCCTCTACTCTACACCCCTCTACTCTACACCCCTCTACTCTACACCCCTCTACTCTATACCACTCTACTCTATACCACTCTACTCTATACCACTCTACTCTATGCCACTCTACTCTACGCCACTCCCCTCTACACCCCTCCCCTCTACACCCCTCCCCTCTACACCACTCCCCTCTACACCACTCCCCTCTACACCACTCCCCTCTACACCACTCCCCTCTACACCCCTCCCCTCTACACCACTCCCCTCTACACCCCTCTACTCTACACCCCTCTACTCTACACCCCTCTACTCTACACCCCTCTACTCTACACCCCTCTACTCTACACCCCTCTACTCTACACCCCTCTACTCTACACCCCTCCCCTCTACACCCCTCCCCTCTACACCCCTCTACTCTACACCCCTCTACTCTACACCCCTCTACTCTACACCCCTCCCCTCTACACCCCTCTACTCTACACCACTCTACTCTACACCCCTCTACTCTACACCCCTCTACTCTACACCCCTCTACTCTACACCCCTCTACTCTATACCACTCTACTCTATACCACTCTACTCTATACCACTCTACTCTACGCCACTCCCCTCTACGCCCCTCCCCTCTACGCCCCTCCACTCTACGCCCCTCCCCTCTACACCCCTCCCCTCTACACCCCTCTACTCTACACCCCTCTACTCTACACCCCTCTACTCTACACCCCTCTACTCTACACCCCTCTACTCTACACCCCTCTACTCTACACCCCTCTACTCTATACCACTCTACTCTATACCACTCTACTCTACACCACTCTACTCTACACCCCTCTACTCTACTCTACACCCCTCTACTCTACTCTACACCCCTCTACTCTACACCCCTCTACTCTACTCTATACCACTCTACTCTATACCACTCTACTCTATACCACTCTACTCTATACCACTCTACTCTATACCACTCTACTCTATACCACTCTACACCCCTCCCCTCTACGCCCCTCCCCTCTACGCCCCTCCCCTCTACGCCCCTCCCCTCTACGCCCCTCCCCTCTACACCCCTCCCCTCTACACCCCTCCCCCTCTACACCCCTCCACTCTACACCCCTCCACTCTACGCCCCTCTACTCTACACCCCTCTACTCTACACCCCTCTACTCTACACCCCTCCACTCTACACCACTCCACTCTACACCACTCCACTCTACACCACTCTACTCTATACCACTCTACTCTACACCACTCTACTCTACACCCCTCTACTCTACACCCCTCTACTCTACACCCCTCTACTCTACTCTATACCACTCTACTCTATACCACTCTACTCTATACCACTCTACTCTATACCACTCTACTCTATACCACTCTACTCTATACCACTCTACTCTATACCACTCTACTCTATACCACTCTACTCTATACCACTCTACACCACTCCCCTCTACGCCCCTCCCCTCTACGCCCCTCCCCTCTACACCCCTCCACTCTACACCACTCCACTCTACACCACTCCACTCTACACCACTCCACTCTACACCCCTCTACTCTACACCCCTCTACTCTACACCCCTCTACTCTACACCCCTCTACTCTACACCCCTCTACTCTACACCCCTCTACTCTACACCCCTCTACTCTACACCCCTCCCCTCTACACCCCTCTACTCTACACCCCTCTACTCTACACCCCTCTACTCTACACCCCTCTACTCTACACCACTCTACTCTACACTCTACTCTACTCTATACCACTCTACTCTATACCACTCTACTCTACACCCACCTACAAAAAAAAAACTACAAAAAAACCACAAAAACACAACACAAAACACAAAACACAAAAAACCAACAACAAAACAACTCTCTCTCTCTACACCCCTCTACTCTACTCTACACCACTCTACTCTACTCTATACCACTCTACTCTATACCACTCTACTCTATACCACTCTACTCTATACCACTCTACTCTATACCACTCTACTCTATACCACTCTACTCTATACCACTCTACAAAACACACTACAAAAAACACAAACAAAACACAAACAAAACAAAAACCCTCTACGCCCCTCCCCTCTACGCCCCCTCCCCTCTACACAAAAAAACACTACACAAAAAAACAAACACAAAACAACATAACTTACACATCAAACAAAAAAAAACACACACTCAACAACAATAACACACAAAACAAATAAAACATAAAACAAAACAAACTACAAAAACCAACAACACAAAAAAAACAACACAAACCTACCAAAATCTACAAAAAAACAACAACTACAACATAACAAAACACAACAAAAACAACAACAAACAAAAAACACAAAAACAAAACAACGAAAATCAAAACACAAAAAACAAAAAATAAACAACAAAAGCAAAAACAAACATACAACAAATACAAAACAATAAAAAAAAAAATAACACAAACAATACACAACTAACATCACCAAAAGACTAACACAGAAAACACATACAACAACACATACAAATACACAAAACAAACATTACAACAAACACAACAAACATACAATACAACCAAAAACACAAAAAACTACACAAAACAAACAAAAACTCACCAACATAATACAAACAAAAAACAAAACTCAAACAAAACAAACAATACATACAAAAAACAAACCCTAACAACACCCCCCCTCTACACCCCTCCCCCTCCCTCTACACCCCTCCCCTCTACGCCCCTCTACTCTACGCCCCTCTACTCTACGCCCCTCTACTCTATGCCACTCTACTCTATGCCACTCTACTCTATGCCCCTCCCCTCTACGCCCCTCCCCTCTACACCCCTCTACTCTACACCCCTCTACTCTACACCCCTCCACTCTACACCACTCCACTCTACACCACTCCACTCTATACCACTCTACTCTATACCACTCTACTCTACACCACTCTACTCTACACCACTCTACTCTACACCCCTCTATTCTACACCCCTCTACTCTACACCCCTCTACTCTACACCCCTCTACTCTACACCCCTCTACTCTACTCTATACCACTCTACTCTATACCACTCTACTCTATACCACTCTACTCTATACCACTCTACACCACTCCCCTCTACGCCCCTCCCCTCTACGCCCCTCCCCTCTACTCTACACCCTCTACACCCCTCCCCTCTACACCCCTCCCCTCTACACCCCTCCCCCTCCCCTCTACACCCCTCCACTCTACACCCCTCTACTCTACACCCCTCTACTCTACACCCCTCTACTCTACACCCCTCTACTCTACACCCCTCTACTCTACTCTATACCACTCTACTCTATACCACTCTACTCTATACCACTCTACTCTATACCACTCTACTCTATACCACTCTACTCTATACCACTCTACTCTATACCACTCTACACCACTCCCCTCTACGCCCCTCCCCTCTACGCCCCTCCCCTCTACACCCCTCCCCTCTACACCCCTCCCCTCTACACCCCTCTACTCTACACCCCTCCACTCTACACCCCTCCCCTCTACGCCCCTCCCCTCTACGCCCCTCCACTCTACGCCCCTCCACTCTACGCCCCTCTACTCTACGCCCCTCTACTCTACACCACTTCCCTCTACACCACTCCACTCTACAATACTGTTCTCTGTTCCCCACCATTCTATTGTAATCCACACTACTTTATTGTGCTCCATTTTCAAATACCTTTCTGTACGCCACTCCCCTCTGCCCTCCTGTACTCCTCTCCACCCTACTCTACCTTACTCCACTCTTGTCTACACTACTATACTCCATTCCCCACCACCTCACTGTACTCTGCTCCACTCAACTCTACCTTACTCCACTCTCATCTACACTACTGTACTCCACGCCAACTACTCTACTGTACTCCTATCCCCCCTGTACTCCACTCCCCACCACCTCACTGTCCTCACTCCACACTACTCTACTGACCTCCCCACCAGTCATATGTACTCCACACTACCACACTGTACTTCAATGTTACTCTACTGTACTCCGTTCCTCATCAACTTACTGTACTTTAACCCCACTACCCTACTGTGCTCCACTCCCCTGTACCCTACTGTTCTCCTCTCCACTCTACTGTACTCAAGTCACCTCCCGTACTCCACTCCCCTTTACCTTACTGTACACCACTTCACATTACTGAACTTGAACCCCACTACCCTACTGTTCTCCTCTCCACTCTACTGTACTCTATTCCCCACCACCTCACGGTACACCACTCCACATTACTGTACTCAAGTCACCTCCCGAACTCCACTCCCCTTTACCTTACTGTACACCACTTCACATTGCTGTACTTCCCTCCCTGCTGTACCCGGCTCTACATGACTCCACTGCAATCTAAACTACTTTGTGTCGTTCTTCTTCGCTCCAGTCTACTGAACTCTGCTCTACTCAGCCAACCTCCATTCCATTCTACTCACCGATGTCTGTCTTTTATACTGTAATCGATCACATATCTTTTCCAGTGGGGTGTAGAAAATAATAACCCCCCTTTTTCTGCATTGTATCTACAGAATTTCCAGTTTCGACACCGACCCAACCCGTCCCGGTGGATGGATTGTATGACTTTATGGACGATGGCACGGAGCCCGTCTTTATACCACCGACAAAGAGACCATCGGAGAAAGTGGGACGCAATAAACCCAAAGACAAGAAGGAAGGGTGCAAGCAGCAGTGACTCGCCATCTAGTAGTATTCTTTTTATTTCCTTCTAGCTGCCATCCGATTTGCCAAACTTTTTTGCGTTTTTCATTGTCGGTTCATCAATGTGGGCGGCGCGCTCTTCAACGTACGTCACCAAGAAGTGTATAAACTCATTCAGGGATGAAGATGAGACTCGATGATTATTTTCATTTTTTTTTTTTTTTTGTTTCTTTTGGAATTCCGGTGCCTTAGGCATTTTTTTGACTCTAGAGAATGGCTGTTAACTAATTGCGCCGATCGCTTTGCGTTCGGCAATCCAAGAAGCACATTTTAGCGACCTACTGTCCAGTCTATTAGAGGAATATAATAATAATTATCATTATTAATATTATTAGCTGTGTGCTATGAAACTTGCTTGTGACAAGCATTGTGGATTATCCGTCTGTCATGTACATGAATTATCCAAGTCTACAATTAAAATGACTGCCTTTTGAAAAAATGCATCGCAAATGATTTGCAAAATGTCAATTTTTTATTTTTATTTTTGTTAACATTTTTTTTTTTTTAATTGTTAAAAGTCATTTTCTTTTAAATTTTCCAAGTTGGCTTATTCAGTTTATGTTCAGTTATACTAACTGCAAATTGTTATGTGTCCCGCGGCCTCTGAGCGGAGATCACGCCGTGTTTGATAGGAGTACAATTATTTTTTTAAACATTTTGCACTGAATTTTTTTTTGTTTTTGTTTGTTTTTTGTTTTATATCTTTTTTGGTGCTTTTGTGTATAAATGCCTTTAGAACTTTACTTTAAAAGACATTTTTATATAAAATATAAGCATTTTATTTGTAATCCTTGTCTTTTTTTATTTTTATTTTTTTATTATGTTTTTTTTTTTTTCTTTTGGGTGGATTAAACTTTTATTTATTTTTTGCATGAAAGAAAAAAATAAAGTGAAGCAAACTTAAAGGAGTTTCCACTTTTAGCAACAACTCTGGCTGATAAGGAAGGAGCCTTAAACATGTGGGACTCCTCCGCACCTACACCGAGGTGGGGGATGTGGAGGAGTTTGCGGGTTATCTGCGTATTCATACTCCTTGACATTCCCCACATTTCTCAGGTTACAACCAAAAACATAAATGTATTTTTTGGGATTTTATGTGATGGACCAACACAAAGTGTCACATAATTGTGAAGTGGAAGGAAAATGATAAATGATACAAATAAATATGTGAAAAGTGTGGGGGGAGGGGCATTTGTATGGCGCCCCCCGGAGTCAATACTTTGTAGAACCCCCTTTCTCTACAAGTCTTTTTGGGGGTGTCTCTACCAGCTTTGCCCATCTAGAGAGGACATTTCTGCCCATTCTTCTTCTTTGTAAAATATCTCAAGCTCTGTCAGATTGGATGGAGAGCGTCTGTGATCAGCAATTTTCAAGTCTTGCCACAGATTCTCATTTTTGCTGCGTTTTTGTACAAGTGTTTTGAGTTGAAGTGACCAATGACAAGCGGTAAAAACGCCTGTAATCTGCCAGAAAAGAAGCTCATGTCGTTTATTTGAGCGACGGGCGTTTTGCTTAAGGTGACGGAACGCTCAGATGTGAATGGGGGTCATTGAAATGAATGGGATTCGTCTTGTTGGGCGTTTTTAGAGCTGAGGCTTAAAAAAAAAAGAAAACCGCCCAAAAAACGCCTAGAGGTGAATGAAGCCTGATGTATTCTATATATGAAGGTAAAAAGAAAAAACCTTCTCTGTGCAGCAGACCCCCCCTAATACTTACCTGAGCCCCATCATGATCCAGAGATGTGCACAAGAGCCTCGGCTCTCCGGGGACTCACCCTCCTCATTGGCTCAGTCAATCACAGCCAGTGAGTCAATGAGAAGAGAGAGCGGGCGGAGCTTAGCCGCGGCTCTGCCACTAAATGGACACTCAGAGCAGTGGCTCCTGCCCCCCCCCATACCGGGCACTTTCACCCCCTTCCTACCCCCCCAATACCTGGCACATTCACCCCCTTCCTGCCCCCCCAATACCGGGCACTTTCACCCCATTCCTGCCCCCCCAATACCGGGCACTTTCACCCCCTTCTTGCCCCCAATACTGGGCACTTTTACCCCCTTCCTGCCCCCCCAATACCGGGCACTTTTACCCCCTTCCTGCCCCCCCAATACCGGGCACTTTTACCCCCTTCCTGCCCCCCCAATACCGGGCACTTTCACCCCCTTCTTGCCCCCAATACTGGGCACTTTTACCCCCTTCCTGCCCCCCCAATACCGGGCACTTTCACCCCCTTCCTACCCCAATACCGGGCACTTTTACCCCCTTCCTACCCCCCCAATACTGGGCACTTTCACCCCCTTCCTACCCCCCCAATACCGGGCACTTTCACCCCTTCCTGCCCCCCCAATACCGGGCACTTTCACCCCCTTCCTACCCCCCCAATACCGGGCACTTTCACCCCCTTCCTGCCCAGGCCATTTTTCAGCTTTCAGCGCTCTCACACTTTGACAATTGCGCGGTCATACAACACTGTACACAGATGAGATTTTTCATCATTCTCTTCACACAAATAGAGATTTCTTTTGGTGGTATTTAATCACCTCCTGAGGTTTTTATTTTTTACTAATAAAAAAAAAAACATTTTGAACAATAATATTTTTTTACTTCGTTTCTGTCAGTACATTTTGTAACTAAGTCATTTTTCTCCTTCACTGATGAGCTCTGATGAGGCGGGACTAGTGGGCATTGATGAGGAGGCACTAATATGCTGCACTGATGGACACTGATAGTTGCAACTGATGGGCACTAATAGGCGGCACAGAGAGGTGGTACAGATGGGCACTGATGGGCAGCAGTGATGGGCAGCACTGGCTGGCATTGCTAATGGGCACTGATTGGTGACACTGTTAGTGCTATATTGTAATCAGTGTCCTGATTACATGTGTAGATGTCCCCTGTGAGGAGATGCGCTGATCGGCTCTCCTCTCTTCATACTCGGTCAGTGTGAGGTGAGGAGTGCCGATTACCGGCATCTCCGTGTTTACATGTGACCGGCTGTGATTGGACACAGCGGACCGCATGGTTAAAGAGCCTCGGACGCGCGAGAGCGGCCATTTAGGGACACTGTAATATGATTGCGGGCAGTAACTAGTTAATGAATGTGCATTGATTGAGGCTGTACAGAGGTGAGTGACCCCTGATGATGTCCTAAGTGAAACGCGTCGGTCACAAGCTTGTAAAGTCTCTGGTGTGGAAGATTCTAATGTATGTGAGGAAAGTTCACTTTCCCCGGAAGATTTGTTTTTCAGAACCTCCTCCTATGCAATTCTACATCCAATGAACAGTACATAGCAGAGCGCCCCCTGTTGGAACTGATGATGGTCCTCCCATTACAGATGCAGCTGTTTTGTGTCCTCTCCAGGAAAAGCGTTGCTCCTTCCCCTCCCCCATACCACTGACTTTCATTATATTGCACCCCTCGTGGCCACTTTGAGCTGTTAAACCTGCATGCGCAGCGCGTCCTCCCCTGGCTCCAGCTAACCTCAGTAGCGGCCTCTCCAGACCATTCAATCTCCACGCATGCAAAGTTCGCTCCGCCAGGCGAAAGAGACTGCGCATGCATGGAATCGAGTTTCCTATGGTAAGTTGGAGCCGGGGGGGGGGGAGGGGGCGCACTGCTCAATCCAGAGGGGGGGGGGAGCACTGCTCAGTCCAGGGGGGGGGGGAGCACTCTGCTCAGTCCAGGGGGGGCTCACTGCTCAGTCCAGGGGGGGGCGCTCTGCTCAGTCCAGGGAAGGGGCACTCTGCTCAGTCCAGGGGGGGCGCACTGCTCAGTCCAGGGGGGGCGCACTGCTCAGTCCAGGGGGGGGCGCACTGCTCAGTCCAGGGGGGGGCGCACTGCTCAGTCCAGGGGGGCGCACTGCTCAGTCCAGGGGGGCGCACTGCTCAGTCCAGGGGGGGGGCGCTCTGCTCAGTCCAGGGAAGGGGCACTGCTCAGTCCAGGGGGGGCGCACTGCTCAGTCCAGGGGGGGCGCACTGCTCAGTCCAGGGGGGGGGCGCTCTGCTCAGTCCAGGGAAGGGGCACTGCTCAGTCCAGGGGGGGCGCACTGCTCAGTCCAGGGAAGGGGCACTGCTCAGTCCAGGGAAGGGGCACTGCTCAGTCCAGGGGGGGCGCACTGCTCAGTCCAGGGAAGGGGCACTCTGCTCAGTCCAGGGAAGGGGCACTGCTCAGTCTAGGGGGGGTGCACTGCTCAGTTCAGGGGGGGGGGGGGCGCACTGCTCAGTTCAGGGGGGGGCACTGCTCAGTCCAGGGGGGGGGGGGCACTGCTCAGTCCAGGGGGGGCGCAGTGCTCAGTCCAGGGGGGGGGGCGAGCTGCTCAGTCCAGGGGGGGCACACTGCTCAGTCTGAACTCTTTGAGGATTATTAGGAAAGGACTTCATGGGGTCACTGACCTTGTTTAGCCCCTGGAAAGCCCTTTGATGTGAACACAACCTCCCAGTTCCCTGTTGTGTAATCCGGAGCCGGGTCAGGTGTCCTCTAAGGAGGAAGTCCAGAAGAGCGCCTGACCGTTCCTCCATGAAGTGTCCGCCCATCGCTCAGAATCCCCCCCCCCCTGTGTAGGGATCATAGGGCTCTGATGATGACAAATGGGGAATTTTGATGCAAACATTAGACGCCGGTCATCGGCTCTTCTGAAAAGAATTTGTTTTCCAGAAACAATGGCGTCCGTCATAATTCTATATTTGTTTTCCACACTAATCTTCATACATTCATGGAAAGTGGAACTTCCGTGCAGAACTTCTTGTTGGGAGACGTCACCGGACAATCGAATTCATGGATCAAATATCCCGATCTCCTATGAATAATACTTCTGGACCCCCCGACAGACCCCCATGTATTTACATGTGTGCCAATGAGGGGTTACCCTTCCCCCGCTGTGCCCTCTTGTGGTATTGCCCCATCCCCAGGCTGGCCTCTAATGAATGGATCGGTGATAAGGGAGGGAGGAAGAGGGAACCGCAGAGAGTCCTCCAAACTACGGCCCGAGGGCCACATCCGGCCCCGAGCTTTGATAGGGACCCTGATGTAAGGGGGAAATCTGACACAAACTTTGGTGTAAGGAGGATTCTGATGGGGAGCCTAATATACAGGGGTACTAGGATGGGGCCTTTGATCTAAGGGGGACTCTGATGGGGACACCTGATGTAAGGGGGGCTCTGATGGGGACACCTGATGTAAGGGGGACTCCGATGGGGACAACTGATGTAAGGGGGACTCTGATGGGGAGCCTGATGTAAGGGGGACTCCGATAGGAAACCTGATGTAAGGGGGACTCTGATAGGGACACCTGATGTAAGGGGGACTCTGATAGGAAACCTGATGTAAGGGGGACTCCTATAGGAAACCTGATGTAAGGGGGACTCTGATAGGGAGCCTGATGTAAGGGGGACTCTGATGGGGACACCTGATGTAAGGGGGCTCTGATGGGGACACCTGATGTAAGGTGGACTCTGATGGGGAGCCTGATGTAAGGGGGACTCTGATAGGAAACCTGATGTAAGGGGGACTCTGATAGGAAACCTGATGTAAGGGGGACTCTGATGGGGACACCTGATGTAAGGGGGACTCTGATAGGAAACCTGATGTAAGGGGGACTCTGATAGGAAACCTGATGTTAGGGGGACTCTGATAGGGAGCCTGATGTAAGGGGGACTCTAATAGGAAACCTGATGTAAGGGGGACTCTGATAGGAAGCCTGATGTAAGGGGGACTCTGATAGGAAGCCTGGTGTTATGGGGACTCTGATAGGAAGCCTGATGTAAGGGGGACTCTGATAGGAAAACTGATGTAAGGGGGACTCTGATAGGAAGCCTGGTGTTATGGGGACTCTGATAGGGAGCCTGATGTAATGGGGGACTCTGATAGGAAGCCTGATGTTAGGGGGACTCTGATAGGAAGCCTGATGTAAGGGGGACTCTGATAGGAAACCTGATGTAAGGGGGACTCTGATAGGAAACCTGATGTTAGGGGGACTCTGATAGGAAGCCTGGTGTTAGGGGGACTCTGATAGGAAGCCTGGTGTTAGGGGGACTCTGATAGGAAGCCTGATGTAAGGGGGACTCTGATAGGAAACCTGATGTTAGGGGGACTCTGATAGGAAGCCTGGTGTTAGGGGGACTCTAATAGGAAGCCTGATGTAAGGGGGGACTCTGATAGGAAACCTGATGTAAGGGGGACTCTGATAGGAAACCTGATGTAAGGGGGACTCTGATAAGAAACCTGATGTAAGGGGGACTCTGATAGGGAGCCTGATGTAAGGGGGACTCTGATAGGAAACCTGATGTAAGGGGGACTCTGATAGGAAACCTGATGTAAGGGGGACTCTGATAGGAAACCTGGTGTAAGGGGGACTCTGATAGGAAACCTGATGTAATGGGGGACTCTGATAGGAAACCTGATGTAGGGGGGACTCTGATAGGAAACCTGATGTAAGGGGGACTCTGATAGGAAACCTGATGTAAGGGGGACTCTGATAGGAAACCTGATGTAAGGGGGACACTGATAGGGAGCCTGATGTAAGGGGGACTCTGATAGGAAACCTGATGTAAGGGGGACTCTGATGGGGACACCTGATGTTAGGGGAGACACAGGTATAAGTGGGACTCTTATAGGGACTCTGATGGGAGCCCTGATGTATGGGGGACGGGGCTCCCATATTAATTTTGATGGGAGCCCTCATATAAGTGGGGACACAGGTATAAGGGGGGGACTCTGATGGGAGTCCAGACATAAGGGGGGGCTCTCATAGGGACTGTGTTGTGAGCTCTGATGTAAGGGGGGACTCTGATATGGAGTCTGATGTTGGGGGGGGGACTCAGATCGGGACTTTGATTTAAACGGGACTCTGATGAGACTCTGATGACATCTTTCTCCGCCGTGTGTCCTCCGCCAAAGCGCTAGACATCCAATAGGATCTGACACTTTGGCTGATCGGGAAACGGGTCTCACAGACCTGCCTCCTGATTGGCGGGGAGGAACTTTAGTGTGATAATAGTGAGAATTCATTCGCTATCATCACACATGTGGGTGTCTCGGAGCGCAATGCTCTGCACTCTGCGCTGACCCTTTTTTGAAGCCTATCAGGCCCCTTTCACACTGGGGCGCTGGGGGCGTCGGCGGTAAACGCAGCTATTTTTAGTGACGCTTTACCGACAATTTCCCTGCGCTTTTACCCCCCCCACCGCGTGCTAGCGGCCGAGAAAGGGTTAAAAGCACCACAAAGCGCGGTATAGCCGCGCTGCCCCATTGATGGGAAGGAGCGGTGAAAGATGCTGCTAGCCGGACTTTTTTTTACCGTCCCGCCAGCGCAGCGCTCCAGTGTGGAAGCCCTCGGGGTATCACATTGGAGACACGGCAGCGGCTGTTTCAGGGCACTTTGCCGGGGCTATTTTTAGCGACGTAGCGCCTGCAAAGCGCCACAGTGTGAAAGGGGTCTCAGAGTCTCTGGCTTTAATCAGGTGTGTCAACCCCCCCCCCCCCCCCCCCACATTGGAATCCATAGTCTGGTGCCACTGATATGTAGATCAAGGGGCCGGGCACATGGATAGGGGAGGCGGCAACCGTGCGCCCTCTATGGATGGGTTGCCACTGGTCAGGACTCTGTGCAGGCCAGTCAAGTTCCTGCACCCCAAACTCGCTCATCCGTGTCTTTATGGACCTTGCTTTGTGCACTGGTCCAAATCATTTGGTGGAGGGGGGATTTATGGTGTGGGGGGTTGTTTTTCAGGGGTTGGGATTGGGCTTGGCCCCTTAGTTCCAGTGAAGCAAGCAAATTGAGTTCAAGCCATGGAACCAGGAAGTGGGTGTCCTTGAAACCATATGAATGAAAGCCACAAGCAGTGGACACTGAGCCACAATGGAATAAATGGGGGTGTGAACAAAGGAAGCACAGAAGAAGAACACTGAAAGCTTTGGCAGGTCCTCATTGGTCAACAAATTCTGTGCAACATCTTTAGACTGAGGATGGATTTTTTTGCCTTCTTCACAGTATTCCAGATCCAGATCCAGATCCAGATCCAGATCCAGGGTCACACATTCCCCCATGCCCCAACCAACAGTGGTCCACACCACCGAAGCCCTGGCCACTTCATCACCGTCTTTTCAGTCTCATCCACCTTTCACACAACCCGCCAAAGTCTTGGTGTTACTTTGAGGAACCATCTTTGCTCCCTCATGGGAATCAAACTTACAACCATCTGACACACACGTCAGTAGCTTACACCACACTACGCCACGCTATGCCACGCTACGCCACAGAACCGGAAGACACCCCAGCTTGTTGCTGGTGCACCTATATCACAGATCTAGACTCTCTAACCCTGGGAAACATAAAACTTGTACCACATTAGAGATTCGAACTAAGAAATCCTCAGCTTCCTACATTTAACAGAAGCTACACCAACATTGCTCACCGCAGGCTCTATCCATCAATGCCACTTCTCTGTAGAACTATATACTGAAGACGACGTGATGGGAACAATTTAGTGGCCCACAAAAAATGCAATTGTTACCACATCAGATTCAAAACTAAGCCCCCGTACACACGGTCGGGAATTCCAACGGAAAATGTCCGATCGGACCATGTTGTCGGAAAATCAGCCCATGTTGTTGGAAAATCAGACTTTTTCTGATCCTGTGTAGAGAATTCCGACGGACAAAGTGCCACGCATGCTCAGATCAAATTACGAGACCAAAGCTATTGGCTACCAGCCTCTACGTAGTTCCGTCGTACGCAACGAACGTCACCACGTTCAGAATGATCCGATTTTCCGACAACCTTGTCCGACTGTGTGTATGCAACACCAGTGTCCGACAAAATCCGACGGATTTTTGTGGTCGGAATTTCCGACCGTGTGTACGGGGGCTAAGAAATGTGGGGCTTTCAGCATTCAACAGCAGCACCCCAACACCACGCACCAACACCCCGCACACCAACACCACGCACCCCGCACCAACACCCCGCACACCAACACCACGCACCCCGCACCAACACCACGCACCAACACCCCGCACCACAGGCTCTAGCCAGCAACATATCTTCTCTGTAGAACTATATACCAAATACCACACGGTCAGAACAATTGAAAAACATTTGGTGGCTCACGAAACACAAAACTGGGTTTTCTGCTTTCAGATTTGAACACAAAACCACGAAAGTTACAAGACGAGCGCTCTACCCACTGAGCTGCACGAAGCGCACACAGCGCCCCACTCCGGAGACCTTTCTATTTTGCAGGACTTCATAAATGCAGCGCTCATTTTATTGGTCACAAATCAGGGCGGGGTCAGAGATTCACTAAGCAGTAAAGCACAAGGTAAGGGCTACAGCTTTCAAAATTAGACGCCAGTGGTGGCCACCATTTTTTTTTTTACTCTGGCAGGTTATCTCTGTGGGTGCAGGCTCACTTAGAAAGTATCTACATGGACATTGGATGCAAAGCACATCCAGAAGCTGAGTTTATTTTGGCCAACAACCAGACGGAGTTGCTAGTGCTCCCCTGGCAGAAATCTATTGGCGTGAGTGCCTAGTCCAGGCCAATAAATGCATGTGATGTTCAGATTAACACAGCACTCTGCAATGCCTGATGGCAGGGCCGTCTATAATATTGATTGGACCCCGGGCAAACATTTTCTTGGGCCCCCTCTTCCATGCAATTTCGCTCTACACGTGCTTCGAGACGTAGAATAATTAGCAGCTAGACTCAAAATCAGTTTACTGAATCAGATCGGGCAGCGATTGTGATTGGTTGCCAGAGGTTACAGTGTATCATTACCGCTCATTGACTGGCTGCTAGAGGTTACAGTGTATCATTACCGCTCACTGACTGGCTGCTAGAGGTTACAGTGTATCATTACCACTCACTGACTGACTGTTACAGTGTATCATTACCGCTCACTGACTGGCTGCTAGAGGTTACAGTGTATCATTACCGCTCACTGACTGGCTGCTAGAGGTTACAGTGTATCATTACCGCTCACTGACTGGCTGCTAGAGGTTACAGCACACATTACGGCTCACTGTTTATTTTCTAGAGGTTACAGCACGTGACTTTTGCTTGTTGATTGGTTGCTAGAGATTACTGTACATCAATACTGCTCACTGATTGATTGCTAGAGGTTACTGAACATCTATATCACTCACTAATTGGTTGCTAGAGGTACTGCACATTATTACTGCTCACTGATTGGTTCCTAGAGGTTACTGCATATCCTTACCACTCACTGATTGGTTGCAAGAGCTTAGTGCACAGCATTACTGCTCACTGATTGGTTGCTAAAGGTTACAGCACATCATATCCTCACTGCCTGCACACCATGGACTGGTGGGGGTGGGGGGGGGGTGAGGGGCCTCATCAATAGACAGAGAACTCCTGGGAATCCTAGGATCAGTGGTAATGCTGGTGGAGGGGGAAGGGAGGTTGTGATCAGTGGCAATGCTGGGGGGTTGATGGGATCAGTAGCAGTGGTTGGGGGATGGGATTAGTTAGGAGGCAGTACACTGTGGCAAATTCTGAATCATGTAGAGCAAAGCTGGAAATCTTTGGCAAGTATATAGTGGGGGATTCTACACTGACCAGCAATGTGAGGGGGAATTTGCACTGACCACCATGTAACAGGGGATTTTACGCCACCCGCCAATAGAAAAGAGGGATTTCTACACTGACACCAATGTAATAAGAGCATTTACACCAACCACCAGTGTAAGGGGGAATATACAATGACCTCCATGTAAGGGGGAATTTACACTGACAACCATTGTCGAGGAGATTTGTACTGACCACCAATGTAAGGTGACACTTCTACACCGACCACCAATGTAAGGGCAATTTTGCACTTACCATCATGTAAAGGGAAATGTACACTGATCACCAATGTTATGGAGAATTTACACTGACAACCAATGTAGTGAGGGGTTTTACATCAACAGCCAATAAAGGGGTATTTCTACACTGGCCACCAATGTAAGGGGGGATTTACACTCACCACTAATTTTAAGGGGGCTTCTACATGGACCACCAATTTAAGGGAGGATTCAAAACTGAACACAAATGCAAGTTTGGATTTTTCTTAACGATTACCAATATAAAGAGGAGTTTTTACACTGGCCACCAATGTAATGGAGATTTACACTGACCACTAATGTAACAGGAGCATTTACAGTAACCACCGATGTAAAGAGGGATTTACACTGACCACCAATGTAAGGGGGGCCTTCACACTGGCCACTAGTGTGAATGAAAGGATTGTACACCAAGCCCCAATGTACTGAGAAGATTTACACTGACCACCAATGTAACATTTAGAGACATTTAGCCTGCGTTCACATTTGTGTGTGTAGAATACATGCAAAGTCGCTTTCCTGACACCACAGAAATGTGCTGCCCTTTAGCAGATACACAGAAGTGCAATTAATTGTTAATGACACCCTTATGCATCGGCTGAGATGTGCGTATTCACATGCACCAAAATTCAGGGTGCTGTGGCACCATGTTATTTTGAAGAAGGGTTCCACCTCCAATTTCCTTACCCTTGCAGAACAGGCTGATGTCAGGCTTAATGACTATAGTTGTAGGCGGGACTTTCAAGCATGCCCCTTAACCTTCCCAGTGGGCAGCATTCCGCAGAAGTGACGGTGGATGTGACCTCAGGGGGACATGATATACCTATGAATGCCGCCTCTATTTACATGTCAATGCAGCCGGTCCGCAGCTATTTACATATCAATGCCGGTATTTACATGTAAACACAGGTGAGTCATCTGTACATGGCAATAGGGCAGAGCTGGGAAGCAGCAACAGAACTTTACACTGAGATATCGGGACACAGCACGGGACTAAAACTTCAAGGGATACGGGAATTTAAACTAGGATAGTTGGCAAGAATGAGTCAGCTGCTTTGGGCCCCACAACAATGATGGGGCCCAGGCCTTAAAAAGGGTCCTGCCTGATGAACATATAGGCTTTCCAATCTGACGCTCTGTGCTTTTCAAGCGCTGAAACGTTGAGCAACCTGGGAGCCTCTGATCCCAGATTACACAATATGCAAATATCAACTTCACCGCTGATTTGGTGAATGTGCAGTGAGGCCCCCACTCTGGAGCCAGATGCAGGCACTATATACTGAATACAGGGACCCCCTTTTCTCACCTAAACCCAATCATCTAAGTGACAGGCTTGCTTTTAAAAAAGGACTTTGATAAAAAGAAAAAGAAAAATACCTTAGTGGGAGGGCACTGGTGGAAGCTGTTATTCTTGCCCTCTCAGCCTGCATGTGATGCCGCGTACACACGACCAAAATTTTCGACAGCAAAGGTCCGACAGAACGAATCCGTCGGACAATTCGATCGTGTGTGGGCTCCATCAGACCTTTGCTGTCCAAAAATCTGACGGACTTTAGAAATATTCCAAATATTTCCGCCAGAACTCCGCCGGACCCAGTTCCTATCGAGAAATCCGTTTGTGTGTATGCAAGTCCGACGGACAAAAGCCGACGCTAGGGCAGCTATTGGCTACTGACTATGAACTTCCTTATTCTAGTCTGGTCGCACGTCATCACATTCGAATCTGTCGGACTTTGGTGTGATTGTGTGTGGCCAAGTCCGTTCATTCGGAAAGTCCGTTGGAACTCTGCCGAAAGTCTGTCGGGAAGACCATCGTCAAATCCGGTCGTGTGTACGCGGCATTACTGTAGTGCTCACCACCCAAAAGGGTCCGCTGATTTGTCCCAGGTTCCTTAACCAGATTAGTGCAATAGCAGCCAGGCACACAGCCAGTTCCGGGAGAAGGTCACCCAGTGCCCAGGACGAAGATGCCAAATTGCACCTCTTTCCTATGTGATGTGTGTGCCCAATTGTCTTACCCACATACAGAGTGCAGGGCAGTCTTCCATATGAAATCACTGGGCCCAGGGCAGCTGCCCCTCCTGCCCCTCCCTTGTCTCAGCCCTACAAGGGAGTCTCACACTTTTATGTTGCAGTAGAAGGTGTCAGAACTGTTCTGTTGCCTCGGACAGACCCTTTGAGTTGCAAAGAAACACATGGGAAAACGCAACAACAAATATAATGAAAATCAACAGATCTTTTATTTTTTGCCTGGGACACATTCCTTGTTCCATGTGAAGTTTCAACCTCTAACAGCTCTAAATCTAGAATCATTTTGGATATGTTACCAGTTCCAAAAAACTCTGATGAATACCTGCTATGTGTATACTGTGGGGGCATTGACCCCAAATATGGACCCCATTACTCATAACAGGCCAGACATGCACTGATAAAGCACCCCTTTACCAGATGTCACATTGATACCATTTATTAACAACAGTGCCAAAAATATAAATTAAATCATCTATGTTTAAATACAATCTATAAGGAATAAAAAGTCTATAAAAAAATTAAAAAAAGAAGACGAAGGCTTGTGGGTTACTGGACCCGGTGCAAATTGCTTTCAAGTGGTTGTAAACCTCTGAAATAAAAAAAATGAGCAAAGCATATCCCTCTATAGTGTGTACTCGCCTCAGTCCAAAGCCCTGAGTGTGGTTTCTGTCTGCTCTCCCCTCCCTCTGAGTCACTTCTGATAGTCTAACTGGACACTAAGCACTCCTGAGAGAGAACCCCCCCCCCCTCCTCAGCTGTGCGCGTTTCCCTATGAGACTGTATAGAGGGGGTGTGTCCATTCTTTCCACTCCAGTCTCAGATTACACTCAGCCTGCCAGGGGTGGACTGACAACTCATGGGGCCCCTGGGCAATAGAAGATTATGGGGCCCCCGGGCAATAGGAGAAGATTATGGGGCCCCTGGGCATTAGGAGATTATGGGGCCCCCAGGCAATTGGAGATTATGGGGCCCCCAGGCAATAGATTATGGGGCCACACAGTATACACACATACAGTATACACACACACAGACACACAATATACACACACAGTATACACACACACTGAAAAGGTACTGGAGAAGTGGGGCAGCTATAATCTTGTTTTTTTTTTAAAACACAGATTTTTACATACTGTCCCTGGTTTTATTGAGGCTGGCAACCCTAATGGTACCCCTTAGTGGCATGGGGCCCTCGGGCAGTGCCCGAGTGCCCGAATGGTCAGTCCACCCCTGGCCCCTGCTCTATGCTGTGCAGTGTGATGTCAGATTCTCGCCCTCTGCCTAAGATTCTGCTGTCTAAATTCTGGACTTTGAATCGCTGTAGAGAGAAGTGCTGCAGACAAACAGGTACAACTTATGTAGGAGAATTTGTTACATCTCTGTGTATCACCTGAGGCCAGTCACTTCCCTGGGTATATGGAAGGGTTTTCAAAACACTTTAAGATTTCTCTTGAAACAGCCCCAAGTTACCCATTTACAACTATTTTCATGGTTACATTAACAGATCTCCTGCTTCAGAGTGGAAGTAAACCCTGTGATGGACTCCCCCGGGACAGAGGCTTTTGGAGGGGACAGAATGCTGGCCTCTTGCCTACAGACTATGGGCCCTGGCATTTGAGGGAGCGGCAAGCATTTAGGAAGATGTTCCGTTATGTAATGCAAAAGGACATTGTTAAAAAGACCATGATGGTCTCTGCCAGCTTGGGACTCATAATGTTGATGTCATCAGCAAGCCACCTGCCCCCTTCCTTAATGTGTTTATTGTAAGTAGGTCTATTGTGCCGCCTAAAGGTCTTTTACCCATTGTTGTTTGTGCTAATTAACTCTGCTATTGTGTGAAGGTGTTCTGTGTTTATATTTATGATAATGTGTATTGTGCCTTCTGAGCTAGAAGACGGCAAGTCTGACCTGAAGGGTCAAACCTCTGAGTCACCTGGACTAATGACTAGTTAATTAGCTCCTGTTCATTTATGTTTCTGGTTACCATTTGTATTGTTAGGGTAATATGATCAGGAGGGGGAACCTCCTTCTCAAGAGTATAAAAACCTGTATTCTTGTTCAAATAAAGAGTTCCAGCTTTGCAGCCAAATGAGTCCTGCCTTATTCTTGGTTGTAATATGCGGCTATGATATCTAATATCTTTACTCAGACTGGAGGAAGCGGTATATGACGGTCGGAAGCACTCAAGGGGAGTGTGGGACATTCCGTTACAAACCCAGTTTACAAAAACATTTACATTTTCAACACAAGTAGGGAATGCTAACTGTCACATTGGTTGTGCTCTCAACCAAACTGTCAATCCATCAATGGCCGGTGTCATAACTGATCACATGTGCAGCATCATGGCAGTTGAAAATCAAACAGAGGCCAAGATGGCGGCTTCCTTGGCTGAAAACGATAGGAGGGTTTACTTCCACTTTAAGCACTTTGATTGGCTTTTTCAGTTTTCAAAAGATATCCACAAACATAAGATGTATACCCAATTTGATTGGCTCCGGCCCACATTGGGAATAATCATGTATCAATCAGTCACTTATATGAGTTTCAGTCAGTGCTTAGTGGTTATCCTCTCAAATCTGTGCCAAATCAGTGAAGGCAATGGTAAAGAGATCAACATCACCAGTATCAAGAGACAACTTTCTTCTATAGTCATGGGGGGGACTCTGCAGAATGACCTTCTTTGATTGTGACCATTGAATGCCAAAAGAATGTTCTTCACAAAGGCAGAATAACAGAAGTGACTCCAAGTCAACAGAAGAATTTCCAAATATATCAGAGTTGATCAAATTGAGATCTACGGTTCAAAGTTTAACCAGTCAAGTTCCACTTGAGATACGATGTCCTCCATTAGAGAACCTAAGAGTCTCCCAAGACAAGTTTATGGGAAAAGCAAAACTGGATTTTTCCACAATGGTTACAGCATGATGTTGACCTCCATCGCGTTCCATAAACTCAGGCCAAGCATGCGGGATTATAACGTGTCGGACCCTCGGCCAGTGTTCCAGTTTTTTCAGCAGGCCTTGCCTCACACCAGTCGTCCCGCACATCGTCATAGCAGCCGTTACCTCCGCGACGCACTTACTACGTAATGCTGTATCCAAAAGTCAGCCGGTACAGAAAAAGAGAGGTGCTGAGAGTTGGCCGTGTCATGGCTCTGATGACAGGGTCTCTTCTTCTCCACCGTGTTCCTCCTCCGGGTAATGACAGCTACAAGCGTCTTCTTGTTCCGTCTGCTTAACTATTGTGCAAAGAATTAACAAATAAGAAGAAAAGGATTAGCGGGTATGTTTGGCAAAGGAAGCAAATTAGATACAATGAAAGACATTGTATTTATCCCATCAGAATAGGTGAAGCGTGACTTAGAACTCTACACTTGTGCCAACGATACACCCATGCCAACGGGCCAAGCATACACCCGTGCCAACCTGCCAAGCATACACCCCTGCCCACGTGGCAAGTGTACACCCGAGCCAACTTGCCAAGCCTACACCCGTGCCAAGCATACACCTGTACTAATGTGCCAAACGTACATCCATGCCAATGTGCCAAGCATACACCCCTGACAACGTGGCAAGTGTACACCTGAGCCAACTTGCCAAGCCTACACCCATGCCAAGCATACACCTGTACTAATGTGCCAAACGTACATCCATGCCAATGTGCCAAGCATACACCCCTGACAACTTGGCAAGTGTACACCCGAGCCAACTTGCCAAGCCTACACCCATGCCAAGCATACACCTGTACTAATGTGACAAACGTACATCCATGCCAATGTGCCAAGCATACACCCCTGCCAACGTGGCAAGTGTACACCCGAGCCAACTTGCCAAGCCTACACCTGTGCCAAGCATACACCTGTACTAATGTGCCAAACGTACATCCATGCCAACGTGGCAAGTGTACACCCGTGCCAACGGGCCAAGCATACACCCGTGGCAATGTGCCAAGCATACACCCCTGCCAACGTGGCAAGTGTACACCCGTGCCAACGGGCCAAGCATACAACCGCGCCAACCTGCAAAGCATACACCCGTGCCAACGGGCCAAGCATACACCTGTGCCAACGGGCCAAGCATACACCCGTGCCAACGGGCCAAGCATACACCCGTGCCAACGGGCCAAGCATACACCCGTGCCAACGTCCCTGAAGGAGGAATCACAGAACCGTATTAATTTGGGTATGGGGGACTTTTCAGGCACATTATATAAACAACATAAGAAATATATTTAAAAAAAATATATTTTATTATTATTATTTTATTATTATTATTATTGTTATAATAAAATCATATTAGCATGAAAATAATGGCTGACAAAGTATCAGTATCACTCCTCCCCTAAATAGAGGTTCTTCATGTTCCACACTTGATTCAAAAGCCTTGTACAACTTGTATGTGTGGAGAATGACCAACGCGTTTCGAAGAAATCTTAATCAAGGGGCAGGAGTGCACTTATATAGAGTAAGGGAAATAAATGAATACTTATCAGCCAAGCAATAATAAAAAGGTACTCCCGAGGGTATAAGGTGCTCCTGGTGGGACCTGGTACGGCTGGTCTAAACCCTGGATCATTTCTGAACATACAAGGACTTTGCGCTTTCATATTCATGTTCTGGGTCCTTGTGAGCACCATATCCTCTCACACCTGTCCGGATATCCTCCGGGTCTATAGACTGGGATTATATTTTATTATTCCTTGGCTGGTATTATTTCCCCCCTTAGGAGTGTACTCCTGCCCCTGATAAAGATGTGTTCAAAACGCGTTGGGCATTCCCCACACACACCTGTACAGGAGATCTGAATAAAGTGTGGAAAATGGAGAACCTCTATATATATATATGGGATGAGTGAGAATGATACTTTGTTAGCTATTATTTTTATGCTAATATGATGTCATCATTGTAATAATAAAAGATTTTTTTTTTTTTACATATTTTGTGTTGTTTATATACAAATTCCCACATACCCAAATGAATACGGCTCTGTGATATTGCAGTTATCTTGGCTGCTGCACCCAACACAGATTGTTCCCTTTCTATGGGGTTTTATTATACAGTCAGGTGACCTACGGCCAAATATTGTGTCGTTTGTCCGATGATTGGACGCTTGTGACAATTTTTCCAACCGAATGTTACGGCCTAAATAAAACTATAGAAAAAAAATATACATTGTAATTAGTGACGTTATTGGGGGAATCCCAGGATTTTGTTGGTCTAGAATTAAAGTATAACTAAAGGCAACTTTTATTTGTATTTTTTTTAGTGGAGGTGGATTAAAACATCTGCCGGGATTTTATTGTCTGTGTCCCCGTCAGGGAGATTCATCCTCTCTATGTGTCCCGTTTACCTTTATCATTAAAAGTGAAAGTAACAGAAAATCCCAAATTTTGTGTTGTCAGAACAGTAATACAGCGGAACCTCGGTTTACGAGTAACGCGGTTAACGAGCGCTTTGAAAGACGAGCCACCTTTTTTCTTTTTTTTCAAATCCTGACTCGGTTTGCAAGTGTTGTCTCGTAAAACGAGCAGGATTCAAGCCAATGGGGTGTGCAGTACCACATTTGGCCAGATGTGCGGGGGCGCCGGTGATACTCGGAACGGTTCGGAGCCATTCGGAAATACTCGGAAGCACTCGGAAATACTACATTCCCCGAGTGTTTCCGAGCCTTTCTGAGGGTTTCCGAGTTCAGCCGAGCTGTCCCCGAGTATTTCCAAAGCTCTCCGGCGCCCCCCCCCCACCTCTGACCACATGCGGTATTGCATGCAATAGAAGTCAATGCGGAACGCATTATCTTTGTTTCCATTGACTTCTATGGGGAAACTGGCTTTGATATGCAAGTGCTTTGGATTACAAGCATTCTCCTGGAACGGATTATGGAAGTAATCCAAGGTTCCACTGTAGAGGGGCAATCTTCCAATGGGGACACTAGTTCTGGTGAAATGGGGGGGGGGGGGTCCCCAAGGAATTTCTTTAATTTGCAGCAATTTACTTTCACTTTCTGTTTGGCTATGGGACAGGAAGTGAAGGAAAATCTCCCCAATGGGACACAGATGGCAGAAAACAAAAAAATCTGACAGAGGTTATAACCCTCCCTTACTCTGTCCAAAATGAAACAAAAAAGTTTTGCCTATAGTTCTACTTTAATATAAAACTAAAGGTGACCCTATGGCTCTGTATTCTGTCATTTCACCGGATTGAATCCCAGAAGAGCTCTTCTATATGAAAGACAAACTGCAATAAATGACTTTATGAAGGGAAATCCCAGAATCCTGTTATTGTTGGTGTAGAAATAAAAATAAAAAACTGTATTACAATTACGGCTGCATTCACACTTCAGCGGTTTGAATCGCAGGGAACATTTCCTGCGATTTGAAAGCGCCGATGTGTGAATGAGCAATCGATGGACTCGCATTTGAGATGCCATTCATTTGAATGGCACCTAAAATCGTGGTGCGGGTCTGCCGCGAGTGTCGCGCTGCAATCACGGGAAGAATGTCTGCCACCTTATGTTGAACAACTAATTTGCATATTTAAATTGTGATATATTTATTAGATATTTTTTTAATTTTTCCACTCAATTTTCGGATTGCACATATCCACATATCATCTTATATTCTATGAAAGCGTATTGTAAGCATTTGTATCACTCTATCATTTTTTATCTTTATAGACATATTGCACTTATTTTTCAAGGAGGCATTTGTAGTTTAAATATACCTTTAATTTCCGACGCACAAAGTTTGAGAGCTGGATCTCAAATTTTCCGACAACATGGTCCGATCGTGTCAATTCACATCATGTGTGTAGCCTTGTCCAACGGACAAAGTGCCACGCATGATCAGAAGAAATTTGGAGACAAAAGCTATTGGCTACTGGATCGGATTTTCCGACAACTTTGTCCGACCGTGTGTGGGCAACACCAGTTTCGGACAAAATCCGTCGGAAAATATCCGACGGATTTTGTGGTCGGAATGTCTGACCGTGTGTACGGGGCATTAGTCGTGTCATTTCACCAGATTAAATCCCAGAACCGCCGCCCTTTATTACAGGCAAGTTGCTTTCCAGCCATAAAATACAACAAAAAGCGACTTACTTTTTATGAATGTATTTTTGATCCTTTCCAATCTCATCGACAGGCACCAAAAAACTGCAATGAACACAAAGATGATGGAAACCACGGAGATGACAACGATAACGATGCTCTGATTATAGGATGGAATGTCTTCTGGGGCTAAAATGACACAAGAAGCAAATGTATTATTACAAGGAGACAATCGATTAAAGGGGAAGTCCATCCTAACACTAAAATCGCTACATCTCCAGGCATCTACGATCATCTAACACTCACCTATCTAGACCTGTAAAGAAGAAGACACTATACATACCTTTTTCTGAAGCCCCTCCTGTCCGATCCCACGCTGAGCTGTAAGGAGTAGTGGCGGCTGGTGCTAAGAATTTTTTTTTTTTGGGGGGGGGGGGGGGTAAACAAACCCTCCCCAGGTCCGCCTGCACTCAGCCTCATCTGGAGATGATGGTAGAGTCGGAGATGCCAAGGGAGCAGATCATGAGAACATGCAAATCAATGACTGCCGGTGACGGTCCCCGGCACGCACCCCTCCACAGTGACATTTCCCAGCACTCAGCCCTCCACGGTCACGGTGACGGTACCCCGACACTCAGTTTCTCTGCGGTGACAGCCCCCGACACTCGGTCTCTACACGGTGACATGCCCCGACACTCGGTCTCTCCACGGTGACAGCCCCCGACACTCGGTCTCTACACGGTGACATGCCCCGACACTCGGTCTCTCCACGGTGACAGCCCCCGACACTCGGTCTCTACACGGTGACAGGCCCCGACACTCGGTCTCTACACGGTGACAGGCCCCGACACTCGGTCTCTACACGGTGACAGGCCGCGACACTCGGTCTCTACACGGTGACAGGCCCCGACACTCGGTCTCTACACGGTGACAGGCCCCGACACTCGGTCTCTCCGCGGTGACAGGCCCCGACACTCGGTCTCTACGCGGTGACAGGCCCCGACACTCGGTCTCTCCGCGGTGACAGGCCCCGACACTCGGTCTCTCCACGGTGACAGGCCCCGACACTCGGTCTCTACACGGTGACAGGCCCCGACACTCGGTCTCTACGCGGTGACAGGCCCCGACACTCGGTCTCTACACGGTGACAGGCCCCGACACTCGGTCTCTACACGGTGACAGGCCCCGACACTCGGTCTCTACACGGTGACAGGCCCCGACACTCGGTCTCTACACGGTGACAGGCCCCGACACTCGGTCTCTACACGGTGACAGGCCCCGACACTCGGTCTCTACACGGTGACAGGCCCCGACACTCGGTCTCTACACGGTGACAGGCCCCGACACTCGGTCTCTACACGGTGACAGGCCCCGACACTCGGTCTCTACACGGTGACAGGCCCCGACACTCGGTCTCTCCACGGTGACAGGCCCCGACACTCATCCCCTCAACAGTGACGGTCCCCAGCACTCGGCCCCTCCACAGTGACAGCCCCCAACACTCAGCCCCTCCACAGTGACGGTCCTCGGCACTCGGCCCCTCCACCGCGACGGCCCCCGACACTGGGCCTCTCCACAGTGACAGTCGTGGACACTGGGCCTCTCCACAGTGACGGTCGTGGACACTGGGCCTCTCCACATTGACAGCCCCCAACACTCGGCCCCTCCACAGTCACGGTCGTCGACACTCGACCTCTCCACAGTGACGGTCGTCGACACTCGACCTCTCCATGGTGACGGTACGCGACACTTGGTCCCTCCACGGTGATGGTCCCCGGAACTCGCCCCCTCTACGATGACAGAAGCCGAATGGCCAGATAGACATACACATGGGCCAAATGTCAGACGGTATTTTTTTAACTGCCCGTGTGTACGGGGCTTAAAGTGGATGTAAACCCTCCATTTCCCCAGTGAAGTGATCAGCCTCAAATGACACACAGAGAGGAAACAAATCTCCCTACAGAAGTATTACATCTACAGTATATCTGCTGTCTTCAGCTTGCTATAATACTTTAGAAAGTTCACATCCTGTTAGAGATTTAGTGGATTCTTGGCATACACTGTGTGACAGCTGATTGGAGGAAAGGCACACCACCCCCCACATAGTCCGAGGAAGGAAGGAATGTTGTGCAGAGCTGTGCTGTGAATAGAAAAGCTCTCTGCCAATTTATAGCACCCATCCAGACACAAAATTCCGCCTGGTTTTATCTCGAGTTGACGGAGAACTTGTCAGAAGTTATCATGCTGATAACAGAAGAACAGAGCAGCAGAAAGACACAGGACTTAGGGCTTCGAAGAGAGATAAGTAAACACTACAGATAGCTGTGCCCAGCTCTAATTTCATGAATCGGGTTTACATCCACTTTTCGTGTCCCCAATCTATGTGACTCATTTACCCGACTAGGCTAAGATGATTTCTCTGAAGACTCTCTACCCTGCAGACACATGATCAACCCTGCCCGACCTTCCGAGAGCTAAACAATAGCAGTGCATGGAATATGAAACTGTCAGAGCTGCAGGTATGATTTGTATAATTTTCTCCTTTACTACCCCCTCTAACCAGTAATGGAAACTCCCAATGTCAGGCTGATATTGGATTTCAACTGGTGTGCAAATGATGACAGACAATCAGTATATAGAAGGGTTATAGAGAGCAAAGCTTAAAGGAAAATGTAGCGAGTGAACACGGGCTGAGATTTGGGGTCACGTTTAATGGGCGGACTTACTTGTCGCGGTGACGGCGGCGGATGATGTAGACGGGATCTTCGTAGGTTTGGGCAGGCAGACCACATCTGATGTAATCGTCCCATTCACATAGATGACGGCGTTTATGGCTGAGCAGCTGTGAGGGGAGAAGAGGCATCAGATGTGAGCAGATTATCGAACGTTCACAGATCACTACAGCATATATCTTATAGGGAACGCATTGTTGTTTTACATTATATTTTCTGTAGTGTGGTCATTATTATCATCAGAAGTAAAAAAATAAAATAAAAAATTAGGTACAGAGCCTTGAAAAAGTATTCATACCCCATATACAGTGGTATGAACAGGACCATAGATAAGGGGGTTCCACCAGTCCTCCTGTATGTTGCCCAGGCCAGCGGGGGGGGGGGGAGGCAGCTGAGTGAATCATATGTGGGCAGGGAAGGTGATTGGCACAGCGGAGGGACAATTACCGGAACCAATCCCTTGTATGGCTCTCTCTGCAGCAGCTGAAAGCTGGTTTCTTCTCCTTTCCCTCCCACTGGCTTTCAGCTGCTGCAGAGAGAGCCATACAAGGGATTGGTTCCAGTAAATGCTCCCCCCCCTTGCCACACCCATCACCCTCCCTGTGCACCATAAGTTTCCCCCCTGCTACCTAGGCCCCCTGTGTGCCCACACCCCCACAGTGCACTGGTTTCCCTCCCTTTGTTCCAGCTACAAGCACCCAATAGCATCCTTCAGGATGGAGAGTGGAGGAAGGGTCCGGTAAATATGTCACATTTGCCAGCCCCTTCCTTTCCTGAATGAACACAATGAGTGATCGGTATTGATCACTCACTGTGTTCGTTCATAAACTTAAGCATAGAAAACTGTTTTTTTTTTTGGGGGGGGGGGGGAGGGGGGTTTGTCAGGTTGGCTGTATGGGGCCCTGTGATCTCTAACAGCAGCCCTGGGTATGAACTGAACACATAGGACTACAGGCAATGCTTGTCAATGTGTTTAAACAGTTAAATACTGTATGCTGTGATTGGGCTGTAAGGGGTTAGCTCAACTAAAATCATTCAATTTTTGGGTCTACATTGACAAGTTTAATTTCCTACTGGCTCCTTATTCTTTCCAGGGATTCAGGGACTTAGCTCCGCCCATTTTTTCTTATTGGAGGGGACAAGTTAGCAACAAGTTAGTTGCATCCTTGTATTCCCTTGAAGGTGTAAGAAGCCGATGTAGTGCTCAGCCAACACCGAATCATCCATGGATGGAGAGACCCAACTGATGTTTGAAGAACTTGAAAATCAAATCTGATAGAGATAGAACCTCCTGAGCAGTGGCGGCTGGTGGTTCTTTCTTTTTGGGGGGGGGCAAACAAACACCCCCCTACTGGTCGGTCATCGGTAACCCCCCACCCCGGAAAACAGTTGGGACATCAAAGCCCCGCACTTACCCCATCTAGGAAGCGTCAGGTGGGTAATGCCCTCCTGTGCATCGCCCTCCTCATCCTAGGCGTCAATAGGATCGCCTGTCCTTTCAGCCAATCAGGAAACGGGTCTCAGGCCCGCGCTTCCTGATTGGCGGAGAGGCGATTCAGTGTTAGAACAGTGAATATTCATTTGCTATTCTAACACACCTGGGTGGGCTCGGAGCGCAATGCTCTGCGACCGGAGCCCACCCTATTTTGAAGCCTATTCGAGCCTCTGGCTCTAATCAGGTGCTCCAAAAAAACACCCCCACAATTCATGCGCCCGGCGTCCTGAAAGGGGGCAGACGCATGCATAGGGGGTGGCAGCGGGGATGGAAAGGGGAGGCGGATCCTTAATGGACGGGCCGCCCCTGTGACATGTTCACAGCTACTACTGTGAGTACTGTTGGTGCTCTTTCACTTCCATTGCTATGAATGCTACCAATAAAAATGAAGAGTGGCCAGTTACCATCCAAACTTGCAGATCGATCGGCTCCCCTTCAGTCTGGCTCGGTGTGTTTGTCGGGCCGCGGACCGGGGTGTCCTACTCTGAGAAGGACTTTCATAGCCTGATATACAATGCAAACAGTGCTGTGGAAAATGTTGCCATTGTTTGAACTCAGGAAATACATAGTAAGTGAGGCCGCGGGTGTTTGTGGTGCACTTGTGATAATTATCATGCATTCGGTGATCTGTACACTCATTGCACACGGCACTTCAACCTGTCAGACCACATTGTACAGCCAGCAGCAGATTTTAGTGTCTGTCTGACCCATCACTATATAGCGGTTTATAATGGTAATAAAAGTCCAGTCCTTACTTTTTCCATGGCCTGCAGGTTCCTTCCCAGCCGGGGTTAAAGGTGCCATAAGGACAATTCACACAATCTGTAGAGAAACATGAAATCATCGTTTCAATGTATTCCATTCTTCAATAGGATACAAAACTTCTAGAACTGCTCTATTATTATATAAAACAGAAGACGCAGGAACCGTCCAATCAGCTTTTTCCTGCACTTTTATTCAGCAAACAAACAGTTTTCTATGCAGGGGGGGGGGGCTTTATATAGGAAATCCATAGAATGAAGAAAACATCTGCTCATCCGAGGTCCCAACTAAACTCAAGTCCATTCCTGACTAACAGCGTTCCCTCAAACGGCTTCCCAAAACTAACAGGCAGATCTTCTATCCATTTAGTGTTCTGTCATCAATCAGCCTTTTCACCCAGCAGCAGGATCCCACAGCAGAGAGACAGCCCTGAGCTCCGGCCCATCCATCATCCCACATATATTAGAGACAATCAGGGGGTTTGTATGGCACACACAGGATGTAGCTCATAAGGTGTATATAAGGAGTGACAAGTGGAGGGGAGGAGAGAGGGGGATAACATATATATTAGTACAAAAATTTAAATATTAGTCCATGTACAGATGCTGAAAAGGTAAAAAAATGCTGAGCATAAAAGGCAGCCAGTCCATGCAAGCAAGAAGGAGCTCTGGAACAAAAAAAGAAAGAGAGAGACGGCGCCCTCTAAGTGCAGCAAAGTTAAACTCAAGTTAAACTCAATTTATTAAAAATGAATTAAGAACACTTACAAAGGAGATGTAGGATACATCTCCTATGTGAGTGTTCTTAATTATTTTTAATAAATTGAGTTTAACTTGAGTTTAACTTTGCTGCACTTAGAGGGCGCCGTCTCTCTTTCTTTTTTTTCACATATATTAGACACAGAGCGAGTCCTGATCATCAGTCAGATCACATACTACCCCAATTCCAAAAATTGCAATGCAATGTTATGCAAATCTCATATTTTATTTACAATAGAAAACAAATCAAAATGTGGGGTGGGGTCATGTTTAGCACGGTGTAGAGAAGTTGGGGTGGAGTCATGTTTAGCACAGTGTAGAGAAGTTGGGGTGGGGTCATGTTTAGCACGGTGTAGAGAAGTTGGGGTGGGGTCATGTTTAGCACGGTGTAGAGAAGTTGGGGTGGGGTCATGTTTAGCACGGTGTAGAGAAGTTGGGGTGGGGTCATGTTTAGCACGGTGTAGAGAAGTTGGGGTGGGGCCAAGTTTAGCACGGTGTAGAGAAGTTGGGGTGGGGTCATGTTTAGCACGGTGTAGAGAAGTTTGGGTGGGGCCAAGTTTAGCACGGTGTAGAGAAGTTGGGGTGGGGTCATGTTTAGCACGGTGTAGAGAAGTTGGGGTGGGGCCATGTTTAGCACGGTGTAGAGAAGTTGGGGTGGGGACATGTTTAGGACGGTGTAGAGAAGTTGGGATGGGGCCATGTTTAGCACGGTGTAGAGAAGTTGGGGTGGGGTCATGTTTAGCACGGTGTAGAGAAGTTGGGGTGGGGTCATGTTTAGCACGGTGTAGAGAAGTTGGGGTGGGGTCATGTTTAGCACGGTGTAGAGAAGTTGGGGTGGGGTCATGTTTAGCACGGTGTAGAGAAGTTGGGGTGGTGCCATGTTTAGCACGGTGTAGAGAAGTTGGGGTGGGGTCATGTTTAGCACGGTGTAGAGAAGTTGGGGTGGGGCCATGTTTAGCACGGTGTACAGAAGTTGGGGTGGGGACATGGTTAGCACGGTGTAAAGAAGTTAGGGTGGGGCCATGTTTAGCACGGTGTAGAGAAGTTGGGGTGGGGCCATGTTTAGGACGGTGTAGAGAAGTTGGGATGGGGCCATGTTTAGCACGGTGTAGAGAAGTTGAGGTGGGGTCATGTTTAGCATGGTGTATAGAAGTTGGGGTGGGGTCATGTTTAGCACGGTGTAGAGAAGTTGGGGTGGGGTCATGTTTAGCACGGTGTAGAGAAGTTGGGGTGGGGCCATGTTTAGCATGGTGTAGAGAAGTTGGGGTGGGGCCATGTTTAGCACAGTGTAGAGAAGTTGGGGTGGGGACATGTTTAGCACGGTGTAAAGAAGTTGCGGTGGGGCCATGTTTAGCACAGTGTAGAGAAGTTGGGGTGGGGCCATGTTTAGCACGGTGTAGAGAAGTTGGGGTGGGGCCATGTTTAGCACGGTGTAGAGAAGTTGGGATGGGGCCATGTTTAGCACAGTGTAGAGAAGTTGGGGTGGGGCCATGTTTAGCACGGTGTAAAGAAGTTGGGGTGGGGCCATGTTTAGCACGGTGTAGAGAAGTTGGGGTGGGGCCATGTTTAGGACGGTGTAGAGAAGTTGGGATGGGGCCATGTTTAGCACGGTGTAGAGAAGTTGGGATGGGGCCATGTTTAGCACGGTGTAGAGAAGTTGAGGTGGGGTCATGTTTAGCATGGTGTATAGAAGTTGGGGTGGGGTCATGTTTAGCACGGTGTAGAGAAGTTGGGGTGGGGCCATGTTTAGCACGGTGTAGAGAAGTTGGGGTGGGGACATGTTTAGCACGGTGTAAAGAAGTTGCGGTGGGGCCATGTTTAGCACGGTGTAGAGAAGTTGGGGTGGGGCCATGTTTAGCACGGTGTAGAGAAGTTGGGGTGGGGCCATGTTTAGGACGGTGTAGAGAAGTTGGGGTGGGGCCATGTTTAGCATGGTGTAAAGAAGTTGGGGTGGGGTCATGTTTAGCACAGTGTAGAGAAGTTGGGGTGGGGCCATGTTTAGCACGGTGTAGAGAAGTTGGGGTGGGGCCATGTTTAGCACGGTGTAGAGAAGTTGGGATGGGGCCATGTTTAGCACGGTGTAGAGAAGTTGGGGCGGGGCCATGTTTAACACGGTGTTGTGCCCCCTCTTCTTTTACCAACATGCCTGATATAGGATTCGAATCACTCAACATTCCTGGGTCTCCTTTGTCGTATTTTTCAGTTGGTGAAAGGTCTGGGCTGGAGACCGGCCAGTTAAGCCCCTGGACTCTTCTACTAGGATGCTGGTGCCATAAATGCAGTATGCATTGTCCTACTGAAATATGGAAAGCCTTCCCTGAAAAAGACATAATCTAGATGGGAGCATATGCTGCTCTAAAACCTGGATATATCTTTGAGCCTTGATGGTGCCTTTCCATTCACATTAATGCACCCCCCCCCCCCATACCGTCAGAAATGCCATCTTCTGAACTGAGCGTTGATAACTAAGACAGGAAGTCCCTCCTCTTTAGTCAAATTTCCATCCGTCACAGATTGGTTTTACCCTTTGCAACAGACCATTTATAATGTGCGTTGGCCCAGAGGAAAGTTTTCCACTTTGCAACAGACCATTTACTGTAAATCAGCTTTGGCACAGAGAAGACAGCAGTGTTTCTGGATCATGTTCAGATCTGGCTTCTTTGCATGATAGAGCTTTACCTTGTATTTCTGGAGCCCATGCAGTGATATCCATCACACAATCATACCTGTTTATAAAGCTGTGCTGTCTGAGGACCTCGAAGATCACTGCCTTCCAATACTGGGTTTCGGCCTTATCCACGGCACAGAAATTTCTCCAGATTCTGGTAATCTTTTGATAAATTATGTACTGTAGATGATGATAGATTTAAAGTCTTTGCAATTGAGGAAAATTATTCTGAAATTTTTTTTTTGCCCATTTTTGACCATCGTTACTTCTGAGAAACTCTGACTCCCTAAGATGCTCTTTTTATACCATATATCATGTTACTGACCCATTAACCTAATTAGTTGCAAAATGTTCTTCCAGCTCTTCCTTGTTAGCACCACTTACTTTTGCCAGCTATTTGTTGCCCCGCTCTAACTTTTTTGAGATTTGTTTTGTTGCGATTTATTACACAATGACCTGATTTTTTCTTACCAGTTCATTTCTTAGTTAAACATTTGATATGTTTTCTGTGAATAAAATCCGGGTTTATGAGATTTGCAGTTTTTATGCAGATTTTACACAGTGCCCCAATGTTTTTGTAATTGGTGTTGTACATAAAGGAGAGAGAGAGATATATAAAGATGACAAGAAAGCACTGAAGCAGATGTGATGCGTTTTTTCCATCCTAAACTCTACAAAGTCTCTGGACTCCAGGACCCAGACCAGAACTTACTAAAGCCCCGTACACACGGGCCGAATGTTGGGCGGCATCGGCTGGTTCAATAGAAACCGGCCAACATTCGGCCCGTGTGTAAGGCAGCCGGTCCGACAATAATGGGCACTTCTGCGGAAGGGGCATGACTGAAAAAGCTCTACTGATCGGCTCCAGATCAGCCAGGGGAGATCGCTGTACTAACATTGCATAGTTAGTATAGTGGCTCCGACCTGAACTGTCAGGTTTTTTTTTCATTCAGCCCATAGGTGACCATCATGTAATGCCTATAGTCAGTTTCTGGTTTCTGGTCAGTGGAGGGACTGGGCACACTGTCCTTCTCTATGCCCCCCCCCCCCCACCTCTGAGTACTCTGCTCATGTAGACATCTTACCTTCTCCTTTAAGCTGCGTCCCGGCCGGACACGCGTTGTCTTCACACTGGCTGCATTTTTCATCAGCGCACTTCTTGCCGGCGATACATTTACACAACGCGTTCTTTGTAGCGCCGCAGTTTGACCTGTATTCGAAAATTCCTTTAAAAAGAAAGTAAATAACAGTCAGTGACCCCCCCCATGGTGGAAGTTTGAAAAGTCACAGAGATGATACTTTGAGGTTCCTGTTTATGAGATCATATCCCCACTCTTATCCCCTTGGTAAAGTCAGCCCCTGAGGGTACGGTAGGTCGCTCTTCACAGGCACAGTGGGGGTGATGACATCACTCCATCAGAGAAGATGGCTGTGGGTCAGGCAAGGAAGCACCTCGTCTCCTCTTTGCCAGACGTGGCCTACTCAGAGGTCACCACCACGGATGAAATAAATGTATGCCCCGTACACACGATAGGATTTTCCGATGGAAAATGTGCAATGGGAGCTTGTTGAAATTCCGACCGTGTGTCGGCTCCATCGGACATTTTCCGACACACAAAATTAGAGATCTGGAGCTCAAAATTTCCGACAACAAAATCCGTTCTCGTAAATTCCGATTGTGTGTAGACAATCCCGACGCACAAAGTTCCACGCATGCTCGGAATCAAGCAGAAGAGCCGCACTGGCTACTGAACCTAATTTTTCTCTGCTCGTCTTACGTTTTGTACGCCACCGCGCTCTTGAAGTTCGCAATTTCCAACAAGATTTGTGCGACCGTGTGTATGCAAGACAAGTTTGAGCCAACATCCGTGGGGAAAAAAAACATGGATTTTGTTGTCGGAAAATCCTATTGTGTTTACGGGGCATAAGAGGATATAAAGTTGGGGGTAGGAAGTTGGGGGTTGGAAGTTGGGGGTAGGAAGTTGGGGGTAGGAAGTTGGGGGTAGGAAGTTGGGGGTAGGGAGTTGGAAGTTGGGGGTAGGGAGTTGGAAGTTGGGGGTTGGGAGTTGGAAGTTGGGGGTTGGGAGTTGGGGGTAGGGAGTTGGAAGTTGGGGGTAGGAAGTTGGGGGTAGGGAGTTGGGGGTTGGAAGTTGGGGGTAGGAAGTTGGGGGTAGGGAGTTAGGGGTAAGGAGTTGGGGGTAGGGAGTTGGGGGTTGGGAGTTGGGGGTTGGGAGTTGTGGGTAGGGAGTTGTGGGTAGGGAGTTGTGGGGGTAGGGAGTTGGAAGTTGGGGTAGAGAGTTGGGGGTTGGGAGTTGGGGGTTGGGAGTTGGAAGTTGGGGGTTGAAAGTTGGGGGTTGGAAGTTGGGGGGGTAGGAAGTTGGGGGTTGGAAGTTGGGGGGGTAGGAAGTTGGAGGTTGGGAGTTGGGGGTAGGGAGTTGGAAGTTGGAAGTAGGAAGGTTCTTGAGGGTTTGAATGGAAAAGAAAAAGGAGGAAGGGGTAAGAGAGGGAAAAAGAGGAGCTGAAACGTGTGGATTGTAGTAAGATGAGCTGTAAAAGGTGTCAGAGAAAAATGGAGGGAAGAGTGGGAATACAGAGATGAGAAGGTGGGGTGGGCTCCATCTCGCAGTACCAACATCCAACCAAATCTCTATGATATAAAGATGTTAGGACTGCTTACCATATACAATGGATGCCTGATAATGTTTTTTTATTTAATTTTTTTATTGCTTTTCATAAACCTATAAGATTTCCCCCATTTTCCTGCATTGTGTGTCACGGCTTGTACAGAATTACCCAAACGGTTGCCTATCCCGGCCTTACTGTATTTATTGCAATGTATTTCCCATTCGGATTCATTCTTCAAATTAAAAATTTGTACAATTCTTTTTTTTGTTACATTATTTCATTTTGTTAAAATGTATTTCGGGTTCCTTGGAATTCGTTGCTATTGTGATTGGTACATTTTCTGAATTTCGATTGGTAACGGATCGTCTCCTCACACCCCCCATCATATAAGGAGAGTCATCCGGCCAGATAATGAAGGATGACATTGCGGATGATATTACGATGGCTACAATGATTTTGCAGATCTGAAGGTCAAATACGGGATACAGACAGGGGGTGGGAAGAGGAAATCATCAACCAACTTCTGTTTTATAAATGGAAGTTCTCCCCCATTCTGGTCAATTCAGATACCTAAAATTAGTTTCTTCCTGAGAAAGATAAACCTCACTTCTCCATTCCTCATGTGGAGTGTACAGAGCTTCCCCTTAAAGCGCAACTCTAGGCAAGCAGATAAAGTGCAGCTAAACCCCCCCCCAAAAAAAATAATAGTGTATAATGTATACTGCTGCTTCCCAATCACTGGATGTGGTGGCTGCATTCGTTTTCTTTTTACAGTCTTTATTTTTACTCTGTTATTGTCCAGTGACACGCCTCCTGTCTAAGGCCCCTTTCACACTTGTGCTCAAAGTCGCGCGATTTTGCCGCGATTTTAACCACTTCAATACAGGGCTTTTAAACACCCTTCCTTACCAGAGCACTTTTTGCGATTCGGCACTGCGTCGCTTTAACTAACAATTGCGCGGTCGTGCGACGTTACACCTAAACAAAATTGACGTCCTTTTTTCCCACAAATAGAGCTTTCTTTTGGTGGTATTTGATCGCCCCTGCGGTTTTTATTTTTTGCGCTATAAAAGAAGAGCGACAATTTTGAAAAAAAAACACAAATTTTTTACTTTTTGCTATAATAAATATCCCATTTTTAAAAAAAAAAAAAATTTTTTCCTCAGTTTAGGCCGATACGTATTCTTCTACATATTTTTGGTAAAAAAAAAATCGCAATAAGTGTATATTGATCGGTTTGCGCAAAAGTTATAGCGTCTACAAAATAGGGGATAGATTTATTGAATTTTTTTTTTTTTTTTTACTAGTAATGGCGGCGATCTGCAATTTTTTTTTCGTGACTGCGACATTGCGGCGGACACTTCGGACACTTTTGACACATTTTTGGAACCATTCACATTTACACAGCGATCGTTGCTATAAAATTGCAATGATTACTGTGTAAAATGTGACTGGCAGGGAAGGGGTTAACACTAGAGGGCGCTGGAGGGGTTAATGTGTGTCCCTAATAGGAGTGATTCTAACTGTAGGGGGAGGGGACTTAAGGGGAGGAGACCGATCATGTGATCCTCCGTACTGGGATCACATGATCGGTCTCCTCCCCGCTGACAGGACGTGGAGCTGTGTGTTTACACACACAGCTCCACTGTCCCGCCCGGTCCCGTTGTTTTAACGGGCAATCGCGGGTGCCCGGCGGACATCGCGGCCGCCGGGCACTCGCACCGGGTCCCGAGCGATGCCACGGGCGCGCGCGCGTGCCCCCAGGCGGCCGGGAATCCGAGGACGTCATATGACGCCCACCAGGATGGTAGATCCACCTTGTGGACGTCATATGACTATGGGCGGGTATTGAAGCGGTTAAGGGATGCCTGTGTAAGTGGCATCAAAATCGGACCAAAGTAGTGCAGTCGGAACGACTTGAAGTGGTACTAATATGAATGGCTGTCATTGGAAATCCTGGGGAACGACTTGTCATGCTACTTTGCAGTCCGAAATCGTGGGACAAGTCGTATAAGTGTGAAAGGGGCATTCCTTGAAATCACGGCAAAAATCGCTGGTAAAATCGCGCGGCTTTGAAGTCTTGCAAGTGTGAAAGGGGCCTTAGGCCGGCCATACACGGTCGAATTTCGAACTATTTTTCTTTTCAAAATCAGAAAGCTCAACTTCGATACCCTAAACTTTCCTTGGGTGAGGCTTTAGAAGCCCCTTAGCGGTCATCAGCTCAGAGATAACAGTGAATAATGGGCCTAGAATTATTGCTCTCACTCACTGTTTGGTGATTTGTAGCACAATCAATGATTTCATGCATTGGCACCCCAATGGGTGTGTTTAGATTTGCATGTGGTGGTGGTGGGGGGGGGGGGGCTCAAAATTTTTTCAGTGGGGTTTATATGCTTGGGCTTAATATGTTTTTACTTTTTTTTTTTCAACAAACTCTCTTTTTTTATCACATAGGGGACAAAAAAATTCCCTACGTGAAATTTTTGTTATGTCAGGTCTTCTTTAATGAAAGATCAGGGGAGGGGGGGTGGTTGGAAGTGATCAGGCAGCTGTGAAGCCGATCAAGAAAATCAGACCTATTGATTAGCAACCCAAAGTATTGGAGGAGGTCAGTGTGTCAGCCAGGCAACTGGGATTTGTGGCCCTTAAAAAAAAAAGGGGGGGGGGGGAGGGGTACACCCCAAACGCTTGTTCTGGGAACTTGTACATTAGTGCAAATAAAAAAAAAAGTATCACGGACAGAACTCAATTGTTTCTGTCGCAAGTGCGCCAATACGGCTGCAGTCACCTCGAGCGCGATGGAATGCGAAGAATTGTCTGTCTCCTCATTTATCTCAGAAGAAGGTTCATTTCCAAAAAAAAAAGAAAACTGCTGACTCCGCAAATTAGAGAAACAGGATAACGAGATCGCAGGACACTTTTATATGTTTAGAAATTCTGAAGTGCGGGAAAATCCGAGAATGTTCTATTTATAAACTTCGGATGACCTCCTCCAATCCAGGAAATGTTGGGAGTTCTTGTACTCTGCGCGGAATAAACACATCGCTCCGAGGAAAACTCAAGGAAGTCATCAGGACTCGTTCGGGTTTAACCCGTTCAGCTCCCCCCCCTCCTCCGTACTCACCACAATTCCTACATTTCTGTCATCATTTAAGATTACAATGTAACACACGGATTGTTTTATTTTATTTTGGTGATATGTATTTTTTTTTATTTTTTTTTTATGCAATCCATAAAAAAGCAACAACAACAAAAAAGAAAAAAACTCTTGTTTCTACATTGGTCGGCGCTCATTTAAAGCATGTTATTGTAAATAAAAAGTATCAATTTAAATTATTTGTCCCATTTAAAGTGGAGGGCCCCCTAAAAAAAAAAAAATGTTTAAAGTCAGCAGCTACAAATACTGCAGCTGCTGACTTTTAATAAATCGGACACTTACCTGTCCCAGGGTCCAGCGATGCGGGGGAACGAAGCCCCGCTCGTTCCTCGCTCCGCTCGGCGGCGCCGGCATTCTAAAGCCCCATACACACGGTCGGAAAATCCGACCACCAAATCCATTGGATTTGGTTCCGACGGATTTAGTCCGACACTGGTGTTGCGTACACACGGTCGGACAAAGTTGTCGGAAAATCCGATCATTCTGAGCGTGGTGACGTTTTTTTTGCGTACGATGGGACTACGTAGAGGCTAGTAGCCAATAGCTTTGGTCTTGTAATGTGATCTGAGCATGCGTGGCACTTTGTCCGTCGGAATTCGCTACACACGATCGGAATTGGTGTGATCGGACTTTGTTGTCGGAATATTTATAGAGCAGGAGATAGAACTTTGTCCGTCGGACAATCCGATGGAAACTGTCCGATGGTGCCTACACACGGTCGGAATTTCCGACAACATTGTCTGATAGGACAGAATCCATCGGAAAATCCGACCGTGTGTATGGGGCTTTACTGTGGGCACCCGGCTGTGGCTTCACAGCCGGGCACCCACTGCGCATGTGCGAGCGGCGCCGCGCACCGTGATACGCCGCGCAGTCATCTGGGACCTGTCACGTGTCCCAGATGACTGACTGCACTGAGGGGAAGTGATGTCAGTGCCCGGGCACTGAAGGAGGCAGACTACGAGGGACCCCCTAGCAACAGGCATTTAGAGGTGAGTAAAAAAAAAAAAAAATTCCAATAATTTTTTTTTTACATTTTTTTAATGAATTTTAAGCAATTTTTATTTTTTTAAAAAGACACTAAAATTGTGATTCTGGTACAAAGAAATTAAAGGGTTACTAAACCCTCTTTTTTTTTTTTAATAACAAACATGAAGAAAAAAGGAGGAGAATGTGTGACGTTCTATGAATCATGGAGATAATACGACAAGGTGTGTCTGGTGGATAATACATAATTGATAAGAAGCGCACATTACATAATAGCACGCTGCAAAAGTAAATATATAGAGTTTATTACATACAGATAACATGGTAATAACATAGCATGGTAACATGTATGTTCATATTGTAGGCAAAGATAAAAACCAGACTCATTGACATGTATCTCCATGGAAAAAAAATGATAAAAATATTAATTCAATCGGCACATTCCAATAAGCCTCGCATAAGTAAAAACGATGAATCAGTAAAATCCAATAAGCCTCACACATGTAATATTACTAGGATGGTAATCTTGAATTGTATTAAGAGTGGCATCTAATAGCTCGACGCGTTTCGTGGCTGGACGCCACTCATCAGGAGCAGGAGAAAGGCAGGAGTCTATAACAATGATATTTAGTAATATAGGGGTAGTTATAATAAATCCATCTAAATAAAGAAGATGGAAAAGATGGGGGAAGTATGTGTCCAATCATACCTAGAGACCAGCAGTGGATCTGGGTGTAAGCATGGGAGGCCGGGGGCCGGCCGGAAGGGTCACCAGCCACGGGAGCTGAGGTAGCCTATCCCAGGCAATAATTCTAATGAGTGTGTGCACCTGGACACACAACCTGCAGAACCTCTGCAAAGCCCGGACACAAGACTCCATCCCTCCCAATGATCTTTGAAGTCTTCAAGTTTCCAGCCCCCATCCAGACTTACAAAATCCAGAGAAGACTTAAAGCCTAGCTTTCTCTGCTCACCAATCTTCTGCTGGAACTTCTCAAACTGCCTCTTCTCAGAGGTATTTGCCAGGCGGTGAGGAGTCAATACCCGGCCAACTGTTTTAACCCTGTAAACGCCACACCACTGCAATGGAAATCATGGCCCCATTCACTTGAATAGGTTGCATGTGGTGGCTGCTCAATGTGACAGAGTGGATCATTTCTGACGCCGTCATGTCTGGTTATCTTTGCAGTTTTGGGGGGGGAAGGAGGGGCGGTAAAAGGTGGCTCCATCGCCTGTTTTCACGCCCCCCAACCACAAGTGTGGACAAACCTTTCCAAAGCCCTTTGGTTGAGAGGTAGGTCTCTCTATAGGGCTCTGTTATCGGACACTGTTGGGCACACTCTGGGATCAGTAGACAGTCAGTTCTCAGTTACCATAGGAGGGAACCTTCAAGTTGTCACACAATACTTTATATCAGTGATGGAGAACCTCGGCACCCCAGATGTTTTGGAACTACATTTCCCATGATCCTCATGCACTCTGCAGTGTAGGTGAGCATCATGGGAAATGTAGTTCCAAAACATCTGGAGTGCCGAGGTTCACCATCACTGCTTTATACACACAACAATGTAAAATAATGCATTTGGGTGGCAAAAATCTGAATGCAATCTATAGACTGGGGGGAGAACCTCTGGGGGGAATCTAGGATGGAAAAGGACCTGGGGGTCCTAGTAGATGATAGCAGCAGCTTGGCATTGCATGCCATTGCTGAGCCTAACAAAGCAAACAGAATATTGGCATTAACCAGTTGCCGACCGCCCACTGTCTATTGACGGTGGGGCGGTGCGGCTCTCCTGGCGGGACGCCGTCATATGACGTCCTCTAAGAAAACACGGCCGCGCGCGCGATCGCGGGCGCGCAGCCGTGCTCTGTCGGTGTCGGCGTGTCCCGGAGACACGCCGCGTCACCGACAGGGGTGAACAGCCATTGGGCATGGCTGTTCACCATGTGATCAGCCGCGATTACGTCACGGCTGATCACATTGTGAAGTCCCGGCTTTAGACTGCGCATGCGCGCGATCGGGAGCGCGCAGCGCGGTCATGTCGGTGGCGGCGTGTTCCCAGGAACACTGCTCGTCACCGACAAGGGTAAACAGCCAATGCCTGTCGGCTGTTTACCACGTGATCGGCTGTGATCCATTCACAGCCGACCACTAAATGTAAACAAAGACCGGTTACTAGCTGTTACCGGCTATTCTCTCCTCACACACCGTTACCAGTGTGAGGAGAGAACAGCCAGGACCAGTGAGTTACCGATCTTTGTCTGTTCTGTATTGTACTGCACCAAACACCTAAAGAGAACCTGTCACATCCCCCCCCCCCCCCCAATTACAGCTGTCACCCAACAGTCACCACATCAGTGTCCAAAAGTGCACCTGTCACCCATCAGTGTCCAAAAGTGCACCTGTCACCCATCAGTGTCCAAAAGTGCACCTGTCACCCATCAGTGACCATCGCCAGTGACCGTCATAAGTGACCGCCATCTGTGACCGTCATAAGTGACCGCCATCTGTGACCGTCATAAGTGACCGCCATCTGTGACCGTCATAAGTGACCGCCATCTGTGACCGTCATAAGTGACCGCCATCAGTGACCCAGATCTGTCACCTATCAGTGCCCAAAAAGTGCACCTGTCACTCACCTGTCACTGTCAGAGACTGCCGTCAGTGGTTCACCTGTTACCCATCGCCAGTGACCCATCCGTGACCCTCATCTGTCACCTATCAGTCACCATCAGAGACTGCCATCAGTGACCGTCACACGTCACCCACCAGTGACCGTCACCCGTCACCCACCAGTGACCGTCACCCGTCACCCACCAGTGACCGTCACCCACCAGTGACACCATTCGTCACCTGTCACCTGTCGCCCATCACTGACCGTCACCCACCAGTGACACCATTCGTCACCTGTCACCTGTCGCCCATCACTGACCGTCATTTGTCACCAGTCGCACAGCCCATCAGAAAGAATGTCCAAAAGATTATATTCAAGTGAGGAGGCGTTCCAGATCCTCGCCATGACTGATGAGAGCAGCGGGGAGTTCTCATCAGATTCAAATGCCAATTCCAATCGTTCAAATTCAGCATTTGAACCGATCGAAAGCAGTATATCGGCAAATGAATCGGAGGAAGAATGGATCCCTCCTAAACGAGCACGGCGTTCTGGAAACCAGGCAGCCACCAGCAATACATCCCAGGATCAAATTCCCAGGCCCAGTACCAGCGCTGCCGCCAGCGAAAGGCCACAAGAAATGCCCAGCCCCAGTACCAGCACTGCCGCATCATCACGCCCAAATGCCAGCACAGGAACAAATCCCCCAACTACCAGCACTGGAGTGCCACGTCCCCCAAGAGCCAGGGCCGCTACATACCTCCCAGATGGTCTTGCCAATCCAACATGGCTGCCTTCCAACTCAGGATCAGCAAGAATCCCCCCTTTCACCGCACAGCCAGGTGTGCAGGCCAATACCCAAAATTTTTCCCCAATTGATTGTTTTCATTTATTTTTGCCCGACACTTTTCTACAAGTCATCGTGGACCAGACCAATTTATATGCCCAGCAGTACATTGCCAACAACCCCCAATCATCTTACGCCCGTCCATTTGAGTGGAGAAGCTTGACTCTGGAGGAGTTTAAAGTGTTTATGGGCCTCACCATAAACATGGGGCTTACCAAAAAAAATGAAGGACATGCCTATTGGTCCACCGACCCATCCACCACATGCCCATTTATTCTTTCGTTATGTCCCGGTCTCGATACAGGATGATAATGCGTTTTTTCCATTTCAGGGACAACAGCCAGTGCCCTCCCCGCAATCATCCAAATCATGACAAATTATATAAAATTCGCCCACTCATTGATTTCTTTTCCCAACGATTTGCAGAACTCTATGTCCCCGAAAAGCACATATGTGTAGACGAGTCCCTGGTACCCTTTTCAGGCCGGCTAGGAATAAGACAATACATTCCTAGCAAAAGGGCCAAATACGGAGTGAAGTTTTATAAGCTTTGCGAGAGAGCCACGGGATATCTGTATGCGTTCCGCATATACGAAGGAAGAGATTCCCAGCTCCAGCCCCCTGAGTGCCCGGCCTACATGGGCACAACTGGTAAAATTGTATGGGACCTGGCATACCCACTGCTGAGGAAAGGTTACCACATTTACCTGGATAACTTCTACACCAGCCTGCCCCTTTTCAGACACCTATACCTCGCAGAAACCCTGGCCTGTGGAACCTCCAGAAAGAATAGGAAGGGCTTCCCACAATCCATAGTAAACAAGAAATTGCGAAGGGGAGAAAGAGCAACCTTGCGATGCGACGAAGTGCTGGCTTTGAGGTGGAAGGATACCAGGAATGTGTTCATGATGTCCACCATCCATGATGACACTACGGTGGAAATTCAGAGACGACAAGGTCCCATCGTAAAGCCAAAATGTGTACACGATTACAATCTGTACATGGGGGGGGGGTGGATTTCAACGACCAAATGCTTCAGCCCTATTTAGCAATAAGGAGGTCCCGTTTTTGGTACAAGAAGGTAGCACTCTATTTAATTCATTTGGCCATTTATAATGCCTACATAGTTCACACCAAGTCCACAGAAAGCCCTTCCCACTTCCTAAAATTTATAGAAAATGTTGTCCGGTCCCTCATCTACGGTCAAAGACCCCCCCAGAAAACCTTCGCTCCGATGCCGTTAGCCGACTTCACGAACGCCACTTCCCAGACCACATTCCACCAACTGAAGCAGGCCGAAGACGCCAAAAAAGATGTCGAGTATGCACCAAAAATGGATTTAGAAAAGATACCAGCTACCATTGTGTCGACTGTCCCTCCGAACCCGGCCTTTGCATTGGTATATGCTTCAGACAATATCACACATCCCTAAATTATTAGCTCATATTCCTAACCATTTCCCCATTTTCAACATCTGTGCTGACCATTCCCCATGCTTCCTCAAATATCCACTGCCTTCCACGTGAACTGACCCTGGCCTGTTTTTTGACTATGCCTCTGCCAACCGTTTGGACTGCTTCCATGTGAAATGACCCTGGCCTGTTTTATCAACTACGCTTCTGCCTACTGCTTGGACTGCTTACATGTGAACTGACCCTGGCCTGTTTTATCAACTACGCTTCTGCCTACCGCTTGGACTGCTTGAACGTGAACTGACCCTGGCCTGTTTTATGGACTATGCTTTTGCCTACCGCTTGGACTGATCTGTTGCCCTGCTACTGTAGTACACAGGGGTCTCACATGTGAGGGGCTCCAGAAATGTTTTTCCGGATGGAGAAAACAATATTTTTGTTGTCTCCGGGTTTCTTAATTTCCGGATTAGGGTCTGGAGTCCGGAGGCTTCATAGAGATTTGGGTGGGTCGAAGCCTCTACCCCTGTGGCCCTGTGCACAGGTCTTACCTGATTGCGGCCCTCAGCCTGCTGCTGACTTACTGCCACTATCTCCCTGCCTGCAGCATAAACTGACCACACCTGGACACATTTTCTATGGACAAATGCTTTGGCTGTGCCGACGATATCCTGGTGCTGACTATAGACAATATTCCTACCTGCTGCCTGGATAATTACTATTGTTGCTAAGCACATCCCTGCCTGCTGCCTGCGGCCTGCTGTCTGCTGTCTGCCGCCTGCTGTCTGCTGCCTGCTGCCTGCTGTCTGCTGCCTGCTGCCTGCACCAAATCCCTCCTCTGGGGACACTACAAAAACCACAGGTAATACTTTTTTTTTACCCTTTGCTCAATAGAATTTATTTTGGAGTGTATTTTTTGGTATGTAAATGCTATGTGTTAGAAATATAAGGGCCTTCAAAAATAATAGGTTGTCAGGAAATTAGAAGTGCAATTTATGCTTGTAGAACGCCTGAAGGTGCTACTTCAATGGTGGGCCTCTGTATATGGCCAGGCTGTGTAAAAGTCTCACACATGTGGTATCGCCATACTCAGGAGGAGTAGCAGAATGTATTTTGGGGTGTCATTTTTGCTATGTACATGCTATGTGTTGGAAATATCTTAAAAATGGACAACTTTGTGGAAAAAAAAAATGCGTTTTCATTTTTTTTCCACATATTCCAAAAACTTCTGGAAAAAAATGAACAGTTAAAAAGACTCACAATGCCTCATAGATTATACGTTGGGGTGTTAGCTTTCCAAAATGGGGTCATTTTATGGGCGTTTCCATTGTCCTGGGGCTCCAGGGCCTTCAAAACTGTAATAGGTGATTGAGAAATGAGATGTGTAATTTATGCTTGTAGAACGCCTGAAGGTGCTACTTCACTGGCGGGCCTCTGTAAGTGGCCAGGCTGTGTAAAAGTCTCACACATGTGGTATCGCCATACTCAGGAGGAGTAGCAGAATGTATTTTGGGGTGTCATTTTTGCTATGCACATGCTATGTGTTGGAAATATCTTAAAAATTGACAACTTTGTGGGAAAAAAATGCGTTTTCATTTTTTTTTCCACATATTCCAAAAACTTCTGGAAAAAAATGAACAGTTCAAAAGACTCATAATGCCTCATAGATTATACGTTGGGGTGTCTGCTTTCCAAAATGGGGTCATTTTGTGGGTATTTGTACTTTCCTGGCTTGTTAGTGTCTCAAGAACTGAGAGAGGTCTTCAGTACATCAGATGTGATCAATTTTCAATGATTTGCACCATAGCTTGTAGACTCTATAACTTTCACAAAAACTAAATAATATACACTAATTAGGGTTATTTTTACCAAAGATATGTAGCCATATACATTTTGGCCAAAATTTATGAAGAAATATTACTAATTTGTAAAATTTTATGACAGAAACAAAGAAAAAGGCATTTTTTCACCAAATTTTCTGTCTTTTTAATTTATAGCACAAAAAATAAAAAACCCACTAGTGATTAAATACCACCAAAAGAAAGCTCTATTTGTGTGAAAAAAAGGACGCAAATTTCATTTGGGTACAGTGTTGCATGACTGAGTAATTGTCATTCAAAGTGTGAGAGCGCTGAAAGCTGAAAATTGGTCTGGTCAGGAAGGGGGTGAAAGTGCACTGTAGGCAAGTGGTTAAAAAGGGGATCATTTCCAGAGATAAAAGGATAATTCTCCGGCTCTACAAGACTCTGGTCCGGCTGCACCTGGAGTATGCCGTCCAGTTCTGGGCACCAGTCCTCAGGAAGGATGTACTGGAAATGGAGTGACTACAAAGAAGGGCAACAAAGCTAATAAAGGGTCTGGAGGATATTAGTTATGAGGAAAGGTTGTGAGCACTGAACTTATTCTCTCTGGAGAAGAGACACTTGAGAGGGGATATGATTTCATTATATAAATACCGGACTGGTGACTCCACAATATATAAATACCGGACTGGTGACTCCACAATATATAAATACCGGACTGGTGACCCCACAATCCCACAATATATAAATACCGGACTGGTGACCCCACAATATACAAATACTGGACTGGTGACCCCACAATATACAAATACCAGACTGGTGACCCCACAATATACAAATACCGGACTGGTGACCCCACAATATACAAATACTGGACTGGTGACCCCATAATATACAAATACCAGACTGGTGACCCCACAATATATAAATACCGGACTGGTGACCCCACAATATATAAATACCGGACTGGTGACCCCACAATATACAAATACTGGACTGGTGACCCCATAATATACAAATACCAGACTGGTGACCCCACAATATATAAATACTGGACTGGTGACCCCACAATATACAAATACCAGACTGGTGACCCCACAATATATAAATACCGGACTGGTGACCCCCACAATATACAAATACTGGACTGGTGACCCCACAATATACAAATACCAGACTGGTGACCCCACAATAGGGATAAAACTTTTCCGCAGAAGGGAGTTTAATAAAGACACATGGACAAAAAAAAGAAAAGAGGTTTAACCTTAAACTATGTAGAGGGTTCTTTACTGTAAGAGCGGCAAGGATGTGGAATTCCCTTCCACAGGCGGTGGTCTCAGCGGGGGGCATCGATCGTTTCAAGAAACTTTTAGATAATCACCTGAACGACCGCAACATACAGGTATATACAATGTAATACTGACATATAATCACACACATTGTGTCTTTTTTCACCTCACCTACTATGTAACAATCCGGAGAGCCAACCAACCCCCCCCCACCTACCTTCACACTTCTGACACTTCTTGCAGTTTGGTTCGGAATTCGGGTGATCCATGTAGCCGTTGGATGGACAGGGTTTACACTGCCCACATTTTTGGTTTAAGAAATAACCTGCAGACAGGAAGACATGAAAAGTGTAAACTGTGTCACACAACACCACGAGGACTTTTACATGAAAACAAAGTAAAATATTTATTGGGCAAGTGAGTGGTGGCAAGTTGGTCTATCGCTTCTCACATAGAAAAAATAGCAAATTTGTGAGGCCTAGTGTGCATTAACACGGCCTATACCCCAAAGAGAAGCTTAACAGATAGACATAAGAAGTATATGCATGTGAAACAAAGAATATTTTATTAAGGGCATCAAGCCCAGAGATAAATCAATGGATAGGTAAATAAACATATAGTTATACAAGACAGTATGTATACATGGTAATCATGTGTAACCATAGACATGTACAAAAATGCATCAATTGCACAACAACTTGCGATAATATCGGGGTCTTTCAGGGAAATGCCGACATGTTTCGGACGGACGTCCTTTTTCAAGGCAATATCTGTTCCTGTATTTGCTCAATAGTACTGTATAAGACAGAGTAGGGTCATTAGTATACAACATATTGTGTTGATAAGTATAAACCTGTGAATTGAACCACTCAATGGTAATGGTACTCACTTGCAAGGTATTTGGAGGGCTAAGAAAAGCCCAATGGTCTTGGGGTACAGAGGTGTGGTCTCAGTATGTCCACATAGTATACAGTGAGTCTTGTGCTGTTAAAAGCAAACGGCTGCTAAACATTTGAAAGGCTGCAAGATCTCCAAGCCATGCATTGGGAGGTTGCAATGGCTATTAGTGCCTGGGCCGGAGGTAGTATATGGCTATGAAGTAAAAGGGAGTGAATAGGGTAATATTAGTATCACTTGAAAGTGAAAAGGAGTAGGCTAGTGCAAAATAAATTGCATGGAGTAAGATATTGATATTACCTGGTAGAGGGAGAGCTTGTACTGCAGTGTAGCAAAACGCCGGCAGGAAAGTGTGATACCTAATCCCGCCATTGTGAAGGCTAATATATGTATGGTAATAAGTATCAGCTGTGCAAGCCATGGTGGAGGGTAATTGCACTAAGCTGTGGTGTAATTGAGGACCAGGTGTGGGGATGGTGGCTGAGAGGCCACAATATAATATCCCCAGTATTGAGATCTCAGATGCGGCGGCGCCGCGCGTCGACACGTCCAGAGGGGGCGTGGCCTCGTGCGGCGTCGGAGCGTCACCGACGCGGGCAGACTAACCCCTCCCCGCGTGCTGGAACGCAAGCGGGGGGGGCGCGTGTGATGGCAGGACGTGCGCCTCAATGGGTATATGTAGCGCATGCGCCGTAGGGAATACGCGCATGCGCACATGGTCTTACCCGCGCCGGGCAGCCAGTACATCAAGTGGAAGCAAAAAAGCCGGAATCTGTACTGAATGGGTGTAAAGAAATATGGCAATGTAAATGCCTTTCGATAAGTTTAATATATTAAACGTTTAATAATTCAGCGAGTGAGTCACTGTGACTCACTCGCTGAATTATTAAACGTTTAATATATTAAACTTATCGAAAGGCATTTACATTGCCATATTTCTTTACACCCATTCAGTACAGATTCCGGCTTTTTTGCTTCCACTTGATGTACTGGCTGCCCGGCGCGGGTAAGACCATGTGCGCATGCGCGTATTCCCTACGGCGCATGCGCTACATATACCCATTGAGGCGCACGTCCTGCCATCACACGCGCCCCCCCGCTTGCGTTCCAGCACGCGGGGAGGGGTTAGTCTGCCCGCGTCGGTGACGCTCCGACGCCGCACGAGGCCACGCCCCCTCTGGACGTGTCGACGCGCGGCGCCGCCGCATCTGAGATCTCAATACTGGGGATATTATATTGTGGCCTCTCAGCCACCATCCCCACACCTGGTCCTCAATTACACCACAGCTTAGTGCAATTACCCTCCACCATGGCTTGCACAGCTGATACTTATTACCATACATATATTAGCCTTCACAATGGCGGGATTAGGTATCACACTTTCCTGCCGGCGTTTTGCTACACTGCAGTACAAGCTCTCCCTCTACCAGGTAATATCAATATCTTACTCCATGCAATTTATTTTGCACTAGCCTACTCCTTTTCACTTTCAAGTGATACTAATATTACCCTATTCACTCCCTTTTACTTCATAGCCATATACTACCTCCGGCCCAGGCACTAATAGCCATTGCAACCTCCCAATGCATGGCTTGGAGATCTTGCAGCCTTTCAAATGTTTAGCAGCCGTTTGCTTTTAACAGCACAAGACTCACTGTATACTATGTGGACATACTGAGACCACACCTCTGTACCCCAAGACCATTGGGCTTTTCTTAGCCCTCCAAATACCTTGCAAGTGAGTACCATTACCATTGAGTGGTTCAATTCACAGGTTTATACTTATCAACACAATATGTTGTATACTAATGACCCTACTCTGTCTTATACAGTACTATTGAGCAAATACAGGAACAGATATTGCCTTGAAAAAGGACGTCCGTCCGAAACATGTCGGCATTTTCCTGAAAGACCCCGATATTATCGCAAGTTGTTGTGCAATTGATGCATTTTTGTACATGTCTATGGTTACACATGATTACCATGTATACATACTGTCTTGTATAACTATATGTTTATTTACCTATCCATTGATTTATCTCTGGGCTTGATGCCCTTAATAAAATATTCTTTGTTTCACATGCATATACTTCTTATGTCTATCTGTTTAAGCTTCTCTTTGGGGTATAGGCCGTGTTAATGCACACTAGGCCTCACAAATTTGCTATTACATGAAAACAAAAATCGTTCAATAAACCGACAAACCGATACGGGGCCAGCATAACATCGCAATCCCTTTTTAGGGACGACCTGCAGCCACATTTCACACTGGACCGATTTTTGACCAGCCAATGGGAGTATAGCCTGATTCCAGCCAATTGGGTATGTAATGAGTACACACGCCCACAGCGAGCCATAAACCCGGAGGAGGAAGCCGGAACTGTACAGAGCACAGCGGTCTGCTCATCAATAGCTGGAATTTAACCCCTTCCCACCCATTTCCAAAATCCCTTTATAACAGGACAAAGGATAGAAACTGCACTACTAAGCGAAATCCTATACAGGTCATTACAGCAGCAACTCTCCTGTGAGATATAAACACAACCCTCTACAATATAATAATATCATACAAATCAATACACCAAAACAAAAAGCCATTTAATAAAGTCTAAAGGTTGGTTTATATGGGAGAGATAAGAGTGTGCTGTGCTGGTGCTCCCCATCATCATTTGTGGGACAACATTGGAAGGGAGCGTAATAAACAGACTTACATAACTTAATGTGGTACTTGGTGCCCCATGAATACGTCATTTCTGTGACGAAACGCGTAGGGAGGAGCGACGTGCTGACGTCACCGCGTTCTACGCCCCGGACAAGCACGGGCGTCTTGTTACTGCAGCCGGCCGGCCGCGAATTTTGAATTTTACCTTACTGTTTTTACTTGGATGTCTGTACGCCCTCAGCATTTAAAAAAAAAAAAAATCAGTTGGATCCTACCTATGGTCTGCCCTCTTTTCCTTCCTTTTTTTCGGCCTTGGGGAATTGTTTTACCTGGTGAGATACAAGTTGTGGTGGATGGATTGAGCAATCCCTGACAAGCATACTGATGTCCTGACTTGCTGCACGGAAGGGAGATAGAGGAAAAAGGCCCTGGCTGGGTTGTAGCCACATGCCACCTGACCTACAGCTGGTAAGCCTTCAATTCATTTGGTGGTGGGACCACAGAGGAAAGTCACAATATCACGGATGATAATCTGATTCAAAAAGTCACCTTCTTCACGGATGTCACTTCTATGCTTGGAGTCTTATATGACTACCTATGGACTGTATAGCATCAGTTTATTGGTATAATATTGGTACTTATGGTTTTTAATTCCCATTTATTGCCTTACAGTTATATATGGGTGTTTTTTTCTTTTTTTCATTTTTTCATATTTTTCATTATATTGAATTTTTCCCAATTTTTTGTATAGTGATTTAACATTTATTGCACAATATTTGTTGGTACAAACTTTCAATAGGTGACGACGATTGTCACTTATCAATTCACGGTATACACATATTTGTGATTCACTACTATTATTATATATAGCGCAACCTTTTTTTCTACACTTCTATTTTTGTTTATCACATGTGGTTTGCTGCTCTCTAAATACACCTTTTTGTCTAGCGCAGTTTTTTTTCGTTTTCCATAACTTAATGTTCATTCATTAATCCATCGCTACTATCATATCAAAGTTCATACTCGGTCAGAGCTTAGATTTTACATTGACGTTCCAACTGGCCACCCGAGACTCAGATCGAGGATTGGCTAAGTTGTGATGCATTTAAAGCGGAGACGCAGCACGCCACCCGTGACCCGGACGACGTCCCTATATGACGAAATGCATAGGGCGGAGCGACGTGCTGACGTCATTGCGGACCTCGAGTCCCGGAGAGACGGGCTGCTGCTATCCTGCTGGCAGGCGCAATTGTTTTTAAAGCCATTCATTTACTTTCTTTGATGTAAGTGCAATTAATTAAGCATTTGTAATACATTTTTAAGGATTTTATGCTACGGTGAGACTTTTGTATTTTGGGGATTACATTTGACAACGACTCCTGGGTGGTTGGCTTGCATGTCGTCAGAGGATCCTCGGATGGTCCTTAAAGGCCCTGGCTGGGTATATAGCCACAAGTTTCACTGACCTTCCGTAATAGGAGGCCTGTGTGAGCTGATAGCGAGTGATTTGTCTATGATGGTGGAATCTACTGGATCACACACTTCAAGGTGGCGGATGGTTTTCATACTGACAATACTGATTATTTCATTACCTTTCGACTTTATTAAATCACTTTTGTCAAGGCGGGGCTCAGCCCTTCCTTCTCGGAGATGGCCAATCAGCTGTCGGCTTATTGCCAGCTCCTATCTCTCCACAGTGACTCACCTATTGATGATATCCTGCTCGTCAGTCCTGCCTACTTAAGCCGTCCAGTCCAGATGATGTCTGCCTTCGCCTTGGTCACATCTCTAGAGACGCTCTCCTGTGTTCCTGTTTAAGACTTGCTTGGCTGACATTCCTTCTGGCTCCAGATCCTGCTTGCTGTTCTTCTACGCTGATCTCTGGCTCCCTGACGTTTTGGCTTGTCTGACTATCCGTTCCGGTTCCTGAACTCTATCTATGTTTTGACTACTATGAATTGTGGTCCCTCGCACTACTGCGTGAATATTAACACACTAACTAAATGATGGTGAGTGAAATCGCTGCTAGACCTAAAGTGTACACAATGCACAAAAACGTGATAAAATGAATAAAGTGATCAGCGCGAGTCTCTAAGTGGAAAGTAATTAAATCAATAAGCAATGAGTGAAATCTATCCAAATAATCAAATCAATAATAAAAATTTCCAAAAAATTGTAAAAAAATTTCCAAACAAGTGAAAGTGAAATTAATCAATGGACACAAATTCTTCTTAATATAAGTCTTTGTGACTTTACAAACACTTAATTCTCACAGAGGCTTTACCTCCATTAGGAGTATCGTAAGCTTCATGAATATCCTGTAGTAGGAGCAGGTATGCGACCACGGATCTCCAATTGGTGACCGAATAGGGGTTCTGAGTGCAGGCGATGATCTGCAGGGCTCTAGTCTCCCTCTACCGTAAACCAAATTTTCCTCTGGGCCTCACAATGACACGGTTAACATCCGGTTCCAACCATTAAAGAAAGATCCCTGATGAAGTCATGTGCCGTGACGCAACGCGTAGGGCGCGGTCGGACGTTGGAGCAAACCGGAAGTGACGTAAGAATCGTGTTTTGCACTGTACAGGCCTGTTTTTATCTACTTTTATGTAAGGATCCACTTGGCGTTTTAATGAATTCATACATATTACACTATGAGAGGCCACTTTTTATTCTTTATTAATGGTTGGAACCGGATGTTAACTATGTCATTGTGAGGCCCGGAGGAAAATTTGGTTTACGGCAGAGGGAGACTAGAACCTGGCAGATGATCACCTGCACTCAGAACCCCTATACTGTCACCAATTGGAGATCCATGGCCATGTACCTGTCCCTACTACAGGATATTCATGAAGCTTACTATACTCCTAATGGAGGTAAGGGCTCTATGAGAATTAAGTGTTTGTGAAGTTACAAAGACTTAGATTAAGAAGAATTTGTGTCCATTTCTTAGAAGATTAATTTCACTTTCACTTGTTTTGACATTTTTTTTTTTTTTTGGAAATTTTGGACTCTATTATTGATTTGATTATTTGGATAGATTTCACTCATTGTTTATTGATTTAATTACTTACCGCTCATCACTTTATTCATTTTATGTTTTTACTATGTTTACCTTTTTTATTTTTATTAAAGAAGTGTGATTTAACTGCACTTCTGTCTCAGCCTTATTCATGGTTTCTGACAACTTTTTATTTTGGTGTATTGATTTGGATCATATTATTAGCACAACTCCATATAGGATTATATGCCTTTAACAGAGTCTGTACACTTGAGGGGCAGGAAGGATCAGCTGAAGACATGACCACTGTGATTGGCTGCCACATTGGTCACATGGTTGGGAGCTGGTCCCATTATGTCATCAGTTAAAATGAAGCAAGTAGTAACGCATTCCATTTAAGATATACAGACAAACACCTGTATAGAGGATGAGCCCCACCCACCTCTCACCTGGGTTACAGGACATAGACACCTGTATAGAGGATGAGCCCCACCCACCTCTCACCTGGATTACACAGGATGAAGACACCTGTATAGAGGATGAGCCCCACCCAGGGCCGGGACAAGGGGTGGGCAGGAGGGGCGACTGCCCCTGGCGCAATGGTTTATTGCAGGGGTGGGGGGCACCCTGACCCTAACTCTTAGGGAAAGGGGGCGCAGTTTGGAATCTTTGCCCTGGGCTCTGGGTGACCTTGTCCCGTCCCTGGCCCCACCCACCTATCCCCTGGGTTACACAGGACACAGCCAGACACCTGTATAGAGGATGAGTCCTATCTACCTCTCACCTGAGTTACACAGGACATAGACAGACACCTGTATAGAGGATGAGCCCCACCCACCTCTCACCTGGATTACACAGGACATAGACACCTGTATAGAGGATGAGCCCCACCCACCTCTCACCTGGATTACACAGGACATAGACACCTGTATAGAGGATGAGCCCCACCCACCTCTCACCTGGATTACACAGGATTAAGACACCTGTATAGAGGATGAGCCCCACCCAGCTCTCACCTGGATTACACAGGGCACAGACACCTGTATAGAGGATGAGCCCCACCCAGCTCTCACCTGGATTACACAGGATGAAGACACCTGTATATAGAGGATGAGCCCCACCCACCTCTCACCTGGATTACACAGGATGAAGACACCTGTATAGAGGATGAGCCCCACCCACCTCTCACCTGGATTACACAGGATGAAGACACCTGTATAGAGGATGAGCCCCACCCAGCTCTCACCTGGATTACACAGGATGAAGACACCTGTATAGAGGATAAGCCCCACCCACCTCTCACCTGGATTACACAGGATGAAGACACCTGTATAGAGGATGAGCCCCACCCACCTCTCACCTGGATTACACAGGACACAGACACCTGTATAGAGGATGAGCCCCACCCACCTCTCACCTGGATTACACAGGATGAAGACACCTGTATAGAGGATGAGCCCCACCCAGCTCTCACCTGGATTACACAGGATGAAGACACCTGTATAGAGGATGAGCCCCACCCACCTCTCACCTGGATTACACAGAACACATACACCTGTATAGAGGATGAGCCCCACCCACCTCTCACCTGGATTACACAGGATGAAGACACCTGTATAGAGGATGAGCCCCACCCAGCTCTCACCTGGATTACACAGGATGAAGACACCTGTATAGAGGATGAGCCCCACCCACCTCTCACCTGGATTACACAGGATGAAGACACCTGTATAGAGGATGAGCCCCACCCAGCTCTCACCTGGATTACACAGGACACATACACCTGTATAGAGGATGAGCCCCACCCACCTCTCACCTGGATTACACAGGACATAGACACCTGTATAGAGGATGAGCCCCACCCACCTCTCACCTGGATTACACAGGACATAGACACCTGTATAGAGGATGAGCCCCACCCACCTCTCACCTGGATTACACAGGACATAGACACCTGTATAGAGGATGAGCCCCACCCACCTCTCACCTGGATTGCACAGGACGCAGCAGCCGTTGAGTTGAGTGCGACATCCATCTCCCTGGACTCCTCTATTGCAGTTGCAGAGATGACTCCATAGGACACAGAGGAACACAGACAGTACACGCCACATCTTCATAGTCTCTGAAGACCTCTCCTCGGTTGCTGTTCAGCTCCTGAAGTGACTCACCTATAGAAGAGACAATATAAATACCTGAGATGAAAAAGGTCACATGATTCATCTATGCGATAAAATATCTGCTACGGCCTAATTATTCTCTTTCTGAGATAATCCTCCTGTGATTATTGTCTGGAGGATTTATGGGGATGAAAGGGATCTGCGCTTTCTTGGAAAGACCTGGAAAACACCTTCAGATCTGAAATAGGGATTCCTGGAAGAGATTTCCATTGAGAGTTCCAGAAAACTTCAAACGGAAACACTTTATATTGTGTATTGGTGGGATGGAGTCAGCCGGTACAAGCCAAACTATGAATGGATGACGCAGAAGAGCCAACACAGGCCCAGCAACATACTGAGAGAGGAGAGGAGCATTTATTGAAGCTTATATAATCAGGCAATGGCTGGGGGGGGGATCACCATTCATACTGAGACAACCTCATCTATATAATTATCCTTTATACAGAGAGTATTTCCCAATGTCTTTATACTGATGAGATCACGGGGGACCCTTTTGGGGAGTGTACAACGCGTTTCATGGGTGAAATTATGAAGAGAAGCTGAATAGTGTCTCATATACTATGGAAACGAAACCCTCATCCCTGCAAGGGCCACCGATTTGTCCCAGGTTCTTCTCCCAAACAGGTGCAATGGCAGCCAGGCACTCTTCTGGCTCAATGAACAGTCTAGGGCAGGGGTAGGCAACCTTGACACTCCAGCTGTGATGAGACTACCAATCCCGAGGTTGCCTACCCATGATCTAGGGCCCGGGGTTGCCTTTATTAAAATGTATTGCTGATTAACTTGGATAGGGTGTAGGGAGCTATGGGATACACCCTGAATGTAGACCAATTGAGGACACTCTCCACTGTAATACAACTTCTCCGAAGGGTCTCTCCAACAAGAGCCCAAAAAATGGGCAGCGCCGGGACACCTTCAGTAATGCCCCAGGCCAGGCAAACACTAGTAAAGATATCCTAGGTCAGCAGCAACAGTCACTAGAATCTTCCCTTAGGTCTGTACTCACAGTGTCCCTGGATTTTGGATGCCTTCCTCCAATATCAGACAGAGAATTTCTCCACAAGTCTCCAAGACCAGATCCACGGTGATCTCTAAGACCAGATCCACAGTGATCTCTAAGACCAGATTCACGGTGATCTCAGAGACCGGATCCACGGTGATCTCCAAGACCAGATCCACAGTGATCTCTAAGACCAGATTCACGGTGATCTCAGAGACCGGATCCACGGTGATCTCCGAGACCAGATCCACGGTGATCTCATAGACAAGATCCACGGTGATCTCCGAGACCAGATCCACGGTGATCTCCAAGACCAGATCCAAGTGATCTCCAAGACCAGATCCACAGTGATCTCTAAGACCAGATTCACGGTGATCTCCAAGACCAGATCCGCTGTGATCTCCAAGACCAGATCCACGGTGATCTCCAAGACCAGATCCACGGTGATCTCTAAGACCAGATTCACGGTGATCTCTAAGACCAGATCCACGGTGATCTCCAAGACCAGATCCGCTGTGATCTCCAAGACCAGATCCACGGTGATCTCCAAGACCAGATCCGCTGTGATCTCCAAGACCAGATCCACGGTGATCTCCAAGACCAGATCCACGGTGATCTCCAAGACCAGATTCACGGTGATCTCCAAGACCAGATCCGCTGTGATCTCCAAGACCAGATCCACGGTGATCTCCAAGACCAGATCTACAGTGATCTCCAAGACCAGATCCACGGTGATCTCCCTCGCTTAGCTTCAGAGAGTTTAGCAGAACAGTCCCCCAACCCCCGCCCCCGATCTACCACAGCTTGGATCTCAATGAACACCAATAGGATTTCCAGCTAGGCTGCCCAGTAGGGTGGGAACTTCTCCTCCTGGACAAGAACTGCCTCAGGCCCCAGACTATTTATACACTTTATTGGATGTTTTATAGCAGAAAGTAAAAAATATTGTATTTTCTTTCAAAATTGTCAGTCTTTTTGTTTGTTTATAGCGCAAAAAAAAACAAAAAAAACTGCAGAGGTGATCAAATACCACTAAAAGAAAGCTCTATTTGTGGGGAAAAAAAGGACATCAATTTTATTTGGGTACAACGTCGCACGACCGCGCAATTGTCACTTAAAGCGACGCAGTGCCGTATTGCAAAAAATGGCCTGGTAATGAAGCCCCCCTTCATTACCAGGCCATTTTTTGCAATACGGCACTGCGTCGCTTTAAACCTTCTGGGGCTGAAGTGGTTAAATTTGTGCACTAGAAGTGTTTTGAAGAATACGTATCGGCCTAAACTGAGGAAAAATTTTTTTTATTTTATATATTTTTGGGGGATATTTATTATAGCAAAAAGTAAAAAATAATGTGTTTTTTTTCAAAATTTCAAATATTTTTTTCAAATTTCAAAATACAGATCTACGAATACGAAATACTAATTTTTATGCATACGAATTCCGTACGAAATACGAAATTTCGGATCCAAATTCCTAACGAAAATTCGTATTTGTTACGAAAAGTTAATGAACCTAAAAGTTAAAAACCCAGGAAGTCATCACAGCACAGGGATGGTGGGAGCCCCTCATAATGATAAATTCATCATAGCGAACTTTCGTTATTTTAATGAAAAGTTTATGAATCTAATGAAATACAAAAATTTTCGTACGAAACTAAAATGGAACGAAAAAACACATTTTTTGACGGCGCCCATGTCTACAACGCAGTCCCGAATTGCAATAAGTGCTCTGGTCAGGAAGGGGGTAAATTCTTCCAGGGGCGAAGCGGTTAAGCAACAACATGTAGAAATGGAATGTAGCGATGTATCAACGTTTGTATCATTGGGAAGTAATAATTCTGATACATTGTCACATGTAGGGAGGAAAGAGCAGGAAGGGAATGTTCCTGATAAGAAGAGGTGACGGCAGGTGAAGGTTAGAGGAAGCGGAGAGGAAATTTCAATTTATTACAAAGGGAAGAAATATTTCTTCTGGGAAATCCCGAGTGACTGTCATGTGATGTTTGCAGCATTCCTTACAGCATGTGACTACTAGAAGCGGAGCGCAGGGCGATCGCAGCGACCACAATGGATGGCGCCGTACAAATACCCAACTGGTCACCAGCACTCCAGATGTACATTTCTTACATTGGGGGCTCATTCACACCAGGGCGTGTGTCTTGGCACGCCCGTTTTTTTTTTTTTTGCGTGTCGCATTTTAGGGCAGCCCAATCATTTCAAACGAGCTTCCCTATGTGCGTGAAACATGCCAAGAAGGCGCTGGCATGGTTCTTCAATTTGTGACGCACGTGCATTTTCTTGAAGCGTGGGTGCGGCAATAAGCGTTATTGGCACCCGTGATCATGTATGGGGTGCAGGAAAACGCACGATTTATTGATTTTGCACCGTTCCCTGATTGGGAAAAATGTCACATGTGCCAGAAATAGCCAACGTTTCAGGGGGACCGCATGGAGACGGTTAGTATGGATAGTGAAAGGAACCCTGGAATCCCAAAACCATAGGAGCCTTTTTCTATTTTGGGGGAAAACACTGCGGTCTGCTGCGATATACGATGGGATGAAACGCGGTGAAGGCGAGGATTCTTCTATCCAGTACGGGGGACTCTATCATACTAGGGGACCTCTGTTACTATCCTATCTGTTCACTGATCGCTGTATAAAATGACAATAGTCCCAAAATGGTGTCAAAGGTGTCCGATGTGTCCGCCATAATGTCGCAGTCACGATAAAAATCGCTGATCGCCGCCATTACTAAAAAAAAAAAGAATAATAAGAAATGCCATAAAAACTATCCCCTATTTTGTAAACGCTATAACTTTTGTGCAAACCAATCAATATTCGCTTATTGCGTTATTTTTTTTTTACCAAAAATATGTAGAAGAATACGTATCGGCCTAAACTGAGGAAAAAAAAAGTTTTTTATACATTTTTGGGGGATATTTATTATAGCAAAATTTAAAAAATAATGTGTTTTTTTCAAACTTGTCGCTCTTTTTTGTTTATAGCGCAAAGAATAAGAACCGCAGAGGTGATCAAATACCACCAAAAGAAATCTCTATTTATGGGAAAAAAAGGACGTCGATTTTGTTTGGGTACAACGTCGCACGACCGCGCAATTGTCAGTTAAAAACGACGCAGTGCCGAATCGCAAAAAGTGCTCTGATCAGGAAGGGGGTAAAATCTTCCGGGGCTGAAGTGGTTAAGGGACCAGGATATCAATTATTTTTTTTGGGGGGGTAAACAAACACTTTAAGTACAATTCTTCTACGAACAGGTAAAGCTCGCCATACACATAAAGATTTCTCTCATTCATCTCTGCCCTAAACATGGTGGATGGAGGCAGGGGTCAAGTCCTGCGAAAAAAAGTGTGGGAACTCCCACCCAAGATCCACTCGCCCACCAAAAAAAATAAAAAATGATACGCTCATATGCACGAACGCTTCAAAAGTGGTATTTTTCATCCAATTTCCGTATTGTGTGGATGAAGCTGAACTGTTAGTACAAAAGAAACAATCCTCAATAAAGATAAATCGGGTAATTCTCTGAATAATCAGCATTCATACAATTGTGCTTCCATGTAATGTGATCATCATGTTCTGATCTTTATTGGGGAATGTTATTTTGTATATAGAGTGTTTATGTGGTGAGTTTACACTTTTCATTGAACAGAGTTTGGATAACACAGGGTTACACGGAAAGGTGATAAATGAAGTGCACATTATCTGGACAGAATGCTTGGGGAGAGAGTGATGTGTTCCTGCTTAGGGGATGTATGTTGGGGGGGCTGCAAACTCTGCAGGGGCTCCAACACACACTCGCTGCTATTCCAACCCTTCACATATTTCCCACATAAACTTCCCTCCTGGCATTAAACTTTGCCAGGTATTGTACTCAGCTTACCACCCCAAACTGATGTTCCTCCCTCAGCTCACCTCTCTCCCTGCATGTCCTGTGAGCAGAATAGCTGTGCTCCTCCTCTGGGTTCTCTCATCATATGGCACTGAAGATAGAGGAGGGGGGGATTCAGCGGGACACACAGAGCAAGTATGCAGGAGACTGGGGGGGGGGGAGACAGAAAATCAGGAGGGGCCGACGGGGAGGAGCGCATCACGAGAGGTCTTACTAGATACAATCTCTTAGCAGCAGGGACCTGATCTACCCGTCAGATAGCTGTGATTGACAGGTAGATCGAAGAGGAAGCTGTCATGGGGCCACCTACTGGTAATGCCTGAATGGTCAGGTGAGCGGCACTGCGAGCTGTGTCGGCAGCTGCTGGTGTAGCACCTGCCACACACCTCGCATACTTCAAAGTCTTGCAGGACACGGCTGCTAACGGGAACTGAGTTCCTGTTGGGGAAAAAGTATAGGAACTCCGTTCCCATGCGTTCCCGCACGACTGGAGCCCTGAATGGAAGAATCTCCCACCAGGACAAGGGGTGGGCAGCAGGGTCGGTTGCCCTAGGCGCAATCGCTTACTGTAAGGATGGGGGCACCTTTTTTCTGTTCAAGGCTGACAGGAGTAGTGATAGCGGAAGAGATTTTCACAAAGGAGTGACTGCTGGGTGTAGGATCCCCTAAGCTTGCACATTATGAGTGGGGGAGGGGGGGGGCGCAGTTTGGTATCTTTGCCCCGGGCGCCCAATGACCTTGTCCCGGCACTTCTCCCACTGCCGGCTAGCATATTGTGACAGCCACTGAACCTGCCACTGTCAGAATATCTGATTGGTCACAGTCACTGCACGGCAGATTTCTTTCTCCGCCAGGCTCATGTGATTTCTCAATCGAGGTTGGTCAAGTTGGGTGGCGTTGGCAGTGCCACCTGCGGCTCCAATTTCAGCTGATTCCCAGGATCATATGGCCGGCTTTTGTGATGCAATTCAGAAAATTCTGTACAGACAGAACACACCCGAAGGCGCAATTCACTCCAAACCAAAGCCAGCGACCCATCTATGCCAGAATTCTTTGTGTGACGACATGAAAACCTGAATCCTGCAAGAACTGGTTTCTTTATTATATCTATTTGATGGGATTACAAGTGGAATGCACAGATCTATAGAGAAGGAGCAAACACCTTCTAATACCTACAAACAGAAGGCTGTAACCACAATAAAACCAAATATACTAAACATTCTGCCCGGCATTCCGTAGCCGGAGGTGTAATTGGATGGATTTGGTAAAACATGACATGCTCCACCTTGTGGACACAATTGGAATTACAAATACAGGACACAAGCGCATTGCTTTGCTAAACTTCGCACACTTATGCTATATAGAAGTGTGCGACCCCCCTCCCATGGTGTGACCAGTTTGGACCAGCTCCATAAAAACATGGTGAGACCAGTTTGGACCAGCTCCATAAAAACATGGTGAGACCAGTTTGGACCAGCTCCATAAAAACACGGTGAGACCAGTTTGGACCAGCTCCATAAAAACACGGTGAGACCAGTTTGGACCAGCTCCATAAAGACACGGTGAGACCAGCTCCATAAAGACACGGTGTGACCAGTTTGTACCAGCTCCATAAAAACACGGTGAGACCAGTTTGGACCAGCTCCATAAAGACACGGTGAGACCAGCTCCATAAAGACATGGTGTGACCAGTTTGGACCAGCTCCATAAAAACACGGTGAGACCAGTTTGGACCAGCTCCATAAAAACACGGTGAGACCAGTTTGGACCAGCTCCATAAAGACATGGTGTGACCAGTTTGGACCAGCTCCATAAAGACATGGTGTGACCAGTTTAGACCAACTCCATAAAAACACAGTGAGACCAGTTTGGACCAGCTCCATAAAGACACGGTGAGACCAGTTTGGACCAGCTCCATAAAGACACGGTGAGACCAGTTTGGACCAGCTCCATAAAGACACAGTGAGACCAGTTTGGACCAGCTCCATAAAAGACATGGTGAGACCAGTTTGGACCAGCTCCATAAAGACACGGTGAAACCAGTTTGGACCAGCTCCATAAAGACACGGTGTGACCAGTTTGGACCAGCTCCATAAAGACACGGTGAGACCAGCTCCATAAAGACATGGTGTGACCAGTTTGGACCAGCTCCATAAAAACACAGTGAGACCAGTTTGGACCAGCTCCATAAAGACACGGTGAGACCAGTTTGGACCAGCTCCATAAAAACACAGTGAGACCAGTTTGGACCAGCTCCATAAAGACACGGTGTGACCAGTTTGGACCAGCTCCATAAAGACACGGTGAGACCAGTTTGGACCAGCTCCATAAAGACACAGTGAGACCAGTTTGGACCAGCTCCATAAAAGACATGGTGAGACCAGTTTGGACCAGCTCCATAAAGACATGGTGAGACCAGTTTGGACCAGCTCTATAAAGACATGGTGTGACGGACCCCGTACTCAAGATGTCCGCCGTAAATGCTTCCTCTGTCCGGTGCCATACAATCCAAGACCCCTTAGCTCACCCAGTCACCAGACAACACCAGTGTGGGGTACATCAGGAATGAATCTTTATTTGACATGTCACACATATATACAGCCAGATGACTAAAGCCTAACCTAATTAGCATGAGCTAATTATCTCAATCAACACTGGGCTCCATCATTCAATTGCAGGGTTAATTAGCACATACAACAATAGGTGAAATACTCTTACAAGCCAGACTATACTCATTAACACAACAGACAGGTGGCTGGAGTTCATGAGTCATGACATTAGCGTCTCTTGCTAATATGCCAAATACACATACAGATTCTATGTGTATGGGGGGCCAGCATGGACCTGAATCCAAGTACCACCAGCTCAGGGGTCCCAGGCTTGCAGCTCAAAGAGCACTGTTCCCCCAAATGCCAGGGCCCATAATCGCAAGGTAATAGGCTCCACTTCAGTCCCCTCCAACAGCCCGTGTCCCAGTCAGGTCTGTCACACATGGTGTGACCAGTTTGGACCAGCTCCAAAAAAAGACATGGTGAGACCAGTTTGGACCAGCTCCATAAAGACATGGTGAGACCAGTTTGGACCAGCTCCATAAAAACATGGTGAGACCAGTTTGGACCAGCTCCATAAAGAAATGGTGAGACCAGTTTGGACCAGCTCCATAAAGACATGGTGAGACCAGTTTAGTGTGAAGGAAATTGAGTGTCCTGCACAGAGCCCTGACCTCATCCCTACTGATCACCTTTGGAGTGAACTGGAATGCTGATGATGAGCCAGATCTTCTCATTCAACATCAGTACCCGACCTCACAAATGGGCACAAATTTCCACAGACACCCTCCAAAATCTTGTGGAAAGTCTTTCCAGAAGAGTGGATGATGGTGTAGTGATGGGAGAAGGATGGGGGGCAATTCCAGTGCTACAAAACCTTTTATGAGCCCCCCCACCCCCCTCCTGTGGTGTGACCGGCGGGGAGGAACTCGAGTGTCCTGTACAATGCAGAACATCAGATATTTCCCTCTAAGGAGAGAATGACTTCAATAACAAGATCTTTATTCTGTATATCTATGGAGAACAACATCTATAAAAGATACAGAAACATTACTGACATATTTTAGCTTATTAAGCACCAAAATTATATTATTATTATTATATTATTTATATTACATTATTATTATTATTATAGTATTTATAACAGCACGCCGAGCCCGGCAGTCGGGGATTCAAGCAATATCCAGAAGAGCGGATCTGAAGAGTTTATTTCGGGTCATAGGGAGTCGTTCTCGCCGGCTCAGCCGTACCATTAAAGCACCTTTAGGTGTGAAACGCGTTGAAGCAAAGCTGAGAGCTGTTCTTATGGACGGATAAATCCTCCGATCGCTGCAATCAGCTCCACAGACAATCCAATGTTCCTCGGGTGGAAGTCGGGACATTGGACTTTATAGGGAACCTTTTCATAGCAGCAATAAAAACAACTTCAAGTTCTAAATATTTTATATTTGCTGGAAATGATGAGATCCTGGCAGTGAGGAATCACACAACCTGCAAACGTCCTCCATTCCAAACTCCCACATCAGGGTCCCCATCAGAGTCCCCCTTACATCAGGGTCCCCATCCGAGTCCCCCCTAACATCAGGGTCCCCATCAGAGTCCCCCTTACATCAGGGGTCCCCATCAGAGTCCCCCCTTACATCAGGGTCCCCATCAGAGTCCCCCCTTACATCAGGGTCCCCATTAGAGTCCCCCCTTACATCAGGGTCCCCATCAGGAGTCCCCCCTTACATCAGGGTCCCTATCAGAGCCCGCTTTACATCTGGATCCCTATCGGAGCCCCCTTTACATAAGGGTCCCCATCAAAGTCCCCCTTTACATAAGGGTCCCCATCAAAGTCCCCCTTTACATAAGGGTCCCTATCCCTATATGTGGGTGACAATCTAGTGGAAGAAAAGTTCAAAACTAACCTTAGAAAGTATTATTTTACTGAAAGAGTAGTAGATGCTTGGAAAAGACTCCCAGCAGAGGTAGTGAATCTGTCAATTACTGAATTCAAACAAGCAGTTATAAAAAGTAAAATAATCATAATAATAATAATAAAAAAAAAAATAATAATAATAATAATAATAATAATAATAATAATAATAATAATATATAATAATTTAAAAAATATATATATATATATATATATATATATCCCAAATAGGTCATATATTTGCCACATTGAAATGTATGGAAACTCGGAGGATAAATGTATTCGCTCTTCTTTGATCTGTTAAATATCTCAGTGAGAGTATTTATCTCTTTAACAAGTGCAAGAATACATTGCTGTTGATCCTGCCAATATTTTGTTACATTGTTATAAAGTTATATGGTTACATAGTTAATGTAGTTGGAAAAAAAAAAAAGTTAAAAAAAAAAATTGTTTATAAAAAAAAAAAGTTATAAAAAGTAAAAAATAAAAATAAAAAAAATAAAAAGTAAAAAATTAAAATCACAATGAAAAATAAAATTTGGTCTTTTTTTTTCTGTGTTTTTTATTTCCTTTCCCTCAGAAAAGACCTGAACTCCTCTAAGTGACTGAACAGAGCCAACAAACTCAACCAGCAAATATCCAAAATCACAAAAATGAACAGAAATTGCCTTTCCTGTCATCACAGAACCTCCAGAACACCAAATAAATAACGAATAATAAATAATGCAGAGTTCACATTTCAGTAGGACGCTCCCAAAACATCGAAAATACAATAAAAGTAAAGCAGCAAGAGGTTGGTTAAGATAAATATAAAAACAACTTACTGATCGATCGCAGGCGTGTGAACGAAGGCGCGCTGATAGTCACTCAATCGATCAACAGAGAATGTTGTACATAGACCATTCACTGTGAGCATGCTTGGAGCTGCTCGCTCTGTAGTGACTGTCTTTAGTGGAAAAGTCACAGAGTGAATTCCGGCAGCACACCTCACCCACCACAACTGACAAATGCAGAGAATGAAATGTCACAGGTAGGTGGCTGACAGTCAGAAGTGAGAAGGTCAGCGAGGACCTAAAATAATGACCAACTTTATAGAAGTAAATGTCATATCAGGAGAAAAAATTCTCAGTGATGTCATTCTTTGTCACTGGAAACCCCAAGAAGCCTCGAGCATTGAACACCTACAAAACCTCCCACTAGGGGGCGCTACAAAGTGAGTGCAAGCTCTGTTTTTCATGATAATAAATATTGGGGTTGATTTACTAAAACTGGAGAGTGCAAAATCTGGTGCAGCTGTGCCTGGCAGCCAATCAGCTTCTAACTTCAGCTTGTTCAATGAAGCTTTGACAATGAAACCTGGAAGCTGATTGGCTGCCATGCAGAGCTGCCCCAGACTTTGCACTCTCTAGTTTTAGTAAATCCCTCCTTATTGTGTCCAATGGGAAGAGCGTTGATCCCCGGCAGGGCGCCGTCTTGGTGCAGCTTTATTATGACGTTCCTGGAACAGACCCAGACACACACCTTTCAATAAACGATCAATTCCCTTTCTGATCAATCTCTATATAGGAATAATCAATCTACAGCTGACAAAACACGGGGAAGTGGATTTGAATTGAGAGTTGAGACACAATCAAAACTTAGAATCGTAAACTATTCTCTGTTGCCACCATGTTATCTCATAATCTGACCGATCGGAATTTAATCGTATTGCGAACAAAGTATCTGCTTGATTTAAAAAGGATCAATAATATTCCACCAATAGTTAGTCAGGTTGAAAGAAGACACAAGTCCATCCAGTTCAACCACAAAAATAAAAATAATAATAATATCATACAATCCCATATACCCCATTCTATACCCACAGATGATCCGGAGGAAGGTGGAAAACCCCAGCAGAGCCATGATCCAATCTGCTACAGCAGGGAAAAATCCCTTCCTGATCCCCCGAGAGGCAATCGGATTTTCCCCGGATCACCTTCACCTATAAATGTCACCCGGTTATATTCTGTACATTTAGGAAAGTATCCAGGCCTTTCTTATAGCAATCTACTGAGGTGCCCAGAACCACCTCTGCAGGGAGTCTATTCCACATTTTCACAGCTCTTACTGTGAAGAAACCTTTCCGTATTTGGAGATGAAATCTCTTTTCCTCCAGACGTAAAGAGTGCCCCCGTGTCCTCTGTGATGACCGTAAAGTGAATAACTCAACACCAAGTTCACTTATATATTTATACATGGAGATCATATCCCCCTTATATATTTATACATGGAGATCATATCCCCCCTTATATATTTATACATGGAGATCATATCCCCCCTTATATATTTATACATGGAGATCATATCCCCCCTTATATATTTATACATGGAGATCATATCCCCCCCCATATTATATATATTATACATGGAGATCATATCCCCCCATTATATATTTATACATGGAGATCATATCCCCCCTATATTTATACATGGAGATCATATCCCCCCTTATATATTTATACATGGAGATCATATCCCCCCCCCCCCATTATATATTTATACATGGAGATCATATCCCCCCTTATGTATTTTATACTTGGTGATCATATCCCCCCTTATATATTTATACATGGAGATCATATCCCCCCTTATATATTTATATATGGAGATCATATCCCCCCCCCTTATATATTTATATATGGAGATCATATCCCCCCCCCTTAATCTCCTCTTCTCAGGAGTGAATAGATTCCGTTCCTCTAATCTCTCCTCATAGCGGAGCTCCTCCAGGCCTCTTATCAGTTTGGTTGTGGATTATGCAGTCAGTTTCGGGTGCAGAAAGGACCTGGCGGCATGGTGTGAATAGAGCCATTGGAATACATGGAAAACTCTGGGAATGTGTTTTTAGTGCAGAAAATAAGCGCACAGAGCCGCGCCTGGTGTGAACTGACACCGAGGGGAAAAAGGAAAAAAGAAATCTAATGCAGACGCCACATCTTAGGAGCGGAAAGCTGCAATGTCACTAATTTCTCTTGTTGGGTTCAGAGACCATTTATATGCTTTCATCTGTCCATAGAATGATAGAAGAAATGCCGCAATACTTCTCCCTCCGCTGTGCAAATCTTCTCCTACTTCACCCCGAACTGCAACATTGGAAATGACATCTCTGTAACAGAGAGAGAGAGACCGAGAGAGAGAGACAGAGAGAGAGAGAGCGCAAGAGACACAGAGAGACACAGAGACAGAGAGAGAGAGACAGAGAGAGAGAGAGCGAGAGACAGAGAGAGAGAGAGCGAGAGAGAGAGAGAGAGAGAGAGACAGGGGGCAGACAGAGAGAGAGAGACAGAGAGCGAGAGACACAGAGAGAGAGAGAGAGAGAGAGAGAGAGAGAGAGAGAGAGACAGGCAGACAGAGAGAGACACACAGAGACAGAGAGAGGGAGACACACAGAGACAGAGAGGGAGACACACACACAGATAGATAGAGAGAGAGAGAGAGAGAGAGAGAGGGCGGGAGAGAGAGAGAGAGAGAGAGAGAGAGGAGAGAGAGGAGAGAGGAGAGAGAAGAGAGAGAGAGAGAGAGAGACAGAGACAGAGACAGAGAGAGACAGAGAGAGACACAGAGAGAGAGAGAGAGAGACGCGCGCGCACACACACACACAGATAGAGATAGATAGATAGAGAGAGAGACAGAGACAGAGACAGAGAGACACAGAGAGAGAGAGAGACACACACACACACACAGAGATAGGGATAGAGATAGAGAGAGATGGATAGATAGATGGATAGAGAGATAGAGACAGAGAGAGAGAGAGAGAGACAGACACACAGAGATAGAGACACACACAGATAGATAGACAGAGAGAGAGACAGAGAGATAGATAGACAGAGACAGACAGAGAGAGAGAGACAGAGAGAGAGAGAGAGAGACACACACACACAGAGATACAGAGAGAGAGACACACACACAGATAGATAGAGAGAGCGAGAGATGGATAGAGAGATAGAGAGATGGATAGATAGATGAATGGACATAAGGGGGTCTTCAACAAGAAGTTTCCTCAATCTGAGACCCCCCACTATATGTTCCCATTCACTCAGCATGCCAAAAAATAATTGCAATAAATGATTCTTACCTTTCTGTATCTATAGATGGTTTATATAGAAGATTCTACAAGAAAGCTTCCAATATCCAATGAGGGGACAGAGTGCTGACCATACAATGTATATCTCCCCCATACAATGTATATCCCCCCCATACAATGTATCCCCCTCCTTTGTTAGGACAGATCTGTCTGACAAGTGATGAGATCTGCCAGTACAGATGGAGCCGCCCACACAGACTGCCCCGCCCCCTCATTAACATAACAAAAAAGTTAGTTATTATTTAAGGAGGAACTTCACTTTTTTTTTTTAAAAACAAAAGTTAAAGGTCAGCCGTTGTAAATCGTTTATACAAATTCTTTACAAATAGTGCAGCTGCTGACTTCTAAAAACCAGGTTGTTACCAACCTACCAGATTGAAATTTACTGACAAAGCCAAGTTTTTACTGACATTTCCAAAAGTTACAAAATGACAGTTTTAAGTGCAAATTTGAGTATTTGTGCTCCCCACACGTCCGATGTGCGATCAGCGATGTGATGGAGGGAGATATGAGGGCCGTGTCACACACAGGGAGGGGGAGTTGAATAAATGTCACTTTCATTTTTCAGGGAAGTTCTGTTTTAAGTAAAAATCAAGTAAAAATGTAAGCAGCGATTTAAATATTTTTTTCTGTGCATTTTTTGTGTGCGTTTTCATGCTACACACATAGATCAGCCCATTCACTTCAATGGGCTACCCAAACGCACAACAAACAGCGGCTCCTGTGTCCTTTCCTACACAGCGTGTAGCGGGCGGGTTGCAGGGCAGAGGCTTCTGTGTCCTTTTCTCCTCGACATCGGGTTGGGGGCGGGTTGGGGGCAGCGGCTCCTGTGTCCTCTCCTCCTCGGCGGCAGGTAGCGGAAGGGTTGCAGGGCAGAGGCTCCTGTGTCCTCTCCTCCTCGACATCGGGTTGGGGGCGGGTTGGGTGCAGCGGCTCCTGTGTCCTCTCCTCCTCGGCGGCAGGTAGCGGAAGGGTTGCAGGGCAGAGGCTCCTGTGTCCTCTCCTCCTCGACATCGGGTTGGGGGCGGGTTGGGGGCAGCGGCTCCTGTGTCCTCTCCTCCTCGGCGGCAGGTAGCGGGCAGGTTGCGGCTCCTGTGTCCTCTCCTTCTCAGCGGCAGGTAGTGGGTGGGTTGTGGCTCCTGTGTCCTCTCCTCCTCGGCTGGTAGCAGGCGGGTTGCAGGGCAGCGGCTCCTGTGTCCTCTCCTCCTCGGCTGGTAGCGGGCGGGTTGCAGGGCAGTGGATCCTGTGTCCTCTCCTCCTCGTCGTCGGGTTGCGGGCAGCGTCTCCTGTGTCTTTTCCTCCTCTGCGGCAGGTAGTGGGCAGGTTTCGGCTCCTGTGTCCTTTCCTCCTCGGCTAGTAGCGGGTGGGTTGAAGGTCAGTGGCTCCTGTGTCCTCTCCTCTTTGGCGGCAGGTAGCGGGCGGGTTGCGGCTCCTGTGTCCTCTCCTCCTCGGCTGGTAGCGGGCGGGTTGCAGGGCAGCGGCTCCTGTGTCCTCTCCTCCTCCTCGTCGGGTTGCGGGCAGCGTCTCCTGTGTCCTTTCCTCCTCTGCGGCAGGTAGTGGGCAGGTTGCGGCTCCTGTGTCCTTTCGTCCTCGGCTGGTAGCGGGCGGGTTGCAGGGCAGCGGCTCCTGTGTCCTCTCCTCCTCCTCGTCGGGTTGCGGGCAGCGTCTCCTGTGTCCTTTCCTCCTCTGCGGCAGGTAGTGGGCAGGTTGCGGCTCCTGTGTCCTTTCGTCCTCGGCTGGTAGCGGGTGGGTTGAAGGCCAGTGGCTCCTGTGTCCTCTATTCTTCGGTGGCAGGTAGCGGGCGGGTTGCGGCTCCCGTGTCCTATCCTCCTCGACTGGTAGTGGGCGGGTTGCGGCTCCTGTGTCCTCTCCTCCTGGACGTTGGGTTGTGGGCAGGTTGCGGGCAGCGACCCCTGTGTCCTCTCCTCCTCAGCGACAGGTAACGGGCAGGTTGCGGCTACTGTGTCCTCTCCTCCTCAGCTGGTAGCGGGCGGGTTGCAGGGCAGCGTCTCCTGTGTCCTCTCCTCCTTGGCTGGTAGAGGGCGGGATGCAGGGCAGCATCTCCTGTGTCCTTTCCTCCTCCTCGGCTGGTAGCGGGCGGGTTTAAGGCCAGTGGCTCCTGTGTCCTCTCCTCCTCTGCGGCAGGTAGCAGGTGGGTTGTGGCTCCTGTGTCCTCTCCTCCTCAGCTGGTAGTGGCTGGGTTGCAGGGCAGCGGCTCCTGTGTCCTCTCCTCCTCGACGTCGGGTTGCCATTGGGTTGTCGGCGGGTTGCGGGCAGCAGCTCCTGTGTCCTCTCCTCCTTGACGTCGGGTTGCGGGCAGCGTCGGGTTGCGGGCAGCGGCTCCTGTGTACTTTCCTCCTCGACTGGTAGCGGGTGGGTTGCAGGGCAGCAGCTCCTGTGTCTTTTGCTCCTCGACGTCGGGTTGCGGGTGGGCTGCAGGCAGCAGCTCCTGTGTCCTCTCCTCCTTGACGTCGGGTTGCGGGCGGGTTGCGGGCAGCGGTTCCTGTGTCCTTTCCTCCTCGGCGTCGGGTTGAAGGCGGGTTGCGGGCAGCGGATCCTGTGTCCTCTCCTCCTCGGCGGCAGGTAGCGGAAGGGTTGCAGGGCAGAGGCTCCTGTGTCCTCTCCTCCTCGACATCGGGTTGGGGGCGGGTTGGGGGCAGCGGCTCCTGTGTCCTCTCCTCCTCGGCGGCAGGTAGCGGGCGGGTTGCGGCTCCTGTGTCCTCTCCTTCTCAGCGGCAGGTAGTGGGTGGGTTGTGGCTCCTGTGTCCTCTCCTCCTCGGCTGGTAGCAGGCGGGTTGCAGGGCAGCGGCTCCTGTGTCCTCTCCTCCTCGGCTGGTAGCGGGCGGGTTGCAGGGCAGTGGATCCTGTGTCCTCTCCTCCTCGTCGTCGGGTTGCGGGCAGCGTCTCCTGTGTCTTTTCCTCCTCTGCGGCAGGTAGTGGGCAGGTTTCGGCTCCTGTGTCCTTTCCTCCTCGGCTAGTAGCGGGTGGGTTGAAGGTCAGTGGCTCCTGTGTCCTCTCCTCTTTGGCGGCAGGTAGCGGGCGGGTTGCGGCTCCTGTGTCCTCTCCTCCTCGGCTGGTAGCGGGCGGGTTGCAGGGCAGCGGCTCCTGTGTCCTCTCCTCCTCCTCGTCGGGTTGCGGGCAGCATCTCCTGTGTCCTTTCCTCCTCTGCGGCAGGTAGTGGGCAGGTTGCGGCTCCTGTGTCCTTTCGTCCTCGGCTGGTAGCGGGCGGGTTGCAGGGCAGCGGCTCCTATGTCCTCTCCTCCTCCTCGTCGGGTTGCGGGCAGCGTCTCCTGTGTCCTTTCCTCCTCTGCGGCAGGTAGTGGGCAGGTTGCGGCTCCTGTGTCCTTTCGTCCTCGGCTGGTAGCGGGTGGGTTGAAGGCCAGTGGCTCCTGTGTCCTCTATTCTTCGGTGGCAGGTAGCGGGCGTGTTGCGGCTCCCGTGTCCTATCCTCCTCGGCTGGTAGTGGGCGGGTTGCGGCTCCTGTGTCCTCTCCTCCTGGACGTTGGGTTGTGGGCAGGTTGCGGGCAGCGACCCCTGTGTCCTCTCCTCCTCAGCGACAGGTAACGGGCAGGTTGCGGCTACTGTGTCCTCTCCTCCTCAGCTGGTAGCGGGCGGGTTGCAGGGCAGCGTCTCCTGTGTCCTCTCCTCCTTGGCTGGTAGAGGGCGGGTTGCAGGGCAGCATCTCCTGTGTCCTTTCCTCCTCCTCGGCTGGTAGCGGGCGGGTTTAAGGCCAGTGGCTCCTGTGTCCTCTCCTCCTCTGCGGCAGGTAGCAGGTGGGTTGTGGCTCCTGTGTCCTCTCCTCCTCAGCTGGTAGTGGCTGGGTTGCAGGGCAGCGGCTCCTGTGTCCTCTCCTCCTCGACGTCGGGTTGCCATTGGGTTGTCGGCGGGTTGCGGGCAGCAGCTCCTGTGTCCTCTCCTCCTTGACGTCGGGTTGCGGGCAGCGGCTCCTGTGTACTTTCCTCCTCGACTGGTAGCGGGTGGGTTGCAGGGCAGCAGCTCCTGTGTCCTTTGCTCCTCGACGTCGGGTTGCGGGTGGGCTGCAGGCAGCAGCTCCTGTGTCCTCTCCTCCTTGACGTCGGGTTGCGGGCGGGTTGCGGGCAGCGGTTCCTGTGTCCTTTCCTCCTCGGCGTCGGGTTGAAGGCGGGTTGCGGGCAGCGGATCCTGTGTCCTCTCCTCCTCGGCGGCAGGTAGCGGGTGGGTTGCGGCTCCTGTGTCCTCTCCTCCTCAGCTGGTAGCGGGCGCGTTGCAGGGCAGCGTCTTCTGTGTCCTCTCCTCCTCTGCGGCAGGTAGCGGGCGGGTTGCGGCTCCTGTGTCCACTCCTCCTCGGCTGGTAGCGGCTGGGTTGCAGGGCAGCGGCTCCTGTGTCCTCTCTCCTCGGCTGGTAGCGGGCGGGTTGCAGGGAAGCGGATCCTGTGTCCTCTCCTCCTCAGTGGCGGGTTGCGGGTGGGTTGCGGGCAGCGGCTCCTGTGCCCTTTCCTCCTCGAAGTCAGGTTGCAGGCGGGTTGCGGGCAGCCTTCTCCTGTGTCCTCTCCTCCTCGGCTGGTAGCGGGTGGGTTGCAGGGTAGCGGCTCCTGTGTCCACTCGACATCGGTTTGCTGGTGGGTTGCGGGCAGCAGCTCCTGTGTCCTCTCCTCCTTGACGCCAAGTTGCGGGCAGGTTGCGGGCAGCGGCTCCTGTGTCCTTACCTCCTCGACGTCGGGTTGAAGGCGGGTTGCGGGCAGCGGATCCTGTGTCCTCTCCTCCTCGGCTGGTAGCAGGTGGGTTGCAGGGCAGCGGCTCCTGTGTCCTATCCTCCTCAGTGGCAGGTAGCGGGTGGGTTGCGGCTCCTGTGTCCTTTCCTCCTCAGTGGCAGGTAGCGGGCGGGTTGCGGCTCCTGTGTCCTTTCCTCCTCGGCTGGTAGCAGGCGAGTTGCAGGGCAGGGGCTCCTGTGTCCTCTCCTCCTGGGCTGCAGGTAGCGGGTGGGTTGCGGCTCCTGTGTCCTCTCCTCCTTGGCTGGTAGCAGGTGGGTTGCAGGGCAGCGGCTCCTGTGTCCTCTCCTCCTCGACGTTGGCTTGCGGGCAGCGTCTCCTGTGTCTTTTCCTCCTCAGCAGCAGGCAGCGGGCGGGTTGCGGGCAGCGGCTCCTTTGTCCTCTCTTCCTCAGTGACAGGTAGCGGGAGGGTTGCGGCTCCTGTGTCCTCTCCTACTCGGCTGGTAGCGGGCGGGTTGCAGGGCAGCGGCTCCTGTGTCCTCTCCTCCTTGGCGGTGGGCAGCGGGCGGGTTGCAGGCAGCATTTTTGTCCTTTCCTCCTCGGCGGCGGGCAGTGGGCGGGTTGTGGGCAGCGGCTCCTGTGTCCTCTCTTCCTCAGCGACAGGTATCGGGCGGGTTGCGGCTCCTGTGTCCTCTCCTCCTTGGCTGGTAGCGAGCGAGTTGCAGGGCAGCGGCTCCTGTGTCCTCTCCTCCTCGACGTCAGGTTGTGGGCGGGTTGCGGGCAGCGGCTCCTGTGTCCTCTCCTCCTCAGCGGCAGGTAGTGGGCGGGTTGCGGCTCCTGTGTCCTTTTCTCCTCGGCTGGTAGCGGGCGGGTTGCAGGGCAGTGGCTCCTGTGTCCTCTCCTCCTCGGCGGCGGGCAGCGGGCGGGTTGCGGGCAGCGCCTCCTGTGTCCTTTCCTCCTCGGCGACAGGCAGTGGGCGGGTTGCGGGCAGCGGCTCCTGTGTACTCTCCTCCTCGGCTTCTGTCGAGCGACTCCTCCCTCCTCCTCCTAGGGATCCAATAAGATTGCTTGTCCTTTCAGCCAATCGGGTGACGGGTCTCGCTATTGTCATACAACTGGGTTGGTTCAGGTCGCAATGCTCTGCACCCCAAGCCCACCATTTTTTAAAGCCTATTAGAGCCCCTGGCTCTAATCATGTGCTTCAAAAAAACACACCCCCCCATTGGAATCCATGAGTCTGGTGCCCTGCATGTAGATTAGGGGGACAGACACATGGATAGGAAGGGTGCCGCCCGATTGGCCGAGAGGAGAAACGATCCTATTGGGCACCTAGGAGGAGACGGGAGGAGATGCACGGCGGAAGCCACTGTGATGCTGAGGAGGAGGAGATGCAGAGGAAGCCGCCACCCGCCCGACTGACCGACCTGGAGGGGCGGGGGGAGGCATTGGTGGTGGTTACGTGACGGACCGGGGGGTGGCTTTGCATTGCATTGTGGTGGATCATTGTTTGCCGCCCCCCCAAAAAAATATACCACCAGCCGCCACTGATGCGGATACCTTTTTTTGACAGGTGTCCCCCTTTAACTTCCCTAGGCAAGAATGAAATGTAGTTAGGCACGCCCCCTAACCCCGCCCTCCCACCTGCAGCCCCCTGGGACACATCACATGTCCTCAGAGTCTGCAGGACCAATCTCACATGATCTCACACATACTCAGTGGGGAGCATGGGTGTCCGCAGAACTTTTTTCAGTGGGGGGGGGGGCATTATTTTAAGGTCCCCCATGCTCCACCCCTTTTCAACAGTGTCATGAAAAGGAGGGGCTAGTCATTATCATATACCAGATAGAGAAGGCTTGAGTGGGCGGGGCCGGCACCATGCCGGATCTACATCTCTCCCTGTACAGTGCACAGGAGGGACTGGAGCTGAGCGACCGAGCCATCACATCGGGGGTGAGGGAGGGCCGGTCTCAGAGATGGCAGCACTCAGAAAAAAGTCCACCGTTGTCTGTGTGTGGGCACCTTGCCGATCCCCGATTCGGGGGGGGGGGGAGCTTGCCCCCCCATATAGACGCCCATGGTGGGGAGCCAGCTATGATTCCTCAGGAAGTCACAGTCGGCTCCCATATCCAAAATGGCAGCACAGGGGCCCACAGTGGTAAAAAAAAACAACCGTGGGAATACAGCGCTGGACCCCGGGCACTGCTAAAACTCAGTAGCTCCAGTATTTGTAACTGACGACTTTTAATAAAAAAATTAAAATAAAAAAAGTTCCCCTTTAACCACTGGAAGACCAAATGGCGCCATTTACATCCGGGGAAAACTGGTGATGAAAATGCAGCTTCCGGCTTTCTTTACCTCATTCGGGACCTTGACAAGCTCTATGGCAGGGGTCTCAAACTGGTGGCCCCTCCAGCTGTTGCAGAACTACAAGTTCCATCATGCCTCTGCCTATGGGATTTATGCTTGCAATGGTCAGCCTTGCAATGCCTCATGGGAATTGTAGTTCTGCAACAGCTGGAGGGCCACCAGTTTGAGACCCCTGCTCTATGGTAAGCGGGTGGAGCTTTCAGTCTGGAGAGGCACCAGTGGGAGGGGCCTGTAAAAGCCATCCAGTGGTTAATTAGCTGCTAGGACAGCTTTTACATAAAAAAACAAACCACAAAAAAACACACAAAAAAACTATAGCGGGTTGATGCCTGTAGCTGTGGCCTCATCCTGGTATAACCACGTGAAGTCACATGATGTACAGATATGTGATTTGGCGTCTTACACCCCCCCCCCCTACAATTGCGCACAGCGAGGCCGTCTTTTCCTTACCTGAATCTTTTTTTTAATCTTGTTTAGTAACTGACGTAACAAACGAATGTCCGTTCTGGATGTCCGTGGACTAATCTTCTATGCATCAGGTGGAGGAAGTAAAGCGATCGAGGGTAATCAATAAAAGTGATCGGTAACAGCGGAGAAAACAAACATCGATTGGAGGTTCTTCCTATAGAGAATTCTCCAGAATCTCCAGTGAGAAGGAACGGCACATTGATAGAAAGGAGCCGGAATCCTCGGATTATATAGAACGCTCCATTGTTATTCCGGGAATGGGAAGAAAAACAAAGGAAACGTTCACCGACGGCGACTCTATAATTACACCACAAAGTTCTGAACGATCCTAATAAAGGAGACGGTGATGTTCAATGAGGACAAAGTGTTTTCATTCACCATCGGGGACAGGAAGCCGCAACTCTCACAGCCATTCAAGTGTGTTTCATTATTCATAAAACAAGTAAATATTACCTAATCTTCCCGGAAGACTCCGTTCCCACGCAGCCAATCGGGGAGTGCGTACTGGGAAACCATCGCAGGGTAATGCCCCGAAAAATAGATGAAAAAATCCCTGCAAATCTCTGACACACACAGACTGACCAACCGACACACACAGACCAACCGACACAGACAGACAGACCGACACAGACAGACCGACACAGACAGACCAACCGACACAGACAGACACAGACAGACCAACCGACACAGACAGACCGACAGACCGACCGACACAGACAGACCGACAGACCGACACAGACAGACACAGACAGACCAACCGACACAGACAGACCGACAGACCGACCGACACAGACAGACACAGACAGACCAACCGACACAGACAGACCGACAGACCAACCGACACACACAGACAGACCAACCGACACAGACAGACCAACTGACACACACAGACCGACAGACCAATCGACACAGACAGACCAACCGACACAGACAGACCAACTGACACACACAGACCGACAGACCAACCGACACAGACAGACCAACTGACACACACAGACCGACAGACCGACAGACCGACACAGACAGACCAACTGACACACACAGACCGACAGACCAACCGACACAGACAGACCAACTGACACACACAGACCGACAGACCAACCGACACAGACAGACCAACCGACACAGACAGACAGACAGACACAACCAGACACAAACACAGACAGACAGACACAGACAGACCGACAGACCAACCGACACAGACAGACAGACCGACACACACAGACCAACAGACCAACCGACACAGACAGACCGACAGACACAGACAGACCGACCGACACAGACAGACTGAGAGACCGACCGACACACACACACAGACAGACCGACAGACACAGACAGACCGACCGACACAGACAGACTGAGAGACCGACCGACACACACAGACAGACCGACCGACAGACACAGACCGACAGACCAACCGACACACACAGACAGACCGACCGACACACACAGACAGACCGACCGACAGACCAACCGACACAGACAGACCGACAGACCAACCGACACAGACAGACAGACCGACACACACAGACCAACAGACCAACCGACACAGGCAGACCGACAGACACAGACAGACCGACAGACCAACCGACACAGACAGACAGACCAACCGACACAGACAGACCGACAGACACAGACAGACCGACAGACAGACCAACATACTGAGACAGACAGACCGACAGACAGAGACAGACAGACCAACAGACCGACAGACTGACAGACCCACAGACCAACAGACCGAGACAGACAGACCGACTGACCGGCAGACCGACAGACCGAGACAGACAGACCGACCGACCACCAGACCAACAGACAGATTGACAGACAGACCAACCGACCGACTGACAGACAGACCGACAAACCGACTGAGAGACTGACCAACACACACCGACATACTGAGACAGACAGACCGACAGACAAATAGACCGACAGACAGAGACAGACAGACCGAGACAGACTGACAGAGATAGACAGACCGACCGACTGACAGACCGACAGACAGACAGAGACCGACAGACAAACCGACAAACAGACCGCCAGACCGAGACAGACAGACCGACAGACTGACAGAGATAGACAGACAGACAGACCGACAGACAAACCGACAAACAGACCGCCAGACCAACCGACGACGACAGACAGACAGACCGACATACCGACAAACACCGGGCAGCAACATTTTCCCCCCCCCACCCCCTTTCTGCCCCCCCAATACCAGCACTTCCCCCCAATACCGGGTACTTTCCCCCCTTCCTGCCTCCCAATACCGGGCACTTTCCCCCCCTTCCTGACCCTCAATACTGGGCACTTTCACCCCTTCCTGACCCTCAATACTGGGCACTTTCACCCCTTCCTGCCCCCAAATACCAGGCACTTTCACCCCTTCCTGTACCCCCATACCGGGCACTTTCAACCCCTTCCTGCCCCCCAATACCAGCCACTTTCATCCCTTTCCTGTCCCTCCAGTACCGGGCACTTTTTCGCTTCCTACCCCTTCCCAATACCGGGCACTTTCACCCCCTTCCGGCCCAGGCCAATTTTCAGCTTTCAGCGCTGTCGCACTTTGAATGACAATTACGTGGTCATACAACACTGTACCCATAGGACATTTTTATATATTTTTTCACACAAATAGAGATTTATTTTGCTGATATTTAATCACCGCTGGGGGGGGGGGGGGGGGGGGGGGTTACATTTTTTGCTAAACATGCAAAAAAAAGACCAACAATTTTGAAAAAAAATGATATTTTTTTTATTTATTGATGGGCACTGATAGGTTCTACTGATGGGCACTGATGAGGTGGCACTAATATGGAGCACTGATGAACACTGATAGGCATTACTGATGGGCAGCACTGATGGGCAGCACTAATAAGTGGAATGGATGGGCACTAATAGCTGGCATGATAAACACTGATAGGTGATACTGATGGGCACTGATGAAGTGGCACTGATAGGTGGCACTAATAGGCGGCATTGATGAGCACTGATAGGTGGCACTGATAGGTGGCACTGATAGGTGACATTGAAGAGGAGGCATTGGTGGAAACAGATTGGCAGCACTGATTATCAGAGGACTTTCACATGTTCCCAGGTCCCACCGGCAGGGGGAGGGGCGCACCTCCAGAGCCCCATAAAAGTGATCGGGTGACTTTAGAGCTGCCCAGATCACTTTTATCGGAAAGCCCTTCGCTGGCTGGTAAAGTCGGTACCGAGCTTGCTTTAACCCCTTGTCTGCCGTGCCGTTTATAAACGTATCTTGCTAGACAAGCGACGTGTGGATTGCACGGATCTATTCCCGGCCCGGACTCTCGGGGTGGATTCGGATGACATCAGGCGCGGTGTAGAAGATCTGACAGACACAATCATAAAGTGTAAAGCTAAAAAAAAATAAAAAATCCGCACGCCCACTCCCGACTTACAACACTAACCACACGTTCCGAAAATAGTCACCTTCAGCTCTAGCCCCGCCCACACGTACGCTTCATTTCCCAATACAAACCACAACTACTATGAGATCCGCCGATTCATTCTTATTGGTGGAGTTCACAGGGAACGTGGCAAAAAATACCTCCAAATATGGGAGGAAAAATAAAAGTCAGAAAATATAGATGTTTGTGTGTCGGGGGGCCAAATATTAACATGGAATTCCATAGACAATGTCAGCGGGCTGAGGAGCCCAGCATGGGGGGGAGGGGGGGGGGTGGTATGCTGCAGTGGCGGCTGGTGCTCAAAATTTTTGGTGGGCTTCCCTCTGCTGCTCCCGGGCCCCTCCTGTCCAGCTTCCCTCTGCTGCTCCCGGGCCCCTCCTGTCCAGCTTCCCTCTGCTGCTCCCGGGCCCCTCCTGTCCAGCTTCCCTCTGCTGCTCCCGGGCCCCTCCTATCCAGCTTCCCTCTGCATCTCCCGGGCCCCTCCTGTCCAGCTTCCCTCTGCATCTCCCGGGCCCCTGCTTTCCAGCTTCCCTCTGCTGCTCCCGGGCCCCTCCTGTCCAGCTTCCCTCTGCTGCTCCCGGGCCCCTCCTATACAGCTTTCCTCTGCTGCTCCCGGGCCCCTCCTATACAGCTACCCTCTGCTGCTCCCGGGCCCCTCCTATCCAACTTCCCTCTGCTGCTCCCAGGCCCCTCCTGTCCAGCTCCCCTCTGCTGCTCCCAGGCCCCTCCTATCCAGCTGCCCTCTGCTGCTCCGAGCCCCTCCTTTCCAGCTTCCCTCTGCTACTCTCGGCCCCCTCCTGTCCAGCTTCCCTCTGCTGCTCCTATCCAGCTTATCTCTGCTGCTCCTGGGCCCCTCCTATCCAGCTTCCCTCTGCTGCTCCTGGGCCCCTCCTATCCAGCTTCCCTCTGCTGCTCCTGGGCCCCTCCTATCCAGCTTCCCTCTGCTGCTCCCGGGCCCCTCCTAGCCAGCTTCCCTCTGCTGCTCCTATCCAGCTTATCTCTGCTGCTCCTGGGCCCCTCCTATCCAGCTTCCCTCTGCTGCTCCTGGGCCCCTCCTATCCAGCTTCCCTCTGCTGCTCCTGGGCCCCTCCTATCCAGCTTCCCTCTGCTGCTCCCGGGCCCCTCCTATCCAGCTTCCCTCTGCTGCTCCCGGGCCCCTCCTATCCAGCTTCCCTCTGCTGCTCCTGGGCCCCTCCTGTCCAGCTTCCCTCTGCTGCTCCCAGGCCCCTTCTATCCAGCTTCCCTCTGCTGCTCCCGGGCCCCTCTTATCCAGCTGCCCTCTGCTGCTCCGAGCCCCTCCTTTCCAGCTTCCCTCTGCTTCTCCCGGGCCCCTCTTATCCAGCTTCCCTCTGCTACTCTCGGGCCCCTCCTGTCCAGCTTCCCTCTGCTGCTCCTATCCAGCTTATCTCTGCTGCTCCTGGGCCCCTCCTATCCAGCTTCCCTCTGCTGCTCCCGGGCCCCTCCTATACAGCTTCCCTCTGCTGCTGCTCCCGGGCCCCTCCTATCCAGCTTCCCTCTGCTGCTCCTGGGCCCCTCCTATCCAGCTTATCTCTGCTGCTCCTGGGCCTCCTCCTATCCAGCTTCCCTCTGCAGCTGCTCCTGGGCCCCTCCTATCCAGCTTCCCTCTGCTGCTGCTGCTGGGCCCCTCCTATCCAGCTTCCCTCTGCTGCTCCTGGGCCCCTCCTATCCAGCTTCCCTCTGCTGCTCCCGGGCCCCTCCTATCCAGCTTCCCTCTGCTGCTCCCGGGCCCCTCCTGTCCAGCTTCCCTCTGCTGCTCCCGGGCCCCTCCTGTCCAGCTTCCCTCTGCTGCTCCCGGGCCCCTTCTATCCAGCTTCCCTCTGCTGCTCGGGAACACACCTTGACATCACGGCACGCCAAGCAACCTTCTGCTCCCAAGGGTGAGACATCCCTGAGCTGCTGGGACCCGGGTCATGGAGCCGGTGAGAGCTGTGAAGGGGGGATAAGCTGCCCTAACTGTAGGGGGGCCCCAGTGGGGTTGCTTGCTTCAGGGCTCTGAGCTGAGAGTGTATCTCTCATACAGTCCAGAGCCTGCATTGACAGTCCCCCCTCCCCCAGACAGGAGAGAGACGATCTGCTCCTTCTCCTCCCGCCCTCTCCTCCTGTGTGCACCATGGGAACTGTGACTCTAAGCAGCTGAGTTTGATCACTGACCGTGGTGAATACAGGAGGAGAGGGGCGGGAGGAGAAGGAGCAGACCGGCTCTCTCCTGTCCGTGCAAAGGGGGGGCGGGGACTGTCAGTGCAGGCTCTAGGCTGTATGAGAGAGATGCTCTCAGCTCAGAGTCCTGCTGATGGCTACTGATAGGCGACATTGATGGGCGCTGATAAGGGGCATTAATGAGCACTGATATGTGGCACTGATAGGCAGCCCTGATGGACATTGATTGGCAGCATTGACAAGCACTGATAGGTGGCATTAATGGGCACTGATAGACACTGATAGGCAGCACAGATGGGCACTGATAAGCACTGATAGGCAGTATTCTGGGAGGATGTCCATGGACACCTTTCCAGAACTGGAAGCCCAGGACTTGGATGGAAGGAGGGGGGACCTTCATGGCTTCTTGCACCCGGGCCCTGAAGGATCAAGTTATGCCTCTGACTACACCACTACTATATCACTACTACACCACTACTACACCTCAACTATATCACTACTACACCTCAATTATATCACTACTACACCTCAACTATATCACTACCACCAGTGGCGGCTGGTGCTCAAAATTTTTTTGGGGGGGGGGGCGCAAACAAACAGCCTCACTGTGCCATCAAACGCTGCCACTGTGCCCATCAAACGCTGCCACTGTGCCCATCAAACGCGGCCACTGTGCCCCTCAAGTGCTGCCACTGTGCCCCTCAAGTGCTGCCACTGTGCCCCTCAAGTGCTACCACTGTGCCCCCTGCACTTACCTTGTCTCGGTGTGCAGCTCGCGGTGTCCCCTCATCTTCCGATGTCTTCTCCCGCGCTCCTGTCTTCTGCTATGATTGGACGCCTAGCGTCCAATCACAGCGCAGCGCCTGTGACTTCAGCCAATCAGGTGACAGGTAACAGACCCGGCAACCTGATTGGCTGAGAGGCGGGTCTGTGTTAGGGAAGCGATGTATTCGCTTCTCTAACACAATACTGTGTAATCAGCGAACGCACAGCAGTGAGCCCGCTGTTTACACTTATGGAAGCCTATTAGAGCACACCGCTCTAATAGGGCACTTCCAAAAACACCCCCCACCCCCCCGCTGTAATTCAGATGCCCGGCGCCCGACAAGGGGCCGGACACCTGAATAGGGGGCGGCAGCGGTGACAATAGATAAATTCATGCAATGCATGAATCTATCTATTGGTGATAGAGCGGTGCAGGAGAGGGGGGGCGGCGCTCCTGCGCCCTCTATGCACGCACCGCCACTGACTACCACACCCCTACTATATCACTACTACACAACTACTATATAACTACTACTATACCTCAACTATATCACTACCACACCCCTACTATACCTCAACTATATCACTACCACACCCCTACTATATCACTACCACACCCCTACTATATCACTACCACACCACTACTATAATATCACTACTACACCTCAACTATATCCCTACCACACTTCGACTATATTACTACCACACCCTAGTATATCACTACTACACCTCAACTATATCACTACCACACCCCTACTATATCACTACTACACCACCTCAACTATATCACTACTAAACCCCTACTATATCACTACACCTTAACTATATCACTACCACACCCCTACTATATCACTACTACACCTCAACTATATCACTACCACACCCCTACTATATCACTACTACACCTCAACTATATCGCTACTACACCTCAACTATATCACTTCCACACCTCAACTATATCACTAGCAGACCCCTACAATATCACTACTACACCACTACCACACCCCTACTATATTACTATCACATTACTACTATATCACGACTACCCCCCCCCATTATATCACTACCACACCACTACTATATAACTACCACATCCCTACTACACCACTACTACACCTCAACTACATCACTACCACACAACTACTACACCTCTACTATATCACTCTTCTTAATGAATGTAGAGTATTCTCTGATTGGGTGAGAGGGAGAGGCAGGACGGAGAACTATTTGCATTGAGTGTTCCCTGCGTGTTGCCAGGCGCGGAGCATTGCAGGGAAATCTATGGATATCATTGTGTTATTTGTTGTGTAATTCCTTTCTACGTCTTTCTTCTGCCTCAATTCTCTCCAATCCGTCATTTGAAGGGAAGTGAAGAGATTTGCTGTCAGGAGTTGGGCGGACGGTTCCTGAATATCTGACGGATTCTTCTTCTCACTGACCAACAATGAGAACATTCTTCTCTACAACCCGACATCTCCACTACACAAAGGATTTGGTTTTCTCCATATTTCATTGTTCGTCATATTTGTTATTTTAGAGCGAATCACTTTCAGAATTAGTTTCTTATTGAAGACATGGATGAGCGAGTTTGGGGTGAGGGAACTTGACTGGCCTGCACCGAGTCCTGACCTAAACCCCATAGAACACCTTTGGGATGAATTAGAGGGGAGACTGTGAGCAGGAAGGGGGGAAAGTGCCCAGTATGGGGGGGGGGGCAGTAAGGGGGGAAGTGCCTGGTATGGGGGGGCAGGAAGGGGGGAAAGTGCCCGGTATGGGGGGGGGCAGGAAGGGGGGAAAGTGCCCAGTATGGGGGGGGCAGGAAGGGGGAAAGTGCCTGGTATGGGGGGGGGGGGGGCAGCAGGAAGGGGGGAAAGTGCCCGGTATGGGGGGGGGGGGCAGCAGGAAGGGGGGGGAAAGTGCCCGGTATGGGGGGGCAGGACAGGGGAAAGTGCCCGGTATGGGGGGGGGGCAGGACAGGGGAAAGTGCCCGGTATGGGGGGGGCAGGAAGGGGGGAAGTGCCTGGTATAGGGGGGAAGTGCCCGGTATTGGGGGGGAAGGAAGGGGCTGAAAGTGCTTGGTATTGGGGGGCAGGAAGGAGGGAAGTGCCCGGTATTGGGGGAAGTGCCCGGTATTGGGGGGGCAGGAAGGGGCTGAAAGTGCTTGGTATTGGGGGGCAGGAAGGAGGGAAGTGCCCGGTATTGGGGGGGCAGGAAAGGGGGGTGAAAGAGCCCAGTATTGGGGGGCAGGAAGGAGGGAAGTGCCCGGTATTGGCGGGGCAGGAAGGGGGTGAAAGTGCCCGGCATTGGGGGGCAGGAAGGGGGGTGAAAGTGCCCGGTATTAGGGGGGCAGGAAGGGGGTGAGTGCCCGGTATTGGGGGCAGGAAGGGGGGAAAGTGCCAGGTATGGGGGGGCAGGAAGGGGGTGAAAGTGCCTGGTTTTGGGGGGCAGGAAGAGGGGGAAGTGACCGGTATAGGGGGGCAGGAAGGAGGTGAAAGTGCCCGGTTTTTGGGGGGGCAGGAAGTGCCCGGTAATGGGGGGGGGCAGGAAGGGGTGTAAGTGACCGGTATGGGGGGGGGGGCAGGAAAGGGGGTGAAAGTGCCCGGTATTGGGGGGGCAGGAAGGGGGGGAAGTGCCCGGTATTGGGGGGGCAGGAAGGGGGGGAAGTGCCCGGTATTGGGGGGGCAGGAAGGGGGGGAAGTGCCCGGTATTAGGGCGGTGCAGGAAGGGGGTGAAAGTGCCCGGTACTGGGGGGGCAGGAAGGGGGGGGGAAGTGCCCGGTATTGGGGGCAGGAAGGGGGGGGGAAGTGCCAGGTATGGGGGGGGGGCAGGAAGGGGGTGAAAATGCCCGGTTTTGGGGGGGCAGGAAGAGGGGGAAGTGCCCGGTATTGGGGGCAGGAAGGGGGGGGAAGTGCCAGGTATGGGGGGGGGGGCAGGAAGGGGGTGAAAATGCCCGGTTTTGGGGGGGCAGGAAGAGGGGGAAGTGCCCGGTATTGGGGGGCAGGAAGGGGGGAAGTGCCCGGTATTGGGGGGCAGGAAGGAGGTGAAAGTGCCCGGTTTTGGGGGGGCAGGAAGGGGAGGTGAAAGTGCCCGGTTTTGGGGGGGGCAGGAAGGGGAGGTGAAAGTGCCCGGTTTTGGGGGGGCAGGAAGGGGAGGAAGTGCCCGGTTTTGGGGGGCAGGAAGATGGGGAAGTGCCCGGTTTTGGGGGGGCAGGAAGATGGGGAAGTGACCGGTATAGGGGGGCAGGAAGGGGGGAAGTGCCCGGTATTGGGGGGCAGGAAGGAGGTGAAAGTGCCCGGTATTGGGGGGCAGGAAGGGGGTGGAAGTGCCCGGTATTGGGGGGCAGGAAGGGGGTGAAAGTGCCCGGTTTTGGGCGGTGCAGGAAGGGGGTGAAAGTGCCCGGTACTGGGGGGGCAGGAAGGGGGGGAAGTGCCGGTATTGGGGGCAGGAAGGGGGTGAAAGTGCCCGGTTTTGGGGGGCAGGAAGAGGGGGAAGTGACTGGTATAGGGGGGCAGGAAGGGGGGAAAGTGCCCGGTATTGGGGGGCAGGAAGGGGGTGAAAGTGCCCGGTTTTGGGGGGGGCAGGAAGGGAAGGAAGTGCCCGGTTTTTGGCGGTGCAGGAAGGGGGGGGAAGTGCCCGGTTTTGGGCGGTGCAGGAAGGGGGGGAAGTGCCCGGCATTGGGGGGCAGGAAGGGGGTGAGTGCCCGGTATTGGGGGGGCAGGAAGGGGGGAAGTGCCCGGCATTGGGGGGGGCAGGAAGGGGGGGGAAGGTGCCAGGTATGGGGGGGCAGGAAGGGGGTGAAAGTGCCCGGTTTAGGGGGGTAGGAAGAGGGGGAAGTGACCGGTATAGGGGGGCAGGAAGGAGGTGAAAGTGCCCGGTTTTGGGGGGGGGCAGGAAGTGCCCGGTAATGGGGGGGGGGCAGGAAGGGGTGTAAGTGACCGGTATGGGGGGGGCAGGAAGGGGCTGAAAGTGCTTGGTATTGGGGGGCAGGAAGGAGGGAAGTGCCCGGTATTGGGGGGGCAGGAAAGGGGGGTGAAAGTGCCCAGTATTGGGGGGCAGGAAGGAGGGAAGTGCCCGGTATTGGCGGGGCAGGAAGGGGGTGAAAGTGCCCGGCATTGGGGGGCAGGAAGGGGGTGAAAGTGCCCGGTTTTGGGGGGGCAGGAAGGGGGTGAGTGCCCGGTATTGGGGGCAGGAAGGGGGGAAAGTGCCAGGTATGGGGGGGCAGGAAGGGGGTGAAAGTGCCCGGTTTTGGGGGGCAGGAAGAGGGGGAAGTGACCGGTATAGGGGGGCAGGAAGGAGGTGAAAGTGCCCGGTTTTTGGGGGGGCAGGAAGTGGCCGGTAATGGGGGGGGCAGGAAGGGGTGTAAGTGCCCGGTATGGGGGGGGCAGGAAGGGGTGAAAGTGCCCGGTATTGGGGGGGGCAGGAGGGAGGGGGGGGGGAAAGTGCCCGGTATTGGGGGGCAGGAAGGTGGGGGGAAGTGCCCGGTATTGGGGGGCAGGAAGGGGGGAAAGTGCCCGGCTATGTGTTGAGTGGCATGGTGAAACTGAATGTTGAGGAGAATTGAATTTGTGTCCCGATTGAATCTTTTGATTTGATGTGGATGTTGATTGATTGATGAACGGATTGATTGGATTTGGTGGTGAATGATTTTTGTGAATGTGTGTTGGTTGGATGAAAGTTGTTGATTTGATGATGTTTTTGATGTGTTGAAAACTCTGAATGGAATGATTGATGATGATTGAATGATGTGTTTGTGATTGAATGAAAGTCTTTTTGAATGAACTGTGATGATGGGAATTGAGATGATTGGATGTCGAATTGAGATGTGTTTGGGATGTTTGTGTGATGTTTGAATGTTTGTTGTGAATTAAGTGTGTTGATTGTGTTTGAGGATGGAAATGTTGATGTGTGTCTGATGAATGATGATGTGTGGAAAGCGTGAAAGTTGATGATTGGATGAATTTGAATGATTTGATGTGTGGATGAATTTGTGTGATGTGTTTGAATGAAGTGAAATTGATGTTGAACCTTGAATGCAAAGGAAGGGGGAGAAAGTGCCCGGTACTGGGGGAGCAGGAAGGGGGGGGGGGGGGGTGGAATTGCCCGGTATTGGGGGCAGGAAGGGGGGGAAGTGCCAGGTATGTGGGGGGGGGGCAGGGGGGAAGGGGGTGAAAGTGCCCGGTTTTGGGGGGGCAGGAAGAGGGGGAGTGGAAGTGCCCGGTATTGGGGGGCAGGAAGGGGGGAAGGTGGAAGTGCCCGGTATTGGGGGGCAGGAAGGAAGGTGAAAGTGCCCCGGTTTTGGGGGGCAGGAAGGGGAGGAAGTGCCCGGTTTTGGGGGGGCAGGAAGGGGAGGAAGTGCCCGGTTTTGGGGGGGCAGGAAGGGGTGGAAGTGCCCGGTTTTGGGGGGGGCAGGAAGATGGGGAAGTGACCAGTATAGGGGGGCAGGAAGGGGGGAAGTGCCCGGTATTGGGGGGCAGGAAGGAGGTGAAAGTGCCCGGTATTGGGGGGCAGGAAGGGGTGAAAGTGCCCGGTATTGGGGGGCAGGAAGGGGGTGAAAGTGCCCGGTATTGGGCGGTGCAGGAAGGGGGTGAAAGTGCCCGGTACTGGGGGGGCAGGAAGGGGGGGAAGTGCCCGGTATTGGGGGCAGGAAGGGGGTGAAAGTGCCCGGTTTTGGGGGGCAGGAAGAGGGGGAAGTGACTGGTATAGGGGGGCAGGAAGGGGGGGAAGTGCCCGGTATTGGGGGGCAGGAAGGGGGTGAAAGTGCCCGGTTTTGGGGGGGCAGGAAGGGAAGGAAGTGCCCGGTTTTGGGCGGTGCAGGAAGGGGGGGAAGTGCCCGGTTTTGGGCGGTGCAGGAAGGGGGGGAAAGTGCCCGGCATTGGGGGGCAGGAAGGGGGTGAGTGCCCGGTATTGGGGGGGCAGGAAGGGGGGGAAGTGCCCGGCATTGGGGGGGCAGGAAGGGGGGGAAGTGCCGGTATTGGGGGGGGCAGGAAGGGGGGAAAGTGCCAGGTATGGGGGGGCAGGAAGGGGGTGAAAGTGCCCGGTTTTGGGGGGCAGGAAGAGGGGGAAGTGACCGGTATAGGGGGGCAGGAAGGAGGTGAAAGTGCCCGGTTTTGGGGGGGGCAGGAAGTGCCCGGTAATGGGGGGGGCAGGAAGGGGTGCAAGTGACCGGTATGGGGGGGGCAGGAAGGGGGTGAAAGTGCCCGGTATTGGGGGGGCAGGAAGGGGGGGAAGTGCCCGGTATTGGGGGGCAGGAAGGGGGGGAAGTGCCCGGTATTGGGGGTGCAGGAAGGGGGGGAAGTGCCCGGTATTGGGGGGCAGGAAGGGGGGGAAGTGCCCGGTATTAGGGCGGTGCAGGAAGGGGGTGAAAGTGCCCGGTACTGGGGGGGCAGGAAGGGGGGGGAAGTGCTCGGTATTGGGGGCAGGAAGGGGGGGAAGTGCCAGGTAGGGGGGGCAGGAAGGGGGTGAAAGTGCCCGGTTTTGGGGGGGCAGGAAGGGGGGAAGTGCCCGGTATTGGGGGGCAGGAAGGGGGGAAGTGCCCGGTATTGGGGGCAGGAAGGAGGTGAAAGTGCCCGTTTTGGGGGGGGGCAGGAAGGGGGTGAAGTGCCCGGTATTGGGGGCAGGAAGGAGGTGAAAGTGCCCGGTTTTGGGGGGGCAGGAAGGGGAGGAAGTGCCCGGTTTTGGGGGGGGCAGGAAGTGCCCGGTTTTGGGGGGGCAGGAAGGGGTGGAAGTGCCCAGTTTTGGGGGGGCAGGAAGATGGGGAAGTGACCGGTATAGGGGGGCAGGAAGGGGGGAAGTGCCCGGTATTGGGGGGGCAGGAAGGAGGTGAAAGTGCACGGTATTGGGGGGACAGGAAGGGGGGAACGTGCCCGGTATTGGGGGGCAGGAAGGGGGTGAAAGTGCCCGGTATTGGGGGGCAGGAAGGGGTGAAAGTGCCCGGTTTTGGGCGGTGCAGGAAGGGGGTGAAAGTGCCCGGTTTTGGGGGCAGGAAGGGGGTGAAAGTGCCCGGTATTGGGGGGGCAGGAAGAGGGGGAATTGACTGGTATAGGGGGGCAGGAAGGGGGGAAGTGCCCGGTATTGGGGGGCAGGAAGGGGGGTGAAAGTGCCCGGTATTGGGGGGCAGGAAGGGAAGGAAGTGCCCGGTTTTGGGCGGTGCAGGAAGGGGGGGAAGTGCCCGGTTTTGGGCGGTGCAGGAAGGGGGGGAAGTGCCCGGTATTGGAGGGACAGAAAGGGGGGGGAAGTGCCCGGTATTGGGGCGCAGGAAGGAAACAGAAAATTAAATACTTACCTTTCCAGTGGCGGGTGCTCCATTAGGGGTGCCGCCCCCCCCATCCATGTGTCCGGCCCCTTAATCTACATGCGGGCCCCGTGGATTTCATTGTTTTTTTTTTTTAATAGTACAATTGACCCGACCGACCCATGGGGGGGGGGGGGGGGTGTCTGCATTTTTTGCCCCCCAACAAAAGAAAACACCAGCTGCCATCCTGGCGCCATGGTACCTTCCCAAATGTTCCTCCCCCGGTGTCTTCATGGCAGAGCCCCCATTTGTGTAGCTAGAAAATGACTTGGAACCCCCAAATATCATATATATATATATAGTTTTAGCAGAGACCCAGGAGAATAAATTGGGGGGTTTGTAATCATTGCCTCTCAGCCAATCAGACAACACCCCCTAGCCCCTCCCCCGGACAGTAGCTCTAGTCCCTCCCAAAACTGTCATGGCGGCGAACAAAGAGCGCGCGCCCATGTGCCCTCCGCGCGCACCCCTCTCCCTCACAGTGAGCGCGCCTCTCCGCTTCCCAGGGAGTGGGCGTGTCGGACGCAGGGCGCGGTGACGTCAGGCGGTGTTGGTGACGTGATCCGTGCGTCATGAGCGTCTGATGTGGTTGTGGAGGATCGCAGAGGGGGAGAATGGAGGACGGTAGGTACGGACACCCCCCACCATCACCCCATCCCCCACTGTATATAATGTGACCCGAGGGGGAGGGGAACTGTTACCCATAGCAACCCCTCCATCCCCCCACCCTCAGGGGGCGGTTGCTATGGAGACGGTGGTACATCATGGCGGACATTCACAGGAACAACCAATCAGAGAGCAGCGCTCATCATCACAGCTACACCGAGCGGGCTGAAGATAAAAGCTGATTGGCTGATCCAACTTTTATAAATCCCGCCCCTCTGCCCCGCCCCCCAAGGCCATTCCGGGAGTCAGGGGAGGGTCATACCCGGTGTGACACTCCCCCCCTCTCATCCAGTCCTCCCAGGGGGCGGGATCTCCCACACACAGGTCCCGCCCCCACACTGCTGAGTTCCTCCCTCTGTCACTCTGCTCTCTCCTCCTATCAGTGTGTTTCTCAAACTTCTGTGTCCTGCGGCACCTGAAATGATGATAATTCTTGTGGTGAAGAATCTGAAGAGTCTTTATTCTTACATTTATCTTCAGTTTCACTTTCCCTTCCCGGCTTTTCATTCAACAGTTTCTCCTTCAGAGTTCCAGACTTGATTTACCCCCCAATACCAGGCCCTCCCCCCCTTCCTGCCCCCCAATACCAGGCCTTCCCCCTTCCTGCCCCCCAATACCGGGCACTTCCCCCCCCTTCCTGCCCCCCAATACCAGGCCCCCCCTTCCTGCCCCCCCCCCAATACCGGGCACATCCCCCTCTTCCTGCCCCCAATACCAGGCCCTCCCCCCCTTCCTGCCCCCCCCCTTCCTGCCCCCCAATACAAGGCCCTCCCCCCCTTTCCTGCCCCCCCAATACCGGGCACATCCCCCCTTCCTGCCCCCCAATACCGGGCACTTCCCCCCTTCCTGCCCCCCCAATACCGGGCACTTCCCCCCCTTCCTGCCCCCCAATACCAGGCCCTCCCCCCTTCCTGCCCCCCAATGCCAGGCCACCCCCCCTTCCTGCCCCCCAATACCAGGCCCTCCCCCCTTCCTGCCCTCCAATACCGGGCACACCCCCCCCTTCCTGCCCCCCAATACCAGCCCCCCCCCCCTTCCTGCCCCCCAATACAAGGCCCTCCCCCCTTCCTGCCCTCCAATACCGGGAACATCCCCCCTTCCTGCCCACCAATACCGGGCACTCCCCCCCTTCCTGCCCCCCAATACGGGCACTTCCCCCTTCCTGCCCCCCAATACCGGGCACACCCCCCCTTCCTGCCCCCCAATACCGGGAACATCCCCCCTTCCTGCCCCCCAATACCGGGCACTCCCCCCTTCCTGCCCCCCCAATACCGGGCACTTCCCCCCCTTCCTGCTCCCCAATACCGGGCCCTCCCCCCCTTCCTGCCCCCCAATACAAGGCCCTCCCCCCTTCCTGCCCTCCAATACCGGGCACACCCCCCCCTTCCTGCCCCCAATACCGGGCACTTCCCCCCCTTCCTGCCCCCCAATACCGGGAACATCCCCCCCCTTCCTGCCCCCCAATACCAGCCCCCCCCTTCCTGCCCCCCAATGCCAGGCCACCCCCACACCCCCCCTTCCTGCCCCCCAATACCAGGCCCTCCCCCTTCCTGCCCCCCAATACAAGGCCCTCCCCCCTTCCTGCCCTTCAATACCGGGCACACCCCCCCTTCCTGCCCCCCAATACCGGGCACTTCCCCCCCCTTCCTGCCCCCCAATACTGGGAACATCCCCCCCTTCCTGCCCACCAATACCGGGCACTCCCCCCTTCCTGCCCACCAATACCGGGCACTCCCCCCTTCCTGCCCACCAATACCGGGCACTTCCCCCCCTTCCTGCCCCCCAATACCGGGCACATCCCCCCCTTCCTGCCCCCCCAATACCGAGCACTCCCCCCCCCTTCCTGCCCCCCAATACCGGGGACTCCCCCCCCTTCCTGCTCCCCAACACCGGGCACTTCCCCCCCTTCCTGCTCCCCAATATGGGCACTTCCCCCCCTTCCTGCCCCCCAATACCGGGCACTTCCCCCCGCCTGCACCCCATTACCGGGCACTCCCCCCCTTCCTGCCCCCAATACCGGGCACTTCCCCCCCTTCCTGCTCCCCAATACCGGGGACTCCCCCCCCCCCTTCCTGCTCCCCAATACCGGGCCCTTCCCCCTCTTTCTGCCCCCCAATACCGGGCACTTCCTCCCCCCCTTCCTGCCCCCAATACCGGGCACTTCCCCCCCTTCCTGCTCCCCAATACCGGGCACATCCCCCCCTTCCTGCCCCCCAATACCGGGGACTCCCCCCCCCTTCCTGCTCCCCAATACCGGTCCTTCCCCCCCTTCCTGCCCCCCAATACCGGGCACATCCCCCCCATTCCTGCCCCCCAATACCGGGCACTCCCCCCCCTTCCTGCCCCCAATACCGGGCACTTCCCCCCCCTTCCTGCTCCCCAACACCGGGCACTTCCCCCCCCCCTTCCTGCTCCCCAATACCGGGCACTTCCCCCCCTTCCAGTCCCCAATATGGGCACTTCCCCCCCCTTCCTGCCCCCCAATACCGGGCACTTCCCCCCGCCTGCACCCCATTACCGGGCACTCCCCCCTTCCTGCCCCCCATTACTTGGCACTCCCCCCCGTTCCACCCCCCCAAATTTGGGCACTCCCCCCCGTTCCTGCCCCCCAATACCGGGCACTCCCCCCGTTCCTGCCCCTCAATACCGGGCACCCCCCCCCTTCCTGCCCCCCAAATACCGGGCACTTCCCCCCCCCTTCCTGCCCCCCAATACCGGGCACTTCCCCCCCTTCCTGCCCCCCACCCAGTACCGGGCACTGATGGGCAAAGATTGGTGCCAATTGTGGGAACTGGTTGGCACTGATTGCTGGCAGTGGCATTGCTGGGATTTCTGGCCCTTTTTTGTAATCGGTGCCCTGATTCCATCCCTAGATGCCCCCTGTGAGGAGATACCGCTGATTGGCTCTCCTCTCCTCATACTCGGTCAGTGGGAGGAGCGCCGATTAGCGGCATCTCCGTGTTTACATGTGACCGGCTGTGATTGGACACAACTGATCACATGGTTAAAGATCCGCGGCTCTTTACACAGATCGGGGTCGTGCCATGTCCTAGCAACACGGCGCACCCGCGATCGGCGTGAGAGCGATCATTCTGGAGGGCTGTCATATGACGTCCACCCAGAACGCGAGCCGCACCGCCCAGCTGTCATTGACAACCGGCGGGCGGGAAGAGGTTAAAGGAGAAGTACGGGAAGAGCTCATTGGCTGAGCTTCTCCAGCAGAGAACTTTACTCTCCTGTGACCCGGGCTGAGGTCACAGATATCAGTCCAGGCAATGGAAGTCGGGATCCACCAGATCCCTGGACTGACACCCGGCTCAGCCAATCAGAGAGCAGAGGTCGGGGCGTTAGGCAGAGGAAGGGGTCGGGGCGTTAGGCAGAGGAAGGGGTCGGGGCGTTAGGCAGAGGAAGGGGTCGGGGCGTTAGGCAGAGGAAGGGGTCGGGGCGTTAGGCGGAGGAAGAGGTCGGGGCGTTAGGCGGAGGAAGGGGTCGGGGCGTTAGGCTGAGGAAGGGGTCGGTTAGGCGGAGGAAGAGGTCGGTTGGTTAGGGGGAGGGCGGAGGAAGGGGTCGGTCAGTTAGGCGGAGAAAGGGGTTGGTTGGTTAGGCGGAGAAAGGGGTCGGTTGGTTAGGCGGAGGAAGGGGTCGGTCGGTTAGGCGGAGGAAGGGGTCGGTTGGTTAGGCGGAGGAAGAGGTCGGTCGGTTAGGCGGAGGAAGAGGTCGGTCGGTTAGGCGGAGGAAGAGGTCGGTCGGTTAGGCGGAGGAAGGGGTCGGTTGGTTAGGCGGAGGAAGAGGTCGGTCGGTTAGGCGGAGGAAGGGGTCGGTCGGTTAGGCGGAGGAAGGGGTCGGTCGGTTAGGCGGAGGAAGGGGTCGGTCGGTTAGGCGGAGGAAGGGGTCGGTCGGTTAGGCGGAGGAAGAGGTCATCCGTTAGGCGGAGGAAGGGGTCGTGGGTTAGGCGGAGGAAGAGGTCGGTCGGTTAGGCGGAGGAAGGGGTCGGGCCGTTAGGCAGGCGGAGGAAGGGGTTGGGCAGTTAGGCGGAGGAAGGGGTCGGTCGGTTAGGCGGAGGAAGTGGTCGGTCCGTTAGGCGGAGGAAGAGGTCGTCCGTTAGGTGGAGGAAGTGGTCGGTCCGTTAGGCGGAGGAAGGGGTCGGTCGGTTAGGCGGAGGAAGTGGTCGGTCGGTTAGGCGGAGGAAGAGGTCGTCCGTTAGGCGGAGGAAGTGGTCGGTCCGTTAGGCGGAGGAAGTGGTCGGTCCGTTAGGCGGAGGAAGTGGTCGGTCCGTTAGGCAGAGGAAGAGGTCGGGGCGTTAGGCGGAGGAAGTGGTCGTCCGTTAGGCGGAGGAAGTGGTCGGTCGGTTAGGCGGAGGAAGTGGTCGGTCGGTTAGGCGGAGGAAGAGGTCGGTCCGTTAGGCGGAGGAAGTGGTCGGTCCGTTAGGCGGAGGAAGTGGTCGGTCCGTTAGGCGGAGGAAGTGGTCGGTCGGTTAGGCGGAGGAAGGGGTCGGTCGGTTAGGCGGAGGAAGTGGTCGGTCGGTTAGGCGGAGGAAGTGGTCGGTCGGTTAGGCGGAGGAAGTGGTCGGTGCGTTAGGCGGAGGAAGGGGTCGGTCGGTTAGGCGGAGGAAGTGGTCGGTCGGTTAGGCGGAGGAAGTGGTCGGTCGGTTAGGCGGAGGAAGTGGTCGGTCCGTTAGGCGGAGGAAGTGGTCGGTCCGTTAGGCGGAGGAAGTGGTCGTCCGTTAGGCGGAGGAAGTGGTCGGTCCGTTAGGCGGAGGAAGTGGTCGGTCCGTTAGGCGGAGGAAGGGGTCGGTCGGTTAGGCGGAGGAAGTGGTCGTCCGTTAGGCGGAGGAAGTGGTCGGTCGGTTAGGCGGAGGAAGGGGTCGGTCGGTTAGGCGGAGGAAGTGGTCGGTCGGTTAGGCGGAGGAAGTGGTCGGTCGGTTAGGCGGAGGAAGTGGTCGGTCCGTTAGGCGGAGGAAGTGGTCGGTCCGTTAGGCGGAGGAAGTGGTCGTCCGTTAGGCGGAGGAAGGGGTCGGTCGGTTAGGCGGAGGAAGAGGTCGTCCGTTAGGCGGAGGAAGGGGTCGGTCGGTTAGGCGGAGGAAGAGGTCCGTCCGTTAGGCGGAGGAAGGGGTCGTCCGAATGTACAAAATCAGCAGCCGATCGAATACTTTTCCCCTCAATGTATATAAATGGCCGACACCTACAGCTTCATCCCGCTGTAGTCAGAGCCGGGCGCTTTTATCTGCAGGTGACCCCTTTACCTGCATTGGAAGATTTCACCTTTACTGACTCTGAGAGAGAAGATGGAAAACCCGGGCAGATTTATTTATTTCCTTCCTGCTGGGCGAGTTCCCCGTCATCTTCTGTCCTGAGAGGGAAAGTCCGAGGAAATTCCGGCTGAGACACCGAACAGACCTCATCCCCGAGGATTCCCCACATATCATCACTTTCTATCCCGGTCACAGCGGAGGAGGAAGAATGACCGACACATAGAGAGGGGTGGGATGTGTGACTCACAACATCGATGACATCATAGAGAATAACAGAGACACCCTTCACAATTACGTGTCAGTGCTTGTGCCCAATATACCTGTCTGAGAGCTGCCTGTGTGTGACCGCTACATGAACCTGTCCGTGTCTGCACTGGGGAAGGACGTTCCACCCCGAACACCGCCCACTGGACGTTCCACGCCGAACACCGCCCACTGGACGTTCCACGCCGAACACCGCCCACTGGACGTTCCACGCCAAACACCGCCCACTGGACGTTCCACAACGCCCACTGGACGTTCCACACCGAACACCGGCCACTGGACGTTCCACGCCAAACACCGCCCACTGGACATTCCACACCGCCCACTGGACATTCCACACCGCCCACTGGACGTTCCACACCGCTCCCACTGGACGTTCCACACGCTCCCACTGGACGTTCCACACCAAGCACCGCCCACTGGACGTTTCACACCGCCCACTGGACGTTTCGCACCGCCCACTGGACGTTTCGCACCGCCCACTGGACGTTTCGCACCGCCCACTGGACGTTTCGCACCGCCCACTGGACGTTCCATGCCGAACACCGCCCACTGGACGTTCCACGCCGAACACCGCCCACTGGACGTTCCACGCCGAACACCGCCCACTGGACGTTCCACACCGCCCACTGGACGGTCCACACCAAACACCACCCACTAGACGGTCCACACCAAACACCACCCACTGGACGGTCCACACCGCCCACTGGACGTTCCACACCAAACACCGCCCACTGGATGTTCCAAAACGCCCACTGGACGTTCCACACCGCCCACTGGACGGTCCACACCGCCCACTGGACGGTCCACACCAAACACCACCCACTGGACGGTCCACACCAAACACCACCCACTGGACGGTCCACACCAAACACCGCCCACTGGACGTTCCACACCAAACACCGCCCACTGGATGTTCCAAAACGCCCACTGGACGTTCCACACCGCCCACTGGACGTTCCACACCAAACACCACCCACTGGACGGTCCACACCAAACACCGCCCACTGGACGTTCCACACCGCCCACTGGACGTTCCACACCGCCCACTCGACTTTCCACACTACACCCCTGAACCTTGTTATCCTATGTGTCCATGCACACACAAATTGTCAGAGGTGTTTGGAGGCATAAGCGTTTAGGGGCAGTAAAAAAAAAAAAAACAGCCAGCATGTGCTTCCAGGAGCAGTAAAAATAAGCTGTTTGACGTTTTTTAGGCATTTTTACATAGTTACATAGTAGGTGAGGTTGAAAAAAGACACAAGTCCATCAAGTCCAACTATGTGTGTGATTATATGTCAGTATTACATTGTATATCCCTGTATGTTGCGGTCATTCAGGTGATTATCTAATAGTTTTTTGAAACTATCGATGCCCCCCGCTGAGACCACCGCCTGTGGAAGGGAATTCCACATCCTTGTCGCTCTTACAGTAAAGAACCCTCTACGTTGTTTAAGGTTAAACCTCTTTTCTTCTAATTTTAATGAGTGGCCACGAGTCTTGTTAAATTCCCTTCCGCAAAAAACTTTTTTGTACAGTGAAATCATATCCCCTCTCAAGCGTCTCTTCTCCAGAGAGAATAAGTTCAGTGCTCCCAACCTTTCCTCATCACTAATATCCTCCAGACCCTTTATTAGCTTTCTTGCCCTTCTTTGTACTCCTCCATTTCCAGTACATCCTTCCTGAGGACTGGTGCCCAGAACTGGACAGCATACTCCAGGTGCGGCCGGACCAGAGTCTTGTAGAGCCGGAGAATTATCCTTTTATCTCTGGAGTTGATCCCTTTTTAATGCCAATATTCTGTGTGCTTTCCTAGGTTCTCCCCCCAGTCTATAGATTGCATTCAGATTTTTGCCCCCCAAACACATTATTTTACATTTTTCTACATTGAACCTCATTTGCCATTTAATTGCCCCCCCCCCCCCCCCCCCATTCATTTGTTCAGATCTTCTTGGAAGGTTTCCACATCCTGCGGAGAAGTTCGTCCGCAAATACAGAGATTGTTTCCCCCATCCCCATCCTCCAGGTCGTTTATGAACAAATTAAATAGTATTGGTCCCAGCACAGAACCCTGGGGGACTCCACTACCCACCCCCGACCATTCCGAGTACTACCCCGCCCCCGACCATTCCGAGTACTCCCCACCCCGACCATTCCGAGTACCCCGACCATTCCGAGTACTCCCCATTTATCACCACCCTCTGAACTCGCCCTTGTAGCCAGTTTTCAATCCATGTACTCCCCCTATGGTCCATCATTCCATGTACTCGCCCTATGGTCCATCATTCCATGTACTCGCCCTATGGTCCTTCAATCCATGTACTCGCCCTATGGTCCATCATTCCATGTACTTACCCTATGGTCCATCATTCCATGTACTCGCCCTATGGTCCATCATTCCATGTACTCACCCTATGGTCCATCATTCTATGGACTCACCCTATGGTCCTTCAATCCATGTACTCGCCCTATGGTCCATCATTCCATGTACTTACCCTATGGTCCATCATTCCATGTACTCACCCTATGGTCCATCAATCCATGTACTCACCCTATGGTCCTTCAAACCCTATGGTCCATCATTCCATGTACTTACCCTATGGTCCATCATTCCATGTACTCACCCTATGGTCCATCAATCCATGTACTCACCCTATGGTCCATCAATCCATGTACTCACCCTATGGTCCATCAATCCATGTACTCACCCTATGGTCCATCATTCCATGTACTCACCCTATGGTCCATCATTCCATGTACTCACCCTATGGTCCTTCAATCCATGTACTCACCCTATGGTCCATCATTCCATGTACTCACCCTATGGTCCATCATTCCATGTACTCTCCCTATGGTCCATCATTCCATGTACTCGCCCTATGGTCCATCATTCCATGTACTCGCCCTATGGTCCATCATTCCATGTACTCACCCTATGGTCCATCATTCCATGTACTCACCCTATGGTCCATCATTCCATGTACTCACCCTATGGTCCATCATTCCATGTACTCACCCTATGGTGCATCATTCCATGTACTCACCCTATGGTCCATCATTCCATGTACTCACCCTATGGTCCATCATTCCATGTACTCTCCCTATGGTCCATCAATCCATGTACTCACCCTATGGTCCATCATTCCATGTACTCGCCCTATGGTCCATCATTCCATGTACTCTCCCTATGGTCCTTCAATCCATGTACTCACCCTATGGTCCTTCAATCCATGTACTCACCCTATGGTCCATCATTCCATGTACTCACCCTATGGTCCATCATTCCATGTACTCACCCTATGGTCCATCATTCCATGTACTCACCCTATGGTCCATCATTCCATGTACTCACCCTATGGTCCATCACTCCACGTACTCACCCTATGGTTCATCAATCCACGTACTCACCCTATGGTCCATCATTCCACGTACTCTCCCTATGGTCCATCAATCCATGTACTCACCCTATGGTCCATCAATCCATGTACTCACCCTATGGTCCATCATTCCATGTACTCACCCTATGGTCCATCATTCCATGTACTCTCCCTATGATCCATCAATCCATGTACTCACCCTATGGTCCATCAATCCATGTACTCACCCTATGGTCCATCAATCCATGTACTCACCCTATGGTCCATCAATCCATGTACTCACCCTATGGTCCTTCAATCCATGTACTCACCCTATGGTCCATCAATCCATGTACTCACCCTATGGTCCATCAATCCATGTACTCACCCTATGGTCCATCAATCCATGTACTCACCCTATGGTCCATCAATCCATGTACTCACCCTATGGTCCATCAATCCATGTACTCACCCTATGGTCCATCAATCCATGTACTCACCCTATGGTCCATCAATCCATGTACTCACCCTATGGTCCATCATTCCATGTACTCACCCTATGGTCCATCATTCCATGTACTCACCCTATGGTCCATCATTCCATGTACTCTCCCTATGGTCCATCAATCCATGTACTCACCCTATGGTCCATCAATCCATGTACTCACCCTATGGTCCATCATTCCATGTACTCACCCTATGGTCCATCATTCCATGTACTCTCCCTATGATCCATCAATCCATGTACTCACCCTATGGTCCATCAATCCATGTACTCACCCTATGGTCCATCAATCCATGTACTCACCCTATGGTCCATCAATCCATGTACTCACCCTATGGTCCATCAATCCATGTACTCACCCTATGGTCCATCATTCCATGTACTCACCCTATGGTCCATCATTCCATGTACTCACCCTATGGTCCATCATTCCATGTACTCACCCTATGGTCCATCACTCCATGTACTCTTATAGGCAATGGCGGCACCCGAGAGCTGATGGAAACATCAGATGGGGTGAGGACATCACTGGATTCGACACACCTAAGTGTCCTAATAAAAGTCAGCAGCTACAGGATTTGTACAGGATTTGTAGCTGCTGACTTTTATAATTTTTTCGTGGGGGGGCTGGACCTCCTCTTAAACCCCCTTTTTTTTTTTTTTTTTCTTTTTTTTTTTTTTAATATACGATGTATGATATACGGCTACAGTGCATCTCTCTGGTTCTGGGAGGACTTCCCTGGATGTTCTGAGAAGTGTCTGGAGACAGCGGATCACAGATCTACGTGAAGGGACAATCCCCCCCATAACTGAGCCCCTCCACCCCCATAACTGAGCCCCTCCATCCCCTATAAATTAGCTCCTCCACCCCCCCATAACTGAGCTCCTCCACCCCCCATGTATAGTTTCCCTTTTCTGGACTTCTCCCAGTTCCAGCACATCAATGTACTTAACAGGAAGACGAGAATAATGAAGATGGATGTGAGACATATATGGAGACATTGTGACATTTCCATCTTCAGAAATTCCAAGATCTTCAATCCTTTAGAAGTTGTTGTCATTCAGCTGAAGGACATCCAGTTCTGTGGAAATCAGACAAAGGGAACATTTATCTGTGGTTGTAGAGCTTCTGGATGGCGTTTATTATTTACCGGAAATCGGAGGAAGACGCCACACAATTCATTCTGAAACTCTGAGCAATAACCGCATAATACTCCTAGTACTCCGACGGCACTCCTCCCGTGTGTGTATGAATCATTGTGTGCCGGCCCTTCACTTTCACTATCCCCCTCACATGTTGTAATGTTCATCCTCCTCTTCCCAGACTCTTCTCTCATCCTCCTCCTCTACCCAGACTCTTCTCTCACCCTCCTCCTCTACCCAGACTCTTCTCTCACCCTCCTCCTCTTCCCAGACTCTTCCCTCATCCTCCCCCTCTTCCCAGACTCTTCCCTCATCCTCCGCCTCTTCCCAGACTCTTCCCTCATCCTCCTCCTCTTCCCAGACTCTTGTCTCGTCCTCCTCCTCCTCTTCCCAGACTCTTGTCTCCTCCTCCTCTACCCAGACTCTTGTCTCCTCCTCCTCCTCTACCCAGACTCTTCTCTCGTCCTCCTCCTCTTCTCAGACTTCTCTTGTCCTCCTCCTCCTCCTCTTCCCAGACTCTTGTCTCCTCCTCCTCCTCCTCCTCCTCTCCCTCCTCCTCCTCCTCCTCTTCCCAGACTCTTGTCTCGTCGTCCTCCTCCTCCTCCTCCTCTTCCCAGACTCTTGTCTCGTCCTCCTCCTCTTCCCAGACTCTTGTCTCCTCCTCCTCTTCCCAGACTCTTGTCTCGTCGTCCTCCTCCTCCTCCTCCTCTTCCCAGACTCTTGTCTCGTCCTCCTCCTCTTCCCAGACTCTTGTCTCCTCCTCCTCTTCCCAGACTCTTGTCTCCTCCTCTGACTTGTCAGTATATGGTTCCATAATGGAGCTCCATTGTAATAAGAATATTCTTCCTCTCTCCAGTGATTCCATCAAGAATGATGATGATGATGAATGTATTGGTGGTCTTTGTATCCCTGAGCCTGACTCTGAGTGCGTCGCACCTTCACGGCTCCCCCCATCACCCCAGCGAGGAGCACTATGGGAATGGGGAGCACAACGCAGACTATGACAAGAAGATGTTCCTGGGAGGAGAGGTACAGTAAGAAATGGGCGGGGCTTCCCTTTATATATTCTGTAACTCTGGACTTTGATGAGTTCTGTTCACCTTTAACACGATAGAAAGTGCAACCGCACTCAGCAAAACCATTGGATTTATTCAATATACCAGGCTTTCCGACATAGGCCCCGCCCTAAGCCACGCCCGGCTGGCACGTTTCCCCCTGATGAAGCTTATTTGTAGAGGTAGGAGTGGCTGAGGCTAAAGGACATTTAAACCCTCTGGGTAAATAATCAGATTATTAAAAACAACTCAAAAAGACAATCAGTGTGATGAGTATAACAACACAACAAGCCTAATAGACCAAAAACCAAATAAAAGTGATATGACTCAAATGCCCCAATCTGTTATCCCAGCTGACTGGCCACAATGTCTGCGGGTGCTGGTCAGGATGAATACTGGTTCAATAGGGGCCGCCAGGATTACGTCCCTTCTGGGCGAAACATGTTAGAGGGGGGTTCTCCCAGGGGTAGGAGACAAAGCTGAGGCCATATTTTATGAAGAGGAGATCACTATATGCCGAGGCAGTTTGTCGATTGGTGCCAATTTGTTGTTGTCCTCAATGTGGCTGCCAAACACAAGTAAGCTGCTATATTACCCCTTTCTGTAAGAGGGTCACCTGTACATACCAGCGTGCACTAACAACAAATGTGGGGTATCCCCCCTCCCCCATCGAGAAGGGAATGAGGTGCACCCACTCCCGGTATATCCATCCAGAGAAGGGAACAAGGTGCACCCACTCCCGGTATCCTCATCCAGAGAAGGGAACAAGGTGCACCCACTCCCGGTATCCTCATCCAGAGAAGGGAACAAGGTGCACCCACTCCCGGTATCTCCATCCAGAGAGGGGAACAAGCTGCACCCACTCCCGGTATATCCATCCAGAGAAGGGAACAAGGTGCACCCACTCCCGGTATACTCATCCAGAGAAGGGAACGAGGTGCACCCACTCCCGGTATCTCCATCCAAAGAAGGGAACAAGGTGCACCCACTCCCAGGATATCCATCCAAAGAAGGGAACAAGGTGCAACCACTCCCGGTATATCCATCCAGAGAAGGGAACAAGGTGCACCAACTCCCAGTATCTCCATCCAGAGAATAGAACAAGGTGCACCCACTCCCAGTATCTCCATCCAGAGAGGGGAACAAGGTGCACCAACTCCCAGTATCTCCATCCAGAGAATAGAACAAGGTGCACCCACTCCCAGTATCTCCATCCAGAGAGGGGAACGAGGTGCACCCACTCCCGGGATATCCATCCAGAGAAGGGAACAAGGTGCACCCACTCCCGGTATATCCATCCAGAGAAGGGAACGAGGTGCACCCACTCCCGGGATATCCATCCAGAGAGGGGAACGAGGTGCACCCACTCCCAGTATCTCCATCCAGAGAGGGGAACGAGGTGCACCCACTCCCGGGATATCCATCCAGAGAAGGGAACAAGGTGCACCCACTCCCTGTATCTCCATCCAGAGAAGGGAACAAGGTGCACCCACTCCCGGTATCTCCATCCAGAGAAGGGAACAAGGTGCACCCACTCCCGGTATATCCATCCAGAGAAGGGAACGAGGTGCACCCACTCCCGGTATATCCACCCAGAGAAGGGAACGAGGTGCACCCACTCCCGGTATATCCATCCAGAGAGGGGAACGAGGTGCACCCACTCCCGGTATATCCATCCAGAGAGGGGAACGAGGTGCACCCACTCCCGGTATCTCCATCCAGAGAAGGGAACAAGGTGCGCCCACTCCCGGTATCTCCATCCAGAGAAGGGAACAAGGTGCACCCACTCCCGGTATCTCCATCCAGAGAAGGGAACGAGGTGCACCCACTCCCAGTATCTCCATCCAGAGAGGGGAACGAGGTGCACCCACTCCCGGTATCTCCATCCAGAGAGGGGAACAAGGTGCGCCCACTCCCGGTATCTCCATCCAGAGAGGGGAACAAGGTGCGCCTACTCCCGGTATATCCATCCAGAGAAGGGAACAAGGTGCACCCACTCCCGGTATATCCATCCAGAGAAGGGAATGAGGTGCACCCACTCCCGGTATCTCCATCCAGAGAAGGGAACAAGGTGCACCCACTCCCGGTATCTCCATCCAGAGAAGGGAACGAGGTGCACCCACTCCCAGTATCTCCATCCAGAGAGGGGAACGAGGTGCACCCACTCCCGGTATCTCCATCCAGAGAGGGGAACAAGGTGCGCCCACTCCCGGTATCTCCATCCAGAGAAGGGAACAAGGTGCACCCACTCCCGGTATCTCCATCCAGAGAAGGGAACAAGGTGCACCCACTCCCGGTATATCCATCCAGAGAAGGGAACAAGGTGCACCCACTCCCGGTATCTCCATCCAGAGAAGGGAACGAGGTGCACCCACTCCCAGTATCTCCATCCAGAGAGGGGAACGAGGTGCACCCACTCCCGGTATCTCCATCCAGAGAGGGGAACAAGGTGCGCCCACTCCCGGTATCTCCATCCAGAGAGGGGAACAAGCTGCGCCTACTCCCGGTATATCCATCCAGAGAAGGGAACAAGGTGCACCCACTCCCGGTATATCCATCCAGAGAAGGGAATGAGGTGCACCCACTCCCGGTATCTCCATCCAGAGAAGGGAACAAGGTGCACCCACTCCCGGTATCTCCATCCAGAGAAGGGAACAAGGTGCACCCACTCCCGGTATCTCCATCCAGAGAGGGGAACGAGGTGCACCCACTCCCGGTATCTCCATCCAGAGAAGGGAACAAGGTGCACCCACTCCCAAATGGAACATGGTGTATACCGACCCTGTGGGAAGAAGATGCCTGTTCAGACGCTCTCCATCCAAGCTGGTAGAGACACCCCCAAAAAGACTTTTTAGAGAAAGGGGGTTCTACAAAGTATTGACTCCGGGGGGCGCCATACAAATGCCCCCCCCCCCCCCACTTTTCACATATTTATTTGTATCATTTATCATTTTCCTTCCACTTCACAATTATGTGACACTTTGTGTTGGTCCATCACATAAAATCCCAATAAAATGCGCATGTAACATGACAAAATGTGGGGAATTTCAAGGGGTATGAATACTTTTTCAAGGCACTGTATGTATCCAGTGGGGGTAAACATGGCCGCCACACAGGGCAGGGATGTATACACTCCATGTGAATGAGGCCAAATAATAAATGTCACTTTTCATTTGGATTTTGGGATTGGTGGATACAATTTAGTTGGGTGCTTTGTACAGAACATGTATTTCTCTCTTCTTGTTGACAGTTCGGGATGATTTTTGTACCCGGGGGGGGGGGGGGAATATATAGGAATGGTTAGAGGTGGATGTGTCGGCTGTCTGACCAATCAGTCTGTTTGTTCTTCTCTAAGGAAGAAGCGGAAGAGTTTGCTGAACTGAGTCCAGAAGAACAGCTGAAAAGATTAAAATCTATCATCAAAAAAATCGACATTGATGCCGATGGATTCCTCACCGAAGGTAAAGCCGGTCATCAAATCGGATGTGTCTGAGTGTGTAATGACAATTACTTCTACCCCCCCCCCCCCCCAAACAACAACTCAAAGAGGACCCCACCCGAAAATATGTGTTTAACCCCTTGCCGCCCACCATATAGCAGAATGACGGCGGCAAAGTGGTTTCAAAATCCTGACCTCACGTCATGTGACTCCTCAGGATATTGAGCCGCTGCGCGCCCCCTGGGGGCGCACTTCGCAGTGATTGTTGTTGCGGGGGGGGGGCGGTCTGACACCCCGCAACTACGATCTCGGTAAAGAGTCTCCGACGGAGACTCTTTACCACGTGATCAGCCGTGTCCAATCACATCTGATCACAGTGTAAATAGGAAGAGCCGGTAATCGGCTTTTCCTCACTTGCGTCTGTCAGACACGAGTAGAGGAGAGCCGATCGGCTGCTCCTCTGATGGGGGGTCTGTGCTGAGCGATTATTAGCGCAGCCCCCCCCCCCCCCCCCCCCCCCCCATTGGCATGATATACCTGCTGACCTTTCTATGCCCCATTTGGGGTGTTTCTTGTTTTATTGATCTTGTAGAGGAGCTCAGTTTGTGGATTCAGATGTCCTTCAAGCATTACGTGTTGGAAGACACCAAGGAGCAGTTTGCTGAGGTGGACCAGAATGGTGACGGGATTATCACCTGGGAGGAGTACAACCTGCACATGTACGATCGTATCATCGACTACAATGAGGACACCGTCCTAGAGGATGACGAGGAGGAATCCTTCCGCCTGGTGAGTGACTCCTCATGATAAGTACCATTGCAGAAGGTGGACCTTTGGATATATAGGACTGTCCTCCTCATCTGGGGTCCTCCGCACCACCAAGGGCCTCCATAGCAAGCCACTTGCTATGTGGGGGGGGGGGCACTTGTGCGATCGAGCTCCTGAGCCCCACTGAGTGTCCATAAGACACACACAGCAAGGTTCAGCCCCCCGCTCTGTCCTTGCTGCCTATGATTGACAGCAGTGGGAGCCAATGGCTCCTTCTTCTGTATCTCAGTCAGTGGCGGGGCCCATATATTAGGGGCGCAGAGGCACTGCCCCCCTAATCCATAGGCCCAGCCCCTAATCTACATGCAGGGCGCCAGACACATGGATTTTAATGGAGTTTTTATTTTATTTGAAGCACATGATTAGAGCCTGAAGCTATAATAGGCTTAAAAAAAAGGTGGGCTCGGGGCGCAGAGCACTGCCCCCCCTGAGCCCACCCAGTTGTGTGTGACAATAGCGAATTTAAATATTCACTAATGTTTTCCTGCTTCTCCTCCCAGCCAATCAGGAAGCGGGTCCTGAGACTCGATTGGCCTGGATTCTTAGGAATCCCGGCCAATCAGGTCTTAGGACCCACTTCCTGTTCAGCTGGGAGGAGAAGCAATGGCCCCTGCTCTTCCCTCGGCAAGCTGGAGCGAGGAGCTGCATCAGCCTCCTAAGGCAAGGCCACTGATTGCTGAGCCAGGCCTTCTCATCCAACATCAGTGCCTGACCTCACAAATGCTCTTCTGGAAGAATGGTCAAACATTCCCATAGACACCCTCCTAAACCTTGTGGACGGCCTTCCCAGAAGAGGTGAAGCTGTTATAGCTGCAGAAGGGCCAACTCAATATTGAACCCTCCAGACTAAGACTGGGGTGTCATTAAAGTTCATAGTTACATAGTCAGTCAGTTTGAAAAATGTCCATCCATCTAGTTCAACCATAAAAATAAATAAAAAATATCATACAATCATGTGCATGTAAAGGCAGGTGTCCAATACTTTTGACAATATAGTGCATCTCCTCACCCCCGTCTCTGCAGAGATGAAATACCTAAAGTGTATCTAAACCCGCCAACAGAAACGGCATCTCATTTAATCAAAGTGTTTTTGTCTTTTCAAAAGATCCATCTGAGGGACAAGAAGAGATTTGAGCGTGCGGACCGCGATAATATCCGGGGATTGGAGCTGAGGGAGTTTACAGACTTCGAGCATCCGGAGGAAACGGATTACATGACGGTGAGAGCCCAGAGATGAGGATGAGCCCAGAGATGAGGATGAGCCCAGAGATGAGGATGAGCTCAGAGATGAGGATGAGCCCAGAGATGAGGATGAGCTCAGAGATGGGGATGAGCCCAGAGATGAGGATGAGCCCAGAGATGGGGATGAGCTCAGAGATGGGGATGAGCTCAGAGATGAGGATGAGCTCAGAGATGAGGATGAGCCCAGAGATGAGGATGAGCTCAGAGATGAGGATGAGCTCAGAGATGAGGATGAGCTCAGAGATGAGGATGAGCTCAGAGATGGGGATGAGCCCAGAGATGAGGATGAGCTCAGAGATGAGGATGAGCCCAGAGATGGGGATGAGCCCAGAGATGGGGATGAGCCCAGAGAGGAGGATGAGCCCAGAGAGGAGGATGAGCCCAGAGAGGAGGATGAGCCCAGAGATGAGGATGAGCCCAGAGATGAGGATGAGCTCAGAGATGGGGATGAGCCCAGAGATGGGGATGAGCCCAGAGAGGAGGATGAGCCCAGAGAGGAGGATGAGCCCAGAGAGGAGGATGAGCCCAGAGAGGAGGATGAGCCCAGAGAGGAGGATGAGCCCAGAGAGGAGGATGAGCCCAGAGAGGAGGATGAGCCCAGAGAGGAGGATGAGCCCAGAGATGGGGATGAGCCCAGAGATGGGGATGAGCCCAGAGATGGGGATGAGCCCAGAGATGGGGATGAGCCCAGAGATGGGGATGAGCCCAGAGATGGGGATGAGCCCAGAGATGGGGATGAGCCCAGAGATGGGGATGAGCCCAGAGATGAGGATGAGCCCAGAGATGAGCTCAGAGATGAGGATGAGCCCAGAGATGGGGATGAGCCCAGAGATGGGGATGAGCCCAGAGATGGGGATGAGCCCAGAGATGAGGATGAGCCCAGAGATGAGGATGAGCCCAGAGATGAGGATGAGCCCAGAGATGAGGATGAGCCCAGAGATGAGGATGAGCCCAGAGATGAGGATGAGCCCAGAGATGAGGATGAGCCCAGAGATGAGCTCAGAGATGAGGATGAGCCCAGAGATGGGGATGAGCCCAGAGATGAGCTCAGAGATGAGGATGAGCCCAGAGATGGGGATGAGCCCAGAGATGGGGATGAGCCCAGAGATGAGGATGAGCCCAGAGATGAGGATGAGCCCAGAGATGAGGATGAGCCAGAGATGGGGATGAGCCCAGAGATGGGGATGAGCCCAGAGAGGAGGATGAGCCCAGAGAGGAGGATGAGCCCAGAGAGGAGGATGAGCCCAGAGAGGAGGATGAGCCCAGAGAGGAGGATGAGCCCAGAGAGGAGGATGAGCTCAGAGATGAGGATGAGCTCAGAGATGGGGATGAGCCCAGAGATGGGGATGAGCCCAGAGATGGGGATGAGCCCAGAGATGGGGATGAGCCCAGAGATGGGGATGAGCCCAGAGATGAGGATGAGCCCAGAGATGAGGATGAGCCCAGAGATGGGGATGAGCCCAGAGATGGGGATGAGCCCAGAGATGGGGATGAGCCCAGAGATGGGGATGAGCCCAGAGATGGGGATGAGCCCAGAGATGGGGATGAGCCCAGAGATGAGGATGAGCTCAGAGATGAGGATGAGCCCAGAGATGAGGATGAGCCCAGAGATGGGGATGAGCCCAGAGATGGGGATGAGCCCAGAGATGGGGATGAGCCCAGAGATGGGGATGAGCCCAGAGAGGAGGATGAGCCCAGAGAGGAGGATGAGCCCAGAGAGGAGGATGAGCCCAGAGAGGAGGATGAGCTCAGAGAGGAGGATGAGCCCAGAGATGGGGATGAGCTCAGAGATGAGGATGAGCCCAGAGATGGGGATGAGCTCAGAGATGAGGATGAGCCCAGAGATGGGGATGAGCCCAGAGATGAGGATGAGCCCAGAGATGAGGATGAGCCCAGAGATGAGGATGAGCCCAGAGATGGGGATGAGCCCAGAGATGAGGATGAGCCCAGAGATGAGGATGAGCCCAGAGGATGAGCCCAGAGATGAGGATGAGCCCAGAGATGGGGATGAGCCCAGAGATGGGGATGAGCCCAGAGATGGGGATGAGCCCAGAGATGAGGATGAGCCCAGAGATGAGGATGAGCTCAGAGATGAGGATGAGCCCAGAGATGGGGATGAGCCCAGAGATGGGGATGAGCCCAGAGATGGGGATGAGCCCAGAGATGAGGATGAGCCAGAGATGGGGATGAGCCCAGAGATGAGGATGAGCTCAGAGATGGGGATGAGCCCAGAGATGGGGATGAGCCCAGAGATGAGGATGAGCCCAGAGATGGGGATGAGCCCAGAGATGGGGATGAGCCCAGAGATGGGGATGAGCCCAGAGATGAGGATGAGCCAGAGATGGGGATGAGCCCAGAGATGAGGATGAGCTCAGAGATGGGGATGAGCCCAGAGATGGGGATGAGCCCAGAGATGAGGATGAGCCCAGAGATGGGGATGAGCCCAGAGATGAGGATGAGCCCAGAGATGAGGATGAGCCCAGAGATGAGGATGAGCCAGAGATGGGGATGAGCCCAGAGATGAGGATGAGCTCAGAGATGGGGATGAGCCCAGAGATGGGGATGAGCCCAGAGATGGGGATGAGCCCAGAGATGGGGATGAGCCCAGAGATGGGGATGAGCCCAGAGATGAGGATGAGCCCAGAGATGGGGATGAGCCCAGAGATGAGGATGAGCCCAGAGATGAGGATGAGCCCAGAGATGAGGATGAGCCCAGAGGATGAGCCCAGAGATGAGGATGAGCCCAGAGATGAGGATGAGCCCAGAGATGGGGATGAGCCCAGAGATGGGGATGAGCCCAGAGATGGGGATGAGCCCAGAGGATGAGCCCAGAGATGGGGATGAGCCCAGAGATGGGGATGAGCCCAGAGATGAGGATGAGCCCAGAGATGAGGATGAGCCCAGAGATGAGGATGAGCCCAGAGATGGGGATGAGCCCAGAGATGGGGATGAGCCCAGAGATGGGGATGAGCCCAGAGATGGGGATGAGCCCAGAGATGAGGATGAGCCCAGAGATGAGCTCAGAGATGAGGATGAGCCCAGAGATGGGGATGAGCTCAGAGATGGGGATGAGCTCAGAGATGGGGATGAGCCCAGAGATGGGGATGAGCCCAGAGATGAGGATGAGCCCAGAGATGGGGATGAGCCCAGAGATGAGGATGAGCCCAGAGATGAGGATGAGCCCAGAGATGAGGATGAGCCCAGAGATGAGGATGAGCCCAGAGATGAGGATGAGCCCAGAGATGAGGATGAGCCCAGAGATGAGGATGAGCCCAGAGATGAGGATGAGCCCAGAGATGAGCTCAGAGATGAGGATGAGCCCAGAGATGAGCTCAGAGATGAGGATGAGCCCAGAGATGGGGATGAGCCCAGAGATGGGGATGAGCCCAGAGATGGGGATGAGCCCAGAGATGGGGATGAGCCCAGAGATGAGGATGAGCCCAGAGATGAGCTCAGAGATGAGGATGAGCCCAGAGATGGGGATGAGCCCAGAGATGGGGATGAGCTCAGAGATGAGGATGAGCCCAGAGATGAGGATGAGCCCAGAGATGGGGATGAGCCCAGAGATGGGGATGAGCCAGAGATGAGGATGAGGAGGAGGATGAGCCCAGAGAGGAGGATGAGCCCAGAGAGGAGGATGAGCCCAGAGATGAGGATGAGCCCAGAGATGAGGATGAGCCCAGAGATGAGGATGAGCCCAGAGAGGAGGATGAGCCCAGAGAGGAGGATGAGCCCAGAGATGGGGATGAGCCCAGAGATGGGGATGAGCTCAGAGATGGGGATGAGCTCAGAGATGGGGATGAGCCCAGAGATGGGGATGAGCCCAGAGATGAGGATGAGCTCAGAGATGAGGATGAGCTCAGAACCCGCACGTGCGGAGCCCGCCAGGAAGTCACCACTGCGCTGCACTGATCGCCGGCAGTGAGACATTTCCCGCTCTCTCTGCAGCCGTGGATCGGGAATGTCTCACTGCCTGTGATTGGCGATCGTGGCGGGCTCTGCACGTGCGGGGGGTTGCTCAGGAGAGAACAGAATGTCGCTGTTTTAATCGGACCTTTCTATCTCAGACAAATAAAATATAAACCTTTCCTAATATAGAGGGACAGGAATAATACAAAGTGGAATGTTTTGTGTGGAAATGAAGATTAATGAATTGGTTACATTGCAGGAGTTCGTTATTGAAGGAGCATTAGAAGAACACGACAAGGATGGCGACGGATTTGTGAGTTTAGAAGAATATCTCGGGGAATACTCCCAGGATCCAGGTATGAGGACCAGAAATGTCACACCAACCCACCGACCTATCGCTACAAGGCCAGACATTGGGGGGAGGGGCTGGCTATCTTTTACTGCGCATGCTTAACCGGTTCCCGACCGCCCCATAGAACATTCACTGCTACAAGGCGGCCGCTCTGTGCAGAATCATATATATGCGATTCTGCATTTTTGAGTGCACGCGCTTCCGGCAGCTCTCTCCCACTCCCGAGGGTGCCTGCCTGACTGGAGGGTTTCTGCCTGACTGGAGGGTGCCTGCCTGACGGGAGGGAGGGTTCCTGCCTGACGGGAGGGAGGGTGCCTGTCTGACGGGAGGGAGGGTGCCTGTCTGACGGGAGGGAGGGTGCCTGTCTGACGGGAGGGAGGGTGCCTGTCTGACGGGAGGGAGGGTGCCTGTCTGACGGGAGGGAGGGTGCCTGTCTGACGGGAGGGAGGGTTCCTGCCTGACGGGAGGGAGGGTGCCTGCCTGACGGGAGGGAGGGTGCCTGCCTGACGGGCGGGTGCCTGCCTGACGGGAGGGAGGGTGCCTGCCTGACGGGAGGGAGGGTGCCTGCCTGACGGGAGGGAGGGTGCCTGCCTGACGGGAGGGAGGGTGCCTGCCTGACGGGAGGGAGGGTGCCTGTCTGACGGGAGGGAGTGTGCCTGTCTGACGGGAGAGAGGGTGCCTGTCTGCCTGCCTGACGGGAGGGTGCCTGTCTGACGGGAGAGAGGGTGCCTGTCTGACGGGAGAGAGGGTGCCTGTCTGCCTGCCTGACGGGAGGGTGCCTGCCTGACGGGAGGGAGAGTTCCTGCCTGACGGGAGGGAGAGTTCCTGCCTGACGGGAGGGAGAGTTCCTGCCTGACGGGAGGGAGGGTTCCTGCCTGACGGGAGGGAGGGTTTCTGCCTGACGGGAGGGAGGGTTTCTGCCTGACGGGAGGGAGGGTTCCTGCCTGACGGGAGGGAGGGTGCCTGCCTGACGGGAGGGAGGGTGCCTGCCTGACGGGAGGGTGCCTGCCTGACGGGAGGGAGGGTGCCTGCCTGACGGGAGGGAGGGTGCCTGCCTGACCGGAGGGTTCCTGCCTGACGGGAGGGAGGGTTCCTGCCTGACGGGAGGGAGGGTGCCTGCCTGACGGGAGGGTGCCTGCCTGACGGGAGGGTGCCTGCCTGACGGGAGGGAGGGTGCCTGCCTGACGGGAGGGAGGGTGCCTGCCTGACGGGAGGGAGGGTGCCTGCCTGACCGGAGGGTTCCTGCCTGACGGGAGAGTTCGGTGCTGTGATCCTATCTTTTACCGTGAGCCAATGGAGGGTCCTCAGTGATGGGGAGATGATTCCCAGGGTTTCTTTCCGGTGACTAGTCTTGCTGCTGTGTTTTGGACGACTTGTAGGCGTGTGATCAGGTAATCAGGTAGTCCTATGTAGAGGGAATTTGCGCAGTCGAGTCGGGAATTGATGATTGTTCCAACTACCACTATGGCTTTCTCCTTTTCCGGGATGAAGGGGAGGAGTCTGCGTAGTAGGTGGAGAAGATGGTGGGATGGTGGGATCCACTGATTACGGATCCTATTTGTGCCTCCATAGTCCTCATTGAATCGAAGACGACTCCGAGGCTTTTGGCTTTGGTGCTTGGGGGGGATGGTCTGTCCAAGGATGGTGGGCGGAGTCCATGGGGGGTCTTAGGTTTTGTATTTCTGTTTGCATTGAGGAGAAGAAGCTCTGTTTTGGATCCATTGAGTTTGAGGGAGCTGGGATATAACAGGTGAAGTTATTATAGCTGCAAAGGGCCAACTCAATATTGAACCCTCCGGACTAAGACTGGGGGGTCATTAAAGTTCATGTAAAGGCAGGTGTCCCAATACTTTTGGTAATATAGTGGATATGCTGTACATATGGCTGGCAGGAATTGGGATAAGAAATGTGAAAGCTTAAAGTGGGCTTTATGACAAATTGTACAGAGTTGGTCGGTCCTCCTGACCGGTGAGAAGATTGTGGAATTATCAGCGATTTTGTATTTTATTTTCCGCAGACGCCACGGAAGACCCTCAGTGGGTGATTGTGGAACGAGATCGATTTGAGAATGACTATGACAAGGATGGTGATGGGAAGCTGAACCCCTCAGAACTTCTGTCTTGGATCGTCCCGAACAATGTCGGTGTGTCACAGGAGGAGGCGAGTCATTACAGATCTTCTCTTTACTTCTTGTCTTTAATCGTTCCATCATTGATCGACAAATTGTATAAATTACTTCACTGTTCCCTCTATGACTTTCTTCTATAACGAATGTTCCCCCTGTATGACGAATGTTCCCCCTCTCTATGACGAATGTTCCCCCTCTATGACTTTCTTCTATAACGAATGTTCCCCCCTGTATGACGAATGTTCCCTCTCTATGATGAATGTTCCCTCTCTATGACGAATGTTCCCCCCTGTATGACAAACGTTCCCTCTCTATGACGAATGTTCTCTCTCTATGATGATCGTTCTCTCTCTATGACGAATGTTCTCTCTCTCTATGACGAATGTTCCCTCTCTATGATGATCGTTCTCTCTCTATGACGAATGTTCTCTCTCTCTCTATGACGAATGTTCCCTCTCTATGACGATCGTTCTGTGTATATGACGAATGTTCTCTCTCTATGACGAATGTTCCCTCTCTATGACGATCGTTCTGTGTATATGACGAATGTTCTCTCTCTCTATGACTAATGTTCCCTCTCTATGATGATCGTTCTGTGTATATGACGAATGATCCCTCTCTCTATGACGATCGTTCTCTCTCTATGACGAATGATCCCTCTCTCTATGACGATCGTTCTCTCTCTATGACGAATGATCCCTCTCTCTCTGACGATCGTTCTCTCTCTATGACGATCGTTCTCTCTCTATGACGATTGTTCCCTCTCTATGACGATCGTTCCCTCTCTATGACGAATGTTCCCTCTCTCTATGACGAATGTTCCCTCTCTATGACGATCGTTCTCTCTCTGACGAACATTCCCTCTATGACGATCGTTCCCTCTCTCTCTCTATGACGAATGTTCCCTCTCTCTATGACAAACGTTCCCTCTCTATGATGAATGTTCTCTCTCTATGACGAAAGTTCTCTCTCTATGACGAATGTTCCCTCTCTCTATGACGAATGTTCCCTCTCTCTATGACAAACGTTCCCTCTCTATGATGAATGTTCTCTCTCTATGACGAACGTTCTCTCTCTATGACGAACGTTCTCTCTCTATGACGAACGTTCCCTCTCTCTATGACGAACGTTCCCTCTCTCTATGACGAACGTTCCCTCTCTCTATGACGAACGTTCCCTCTCTCTATGACGAACGTTCCCTCTCTCTATGACGAACGTTCCCTCTCTCTATGACGAATGTTCTCTCTCTATGACGAACGTTCCCTCTCTCTATGACGAATGTTCTCTCTCTATGACGAATGTTCTCTCTCTATGACGAATGTTCTCTCTCTATGACGAATGTTCTCTCTCTATGATGATCGTTCTCTCTCTCTATGACGAATGTTCTCTCTCTATGATGATCGTTCTCTCTCTCTATGATGATCGTTCTCTCTCTCTATGATGATCGTTCTCTCTCTCTATGACGAATGTTCCCTCTCTCTATGACGAACGTTCCCTCTCTATGACGAATGTTCTCTCTCTATGACGAACGTTCTCTCTCTATGACGAACGTTCTCTCTCTATGACGAACGTTGTCTCTCTATGACGAACGTTCTCTCTCTATGACGAACGTTCTCTCTCTCTATGACGAACGTTCTCTCTCTCTATGACGAACGTTCCCTCTCTCTATGACGAACGTTCCCTCTCTCTATGACGAACGTTCCCTCTCTCTATGACGAACGTTCCCTCTCTCTATGACGAACGTTCCCTCTCTCTATGACGAATGTTCCCTCTCTCTATGACGAATGTTCCCCCTGTATGACGAACGTTCCCTCTCTATGACAAATGTTCCCTCTCTCTATGACAAATGTTCTCTCTCTATGACGAATGTTCCCTCTCTCTATGACGAATGTTCCCTCGCTCTATGACGAATGTTCCCTCTCTATGACGAATGTTCTCTCTCTCTATGACGAATGTTCCCTCTCTATGACGAATGTTCTCTCTCTATGACAAATGTTCCCTCTCTCTATGACGAATGTTCCCCCTGTATGACGAATGTTCTCTCTCTATGACAAATGTTCTCTCTCTATGACAAATGTTCCCTCTCTATGACAAATGTTCTCTCTCTATGACAAATGTTCCCTCTCTCTATGACAAATGTTCTCTCTCTATGACGAATGTTCCCTCTCTCTATGACGAATGTTCCCTCGCTCTATGACGAATGTTCCCTCTCTATGACGAATGTTCTCTCTCTCTATGACGAATGTTCCCTCTCTATGACGAATGTTCTCTCTCTATGACAAATGTTCCCTCTCTCTATGACGAATGTTCCCCCTGTATGACGAATGTTCTCTCTCTATGACAAATGTTCTCTCTCTATGACAAATGTTCCCTCTCTATGACAAATGTTCTCTCTCTATGACGAATGTTCCCTCTCTCTATGACGAACGTTCCCTCTCTCTATGACGAATGTTTTCTCTCTCTATGACGAATGTTTTCTCTCTCTATGACGAATGTTTTCTCTCTCTATGACGAACGTTTTCTCTCTCTATGACGAACGTTTTCTCTCTCTATGACGAATGTTCCCTCTCTATGACGAATGTTCCCTCTCTATGACGAATGTTCCCTCTCTATGACGAATGTTCTCTCTCTCTATGACGAATGTTCTCTCTCTCTATGACGAATGTTCCCTCTCTATGACGAATGTTCCCTCTCTATGACGAATGTTCCCTCTCTATGACGAATGTTCCCTCTCTATGACGAATGTTCCCTCTCTCTATGACGAATGTTCCCTCTCTCTATGACGAATGTTCTCTCTCTCTATGACGAATGTTCCCTCTCTATGACGAATGTTCTCTCTCTCTATGACGAATGTTCTCTCTCTCTATGACGAATGTTCTCTCTCTCTATGACGAATGTTCTCTCTCTCTATGACGAATGTTCTCTCTCTCTATGACGAATGTTCTCTCTCTATATGACGAATGTTCTCTCTCTCTATGACGAATGTTCTCTCTCTCTATGACGAATGTTCCCTCTCTATGACGAATGTTCTCTCTCTCTATGACGAATGTTCCCTCTCTATGACGAATGTTCCCTCTCTATGACGAATGTTCTCTCTCTATGACGAATGTTCTCTCTCTCTATGACGAATGTTCCCTCTCTATGACGAATGTTCTCTCTCTATGACGAATGTTCCCTCTCTCTATGACGAATGTTCTCTCTCTATGACGAATGTTCTCTCTCTATGACGAATGTTCTCTCTCTCTATGACGAATGTTCTCTCTCTCTATGACGAATGTTCTCTCTCTCTATGACGAATGTTCTCTCTCTCTATGACGAATGTTCTCTCTCTCTATATGACGAATGTTCTCTCTCTCTATGACGAATGTTCCCTCTCTATGACGAATGTTCCCTCTCTATGACGAATGTTCCCTCTCTATGACGAATGTTCCCTCGCTCTATGACGAATGTTCCCTCGCTCTATGACGAATGTTCCCTCTCTGTATGACGAATGTTCCCTCGCTCTATGACGAATGTTCCCTCTCTATGACGAATGTTCTCTCTCTCTATATGACGAATGTTCTCTCTCTCTATGACGAATGTTCCCTCTCTATGACGAATGTTCCCTCTCTATGACGAATGTTCCCTCTCTATGACGAATGTTCCCTCTCTATGACGAATGTTCCCTCTCTATGACGAATGTTCTCTCTCTATGACGAATGTTCCCTCGCTCTATGACGAATGTTCCCTCGCTCTATGACGAATGTTCCCTCGCTCTATGACGAATGTTCCCTCGCTCTATGACGAATGTTCCCTCTCTATGACGAATGTTCCCTCTCTATGACGAATGTTCCCTCTCTATGACGAATGTTCTCTCTCTATGACGAATGTTCCCTCGCTCTATGACGAATGTTCCCTCTCTATGACGAATGTTCCCTCGCTCTATGATGAATGTTCCCTCTCTATGACGAATGTTCCCTCGCTCTATGACGAATGTTCCCTCTCTATGACGAATGTTCCCTCGCTCTATGACGAATGTTCCCTCTCTATGACGAATGTTCCCTCGCTCTATGACGAATGTTCCCTCTCTATGACGAATGTTCCCTCGCTCTATGACGAATGTTCCCTCTCTATGACGAATGTTCCCTCGCTCTATGACGAATGTTCCCTCTCTATGACGAATGTTCCCTCGCTCTATGACGAATGTTCCCTCGCTCTATGACGAATGTTCCCTCGCTCTATGACGAATGTTCCCTCTCTATGACGAATGTTCCCTCGCTCTATGACGAATGTTCCCTCTCTCTGACGAACGTTCCCTCTCTATGACGAACGTTCCCTCTCTCTCTATGACGATCGTTCTCTCTCTCTATGACGATCGTTCTCTCTCTCTATGACGATCGTTCTCTCTCTCTATGACGAATGTTCCCTCTCTCTATGACGAACGTTCCCTCTCTCTATGACGAACGTTCCCTCTCTCTATGACGAACGTTCCCTCTCTCTCTGACGATCGTTCCCTCTCTCTCTGACGATCGTTCCCTCTCTCTCTGACGATCGTTCCCTCTCTCTCTGACGATCGTTCCCTCTCTCTCTATGACGAACGTTCCCTCTCTCTATGACGAACGTTCCCTCTCTCTATGACGAACGTTCCCTCTCTCTATGACGAACGTTCCCTCTCTCTATGACGATCGTTCCCTCTCTCTATGACGATCGTTCCCTCTCTCTATGACGATCGTTCCCTCTCTGACGATCGTTCTGTGTATATGACGAATGTTCCCTCTCTCTATGACGAATGTTCTCTCTCTCTATGACGAATGTTCTCTCTCTCTATGACGAACGTTCCCTCTCTCTATGACGATCGTTCCCTCTCTCTATGACGATCGTTCCCTCTCTCTATGACGATCGTTCCCTCTCTCTATGACGATCGTTCCCTCTCTCTATGACGATCGTTCCCTCTCTGACGATCGTTCTGTGTATATGACGAACGTTCCCTCTCTCTATGACGATTGTTCCCTCTCTGACGATCGTTTCCTCTCTATGACGAATGTTCTCTCTCTCTATGACGAACGTTCCCTCTCTGACGATCGTTGTGTGTGTTGCACAGGCCAGTCACCTGGTGGAAAGCATTGACAAGGACGGGGACGGGAGACTTTCGGAAGCCGAGGTCCTGCACAGTCGGGACATCTTCCTCACCAGCGAAGCCACAGATTACGGCCGGCAGCTTCAGGACGAACATTTCTACCACGACGAGCTCTGATTGGCTGAACTCTGTATTTTTCTATTTATAGCTCGATGACTGACAGACGACATGGGAGGGGGAGGGGAGAGATTCGCCGTTTATAGAGAAAACAGAATTAAGTTTTTAAAAAACTGAACTTAGATTTTTTTTTTTTTTTGTTCTTGAAATTTCCGGAGCAAATTTTAGAGGAATAAATAGATTTTCCTTTACAGAGATACAAAAGATTAACGTTACAACGAACGTTACAACGAACGTTAGCGGTCAGTGTGTAGAAGGTGGCGTCGGTTGCCACTGTACCCGTCATCCGTGGCGGATTTTGTTACATATTTAACTTCATTTAGAGGAAATTTGAACTCTGAAATAATAGTCAGACATGGGGGGGGGGGGGGGGGGGGGCGCCACGCGGGGGGTGAGACATGGGGGGGGCGCGCCATGCGGGGAATGAGACATGGGGGGGGCGCGCCATGCGGGGAATGAGACATGGGGGGGTGTGCACCATGCGGGGAATGAGACATGGGGGGGCGTGCACCATGCGGGGAATGAGACATGGGGGGGTGTGCACCATGCGGGGAATGAGACATGGGGGGGCGTGCACCATGCGGGGAATGAGACATGGGGGGGCGTGCACCATGCGGGGAATGAGACATGGGGGGTGTGCACCATGCGGGGAATGAGACATGAGGGGGTGTGCACCATGCGGGGGGTGAGACATGGGGGGTGTGCACCACGCAGGGGAATGAGACATGGGGGGTGTGCACCTTGCGGGGAATGAGACATGGGGGGGTGTGCACCATGCGGGGAATGAGACATGGGGGGGGGGGGGCGTGCACCACGCAGGGGAATGAGACATGGGGGGCGTGCACCACGCAGGGGAATGAGACATGGGGGGCGTGCACCACGCAGGGGAATGAGACATGGGGGGGCGTGCACCACGCGGGGGATGAGACATGGGGGGGCGTGCACCGCGCGGGGGATGAGACATGGGGGGCGTGCACCGCGCGGGGAATGAGACATGGGGGGCGTGCACCACGCGGGGGATGAGACATGGGGGGGCGTGCACCACGCGGGGGATGAGACATGGGGGGGCGTGCACCACGCGGGGGATGAGACATGGGGGGGCGTGCACCACGCGGGGATGAGACATGGGGGGCGTGCACCACGCGGGGAATGAGACATGGGGGGCGTGCACCACGCGGGGGATGAGACATGGGGGGCGTCACGCGGGGAATGAGACATGGGGGGGCGTGCACCACGCGGGGAATGAGACATGGGGGGCGTGCACCACGCGGGGAATGAGACATGGGGGGCGTGCACCACGCGGGGAATGAGACAGGGGGGGCGTGCACCACGCAGGGGAAAGAGACATGGGGGGCGTGCACCACGCGGGGAATGAGACATGGGAGGCGTGCACCACGCAGGGGAATGAGACATGGGGGGCGTGCACCACGCGGGGAATGAGACATGGGGGGCGTGCACCACGCAGGGGAATGAGACATGGGGGGGCGTGCACCACGCGGGGAATGAGACATGGGAGGCGTGCACCACGCAGGGGAATGAGACATGGGGGGCGTGCACCACGCGGGGAATGAGACATGGGGGGCGTGCACCACGCAGGGGAATGAGACATGGGGGGGCGTGCACCACGCGGGGGATGAGACATGGGGGGGCGTGCACCACGCAGGGGAATGAGACATGGGGGGCGCCACGCGGGGGAATGAGACATGGGGGGCGCCACGCAGGGGAATGAGACATGGGGGGCGCCACGCGGGGGAATGAGACATGGGGGGCGCCACGCGGGGGAATGAGACATGGGGGGCGCCACGCGGGGAATGATTTCCCATTCTGATGCATTTCATTTTTTTTTTTTTTATTCCTGAAATCCGGATCTAATCTGACAGCTCCCTCCAGTCTTTAGAGTGATTGTAATTTCCTCCATATCCCCGGTGACCGGCCTCAGGAGATACACAGGGATTAAACAAATCTCCTACATAAGTTGCACCCGGAGTCCACGAGGACCGCCCTAAGGGGCGGGGCCATTTCTAACGCTCAGATTTCATAGATGTGTGTTAGGAGGGCGGCTGCACTTTTATTTTACTTGTCATTTTTACGGCCACAAAAGACTGACTGTACCTCAGTATCTTCTATGAAGTGATCAGTGCACCCCCCTCCCCCACCGCGATCTGCACCCCCCTCCCCCACCGCGATCTGCACCCCCCTCCCCCACCGCGATCTGCACCCGCCTCCCCCACCACGATCTGCACCCCCCTGAATTCTGTGTACGTCCGGCTGTGATACTTCTGCTGCCTTTAGAGGGAGCTGCTCGGAGAGAGGGGCACTTTCTGGTGTGGGGGGCGGAGCTTTGATTGGATTGGATTAGTATTACCTTTAATTTTCCTTCCATTGGATAAAGTTTACAAAACACGAAACTCATTTTGAAGTCTGAAGTTTGTTTTTTGCTGGATTTACTGCATCGTCATGGGAATCGCATGTCATGTGTGGCCGAAAGTGTGAGACCCGTCATACCTGGATGAGTTGTCATCCCATTCCAGAACCACGGCCAGTAATATGGAGTTACCAACCCCCCACCTTATGTCTACAACACACTCTGCTGGGAAAAATTATAATAATAAAATAAATCAGCGCAATGGTATAGAAAAAATTGGTAAAATGATTTAAAGCTGCTGAACACGAAGGGCCAACCTTCAAAAATCCCTCTGTAGAAACATAAATGAAAAGGTGCAGCGCTAAACGCACAAAAATGAAAAGCAATTAAATAATGTCCATAAACAGTCCAATGGTGTCTTCAATAGTGATGACGGAGGCAGACGCATGCAGGTGACAACGTGAAAGAAAACCTCCACCACAGATGCAATGGCCGCTCACCTCACCGAGTGGACCCTTTGATCATAGAGGGTCACTAGAGCCTTCCCACCAGGGGTTAAATAATAACGATCCACTGGAGAAGTACGTCACACTTAGCAGATATGCCGGATGGATATCAGTCAGTCCTCACGAAAAAGTTCAATCCCATATCGCCATCAATCATGTAAATATAAAATTTGAACAACCATAGTGCTCTCTGCTTATGAAACAATTTATTGAATATAAAAAAGGATAATAAAACTCACAAAGAGAGCACCTATATCCCGGTGCTTGGAGGATACAGCGTATACAGAAATGCACAGATAGGGAAAGTGACATCACCCGCAGCCCTATCTCTGCATCTCTATATACGCTGTATCCTCCAAGCACCGGGATATAGGCGCTCTCTTTGGGAGTTTTATTATCCTTTTTTTATTCAATAATTTGTAGACATGTGCAATTCATTTTGTTTTTTTCGTTTTTTTTTTCAAATTCGAATCGTACGAATAACGAATCGTAACGAATCATTCGAATCCGAAAAACAACGAAAATCCAAAAAAAATTATTAGAAACAACGAATGTACTAATGAAGAAAATCCGAAAAACAAAAAACGAACGAAAAAATTCGTAACTTTTTTTTGTTGAATTGGTAATTTTCCGTGTCCCTTACAATGGTGCTGCTAAACGTGCTTCAAATGGATTGAACAAAAAAAAATTAGTACATTCGTAACTTTTTTTTTCGATTCGTACCTTTTTTTTTTTTCGATTTGTAATTTTCCGTGTCTATTGAACCAAAAAATTCGTACATTCGTAACTTTTTTTTTCGATTCGTAACTTTTTTTTTTTCGATTCGTAACTTTTTTTTTTTCGATTCGTAACTTTTTTTCGATTCGTAACTTTATTTATTTTATTTTTTTCGATTTGTAATTTTCCGTGTCTATTGAACCAAAAAATTCGTACATTCGTAACTTTTTTTTCGATTCGTAATTTTTTTTTTTTTTCGATTCGTAACTTTTTTTTTCAATTCGTAATTTTTTTTTTTTTTTTTTTTTTTGGATTTGTCATTTTCCGTGTCTCTATTGAACAAAAAAATTCGTACATTCGTAACTTTTTTTTCGATTCGTAACTTTTTTTTTCGATTCGTAAATTATTAAAATGTAATAATAGCATACACATTACATCAAATTATGAATTATGCCCCGATTACGAATCTACGAATGTTACGAATGTACGAATAAATACGAATGTGTCCGAAAATTTAACTAACGAAAAAACGAATCAACGAAAAAATAACTCTTACGAATGTACGAATTGTTACGAATATGAACACCGACGACTTACGAATGTACGAATCGTTCCGAATTGACGGAAACGAAAAAAACAAAACAAAAAAAACGAATTTTTTTCGGAAACGAAAAAAACGAAACGAAAATAAACTAATTTTTTGGTTGTGCACATGTCTAATAAATTGTTTCATAAGCAGAGAGCACTATGGTTGTTCAAATTTTATATTTACATGATTGATGGCGATATGGGATTGAACTTTTTCGTGAGGACTGACTGACATCCATCCGGCATATCTGCTAAGTGTGACGTACTTCTCCAGTGGATCGTTATTATTTAACCCCTGGTGGGAAGGCTCTAGTGACCCTCTATGATCAAAGGGTCCACTCGGTGAGGTGAGCGGCCATTGCATCTGTGGTGGAGGTTTTCTTTCACGTTGTCACCTGCATGCGTATGCCTCCGTCATCACTATTGAGGACACTCTGCTGGGAAGACTTTCCACAAGATTTTGGGGGTGTCTGTGGGAATTTGTGAGGTCAGGTATTGATGTTGGATGAGACCAACTTGCCAAGAGCCAAGACCCGGCTCACACTGAGCACCAAAAAAGACCTGATTCACAAGTTTGGCCCCAAAAAAAAGACCCGGCCCACATTTTGGGCCTCACATTGCACCAAATAAAAATAAAAAAACTCACAATTGGTATTCCAATTCTTCCAAAGGTGTTCAGTAGCAGCGCAAATAATGGTTCCCCCCATATTGTTGCCCCCCATGTTGGAAGAGTAGAATTGTCTGAACTTTCTCTGTTTAGTAATAAGAGATAATGGAGATTGCTCAGCAAATTGGACCCAATTAGCCATTTTCCCCCCGGTGTCATGTGACTCGTTAGTGTTACAAGGTCTCAGGTGTGAATGGGGAGCAGGTGTGTTAAATTTGGTGTTATCGCTCTCACTCTCTCATACTGGTCACTGGAAGTACAACATGGCACCTCATGGCAAAGAACTCTCTGAGGATCTGAAGATAAGAATTGTTGCTCTACATAAAGATGGCCGAGACCAGTGATGGCAAACCTATGGCACGCAGAGCCATCTCTGTGGGCACACGAGAGGGTCCAGAACAGAGCTCCTCTCTCTCCTCTCAGCCCCCCATCCTTCTCTTTCAACCCCCCTTCTTTGTGTCCCCCCTCTTTGTGTCCCCTCTCTCTGTTCCCCCTCTCTCTCAGCTCACCCCTCTCTCAGCATCTCTCTCACACCCCTCTCTCTGTCCCTCTTCTCTCTCTCTGTCCCTCTTCTCTCTCTCTGTCCCTCTTCTCTCTCTCTGTTCCTCCTCTCACCTCTCTCTCAGCATTTCTCTCAGCCCCCTCCCTCTCTCTCTCTGTCCCCCTCCTCTCTCTCTTTCTGTCCCCCTTCCTCTCTCTGTTCCCTCTCTCTTTCAGCATCTCTCTCTGCCCCCTCCCTCTCTCTCGCAAATTGCCGTGTTGGCACTTTGCAACACGAAACCAATGTATTTATTTCAGTTTGGGCACTCGGGCTCACCAAGGTTCGCCATCACTGGCCGAGGCTATAAGAAGATCGCCAAGACCCTGAAACTGATCTGCAGCACGGTGGCCAAGACCATCCAGCGGTATAACAGGACAGGTTCCCCTCAGAACAGGCCTCACCATGGTCCACCAAGGAGGTTGAGGTCACGTGCTCAGCGTCATATCCAGAGGTTGTCTTTGGGAAATAGACATATGAGTGCTGCCAGCATTGCTGCAGAGGTTGTAGGGGTGGGGGGTCAGCCTGTCAGTGCTCAGACCATACGCCGCACACCGCATCAAATTGGTCTGCATGGCTGTCGTCCCAGAAGGAAGCCTCTTCTAAAGATGATGCACAAGAAAGTCCACAAACAGTTTGCTGAAGACAAGCAGACTAAGGACATGGATTACTGGAACCATGTCCTGTGGTCTGATGAGACCAAGATAAAGGTATTTGGTGTCAGATGGTGTCAGGCGTGTGTGGGGGCAACCAGGTGAGGAGGACAAAGACAAGTGTGTCTTGTCTACAGTCAAGCATGGTGGGGGGAGTGTCATGGTGGTGGGAGTGTCATGGTGGGGGGAGTGTCATGGTGGGGGGAGTGTCATGGTGGTGGGAGTGTCATGGTGGGGGGAGGGTCATGGTGGGGGGAGGGTCATGGTGGTGGGGGAGTGTCATGGTGGGGGGAGTGTCATGGTCTGGGGCTGCATGAGTGCTGCCGGCACTGGGGGGATCATTGAGGGAACCATGAATGCCAACATGTACTGTGACATACTGAAGCAGAGCATGATCCCCTCCCTTCAGAGACTGGGCCGCAGGGCAGTATTCCAACATGATAACCACCCCAAACACACCTCCAAGGCCACCACTGCCTTGCTAAAGAAGCTGAGGGTAAAGGTGATGGACTGGCCAAGCATGTCTCCAGACCTAAACCCTATTGATCATCTGTGGGACATCCTCAAACGGAAGGGGGAGGAGCGCAAGGTCTCCAACATCCACCAGCTCTGTGATGTCATCATGGAGAAGGGGAAGAGGAATCCAGCTCCGTGATGTCATCATGGAGGAGGGGAAGAGGAATCCAGCTCCGTGATGTCATCATGGGGGAGGGGAAGAGGACTCCAGCTCCGTGATGGCGGTAAGTTGATGAATTCTACATATGTCATAAAACTCAGATCATAGCAGGCATTGTGTGTCCCCCTCTTTGCTTGGAAACTGAGCAGATCACAATAATGCTGCACCCGGCGAAATGCCAATCCTGAAAACAATCATCCTCCCCGCACAGTCGGCCCCGTTTGAATGTTTTTATGATCCACTATACTTGGCAGATACCTCCACTGGGGGGGGGGGGGTATTGAGGAGCTCCCAGTACAAAAGTTCATGACGCTCAGAGGGCAAATCAAAAAAAGGAATATTGAACAAAGGTATTTGATGAAGCCAACGCGTTTCGGGGATAAATGCCCCCCCCCCTCCTCAGGACTGGAGTACTGATAAAGTGTGTCGGTAGCATAAATATAACTATCTATGAGGACAAAGCCATATAATATAATCAAATGACTATATACAAAACATACTGGTACCGGATATAACATCACACAAACCCGCCACACTGCCAGCATGGTTCAGGGATGGTTTGGGGAACACAACAACAAGTTTGAGGTGTTGACTTGGTCTCCAAATTCTCCAGATCTCCATCCAATTGTACATCTGTGGGATGTGCTGGAGAAACAAGTCAGATCCATGGAGGCCCCACTTACAGGACTCGGGTTTCAAACTGGCGGCCCTCCATCTGTTGCTGAACTACAGGTCCCATCATGCCTCTGCCTGTGGGAGTCGTGCTTGTAACTGTCAGCCTTGCAATGCCCCATGGGACTTGTAGTTCATCAACAGCTAGAAAGCCGCCAGTTTGACACCTGTGATAAAAGATCTGCTACTGACGGCGTGGTGCCAGACACCCCAACATACGGCTGTGCTCATAAGTTTACATACCCTGGGGGCAGAATTTCTGATTTATTGGCCATTTCTCAGAGAATATGAATAACACAAAAACTTTTCTCTCCCTCATGGTTAGTGTTTGGCTGAAGCATTTATTATCAATCAACTGTCTTTACTCTTTTTATATCATAATGGCAACAAAAACTACCCAAATGACCCTGATCAAAAGTTTGCATACCCCAGTTCTTAATCCCGTGTATTGCCCCCTTTTCATCAATGACAGCTTGAAGTCTTTTGTGGTATTTGTGGATGAGGCTCTTTATCTTCTCAGATGGTTCCTCTCGGTCCTCCAGTTCCTGTAAATTCTTGGGCCGTCTTCCATAAACGGCACGTTTGAGATCTTCCCAGAGGGGCTCCAATGATATTGAGGTCAGGAGACTGAGATGACCCCTCCAGAACCTTCACTTTATTCTGCTGTAGCCAATGACAGGTGGACTTGGCCTTGTGTTTTGGATCATCGTCATGTTGGGATGTCCAAGACCTTCCCATGCGCAGCTTCCTGGCCGATGAATGAAATGTTCCTCCAGTATTATTTGATAACATTCTGCCTTCATCTTGTCATCAATTCTGACCAAATTTCCTGTGTCTTTGTAGCTCCACATCCCCAAAACATCAGCGATCCACCTCCGTGTTTCACAGTAGGGATGGTGGACCTTTCATCATAGGCCTTGTTGACTTCAGATGTAGTGTTTATGGTTGTGGCCAAAAATCTCACTTTTGGTCTCATCAATCCAAATGACTTTGTGGCAGAAGGTTTGAGGTTTGTCTCTGTGCTGTTTGGTGTATTGTAAGCGGAAACTTTGTGGCATTTCTGTAGTAATGACTTTCTTCTGGAGACACGACCATGCAGCCCATCTTTCTTCTGGAGACTCGACCATGCGGCCCACCTTTCTTCTGGAGACACGACCATGCAGCCCATCTTTCTTCTGGAGACACGACCATGCAGCCCATCTTTCTTCTGGAGACCCGACCATGCAGCCCATCTTTCTTCTAGAGACACGACCATGCAGCCCATCTTTCTTCTGGAGACACGACCATGCAGCCCATCTTTCTTCTAGAGACACGACCATGCAGCCCATCTTTCTTCTAGGGACTGGACCATGCAGCCCATCTTTCTTCTGGAGACCCAACCATGCAGCCCATCTTTCTTCTGGAGACACGACCATGCAGCCCATCTTTCTTCTGGAGACTCGACCATGCAGCCCATCTTTCTTCTAGGGACTGGACCATGCAGCCCATCTTTCTTCTGGAGACACGACCATGCAGCCCATCTTTCTTCTGGAGACCCGACCATGCAGCCCATCTTTCTTCTGGAGACCCGACCATGCAGCCCATCTTTCTTCTAGAGACACGACCATGCAGCCCATCTTTCTTCTAGAGACACGACCATGCAGCCCATCTTTCTTCTAGGGACCCGACCATGCAGCCCATCTTTCTTCTAGAGACTCCACCATGCAGCCCATCTTTCTTCTAGAGACACGACCATGCAGCCCATCTTTCTTCTAGAGACCCGACCATGCAGCCCATCTTTCTTCTAGAGACTCCACCATGCAGCCCATCTTTCTTCTGGAGACACGACCATGCAGCCCATCTTTCTTCTAGAGACACGACCATGCAGCCCATCTTTCTTCTAGGGACTGGACCATGAAGCCCATCTTTCTTCTGGAGACCCAACCATGCAGCCCATCTTTCTTCTGGAGACCCGACCATGCAGCCCATCTTTCTTCTAGAGACACGACCATGCAGCCCATCTTTCTTCTAGAGACACGACCATGCAGCCCATCTTTCTTCTAGGGACCCGACCATGCAGCCCATCTTTCTTCTAGAGACTCCACCATGCAGCCCATCTTTCTTCTAGAGACACGACCATGCAGCCCATCTTTCTTCTAGAGACCCGACCATGCAGCCCATCTTTCTTCTAGAGACTCCACCATGCAGCCCATCTTTCTTCTGGAGACACGACCATGCAGCCCATCTTTCTTCTAGAGACACGACCATGCAGCCCATCTTTCTTCTAGGGACTGGACCATGAAGCCCATCTTTCTTCTGGAGACCCAACCATGCAGCCCATCTTTCTTCTGGAGACACGACCATGCAGCCCATCTTTCTTCTGGAGACTCGACCATGCAGCCCATCTTTCTTCTAGGGACTGGACCATGCAGCCCATCTTTCTTCTGGAGACCCGACCATGCAGCCCATCTTTCTTCTGGAGACTCGACCATGCAGCCCATCTTTCTTCTGGAGACTGGACCATGCAGCCCATCTTTCTTCTGGTGACTCGACCATGCAGCCCATCTTTCTTCTGGAGACCCAACCATGCAGCCCATCTTTCTTCTGGGGACACGACCATGCAGACCATCTTTCTTCTGGAGACTCGACCATGCAGCCCATCTATCTTCTGGAGACACGACCATGCAGCCCATCTTTCTTCTAGAGACTCGACCATGCAGCCCATCTTTCTTCTGGAGACACGACCATGCAGCCCATCTTTCTTCTAGAGACTCGACCATGCAGCCCATCTTTCTTCTGGAGACACGACCATGCAGCCCATCTTTCTTCTAGAGACTCGACCATGCAGCCCATCTTTCTTCTGGAGACTCGACCATGCAGCCCATCTTTCTTCTAGAGACTCGACCATGCGGCCCATCTTTCTTCTGGAGACACGACCATGCGGCTCATCTTTCTTCTGGGGACCCAACCATGCAGCCCATCTTTCTTCTGGAGACTCGACCATGCAGCTCATCTTTCTTCTGGGGACACGACCATGCAGCCCATCTTTCTTCTGGAGACTCGACCATGCAGCCCATCTTTCTTCTGGAGACCCGACCATGCAGCCCATCTTTCTTCTGGAGACACGACCATGCAGCCCATCTTCTGGAGACTCGACCATGCGGCCCATCTTTCTTCTGGAGACTCGGCCATACAGCCCATCTTTCTTCTAGAGACACGACCATGCGGCCCATCTTTCTTCTGGAGACTCGGCCATGCACCCCATCTTTCTTCTGGAGACCCGACCATGCAGCCCATCTTTCTTCTGGAGACATGACCATGCAGCCCATCTTTCTTCTGGAGACACGACCATGCAGCCCATCTTTCTTCTGGAGACACGACCATGCAGCCCATCTTTCTTCTGGAGACCCGACCATGCAGCTCATCTTTCTTCTGGGGACTCGACCATGCAGCCCATCTTTCTTCTGGAGACTCGACCATGCAGCCCATCTTTCTTCTGGAGACTCGACCATGCGGCCCATCTTTCTTCTGGAGACTCGGCCATACAGCCCATCTTTCTTCTAGAGACACGACCATGCGGCCCATCTTTCTTCTGGAGACTCGGCCATGCACCCCATCTTTCTTCTGGAGACCCGACCATGCAGCCCATCTTTCTTCTGGAGACACGACCATGCAGCCCATCTTTCTTCTAGAGACTCGACCATGCAGCCCATCTTTCTTCTGGAGACACGCCCATGCAGCCCATCTTTCTTCTAGAGACTCGACCATGCAGCCCATCTTTCTTCTGGAGACTCGACCATGCAGCCCATCTTTCTTCTAGAGACTCGACCATGCGGCCCATCTTTCTTCTGGAGACACGACCATGCAGCTCATCTTTCTTCTGGGGACTCGACCATGCAGCCCATCTTTCTTCTGGAGACTCGACCATGCAGCTCATCTTTCTTCTGGGGACACGACCATGCAGCCCATCTTTCTTCTGGAGACTCGACCATGCAGCCCATCTTTCTTCTGGAGACCCGACCATGCAGCCCATCTTTCTTCTGGAGACACGACCATGCAGCCCATCTTTCTTCTGGAGACTCGACCATGCGGCCCATCTTTCTTCTGGAGACTCGGCCATACAGCCCATCTTTCTTCTAGAGACACGACCACGCGGCCCATCTTTCTTCTGGAGACTCGGCCATGCACCCCATCTTTCTTCTGGAGACCCGACCATGCAGCCCATCTTTCTTCTGGAGACATGACCATGCAGCCCATCTTTCTTCTGGAGACATGACCATGCAGCCCATCTTTCTTCTGGAGACACGACCATGCAGCCCATCTTTCTTCTGGAGACACGACCATGCAGCCCATCTTTCTTCTGGAGACCCGACCATGCAGCTCATCTTTCTTCTGGGGACTCGACCATGCAGCCCATCTTTCTTCTGGAGACTCGACCATGCAGCTCATCTTTCTTCTGGGGACACGACCATGCAGCCCATCTTTCTTCTGGAGACTCGACCATGCAGCCCATCTTTCTTCTGGAGACCCGACCATGCAGCCCATCTTTCTTCTGGAGACACGACCATGCGGCCCATCTTTCTTCTGGAGACACGACCATGCGGCCCATCTTTCTTCTGGAGACACGACCATGCGGCCCATCTTTCTTCTGGAGACACGACCATGCAGATCATCTTTCTTCTGGGGACACGACCATGCAGCCCATCTTTCTTCTGGAGACACGACCATGCAGCCCATCTTTCTTCTGGAGACTCGACCATGCGGCCCATCTTTCTTCTGGAGACTCGGCCATACAGCCCATCTTTCTTCTAGAGACACGACCATGCGGCCCATCTTTCTTCTGGAGACTCGGCCATGCACCCCATCTTTCTTCTGGAGACCCGACCATGCAGCCCATCTTTCTTCTGGAGACATGACCATGCAGTCCATCTTTCTTCTGGAGACACGACCATGCAGCCCATCTTTCTTCTGGAGACTCCACCATGCAGCCCATCTTTCTTCTGGAGACCCGACCATGCAGCCCATCTTTCTTCTGGAGACACGACCATGCAGATCATCTTTCTTCAAGTGCCTCCTTATTGTGCATCTTGTAACAGCCACACCCCATGTTTTCAGAGAGTCCTGTATATCACATGAAGGTATTTGTGGGTTTTCTTTGCATCCCGAACAATTTTCCTGGCAGTTGTGGCCGAAATATTAGTTGGTCTACCTGACCGTGGTTTGGTGTCACCAGAACCCCTCATTTTTCCACTTCTTGATTAGAGTTTGAACACTGCTGATTGGCTTCTCAATTCCTTGGATATCTTTTTATATCCCTTTCCTGTTTTATAGTTCAACTACCTTTTCCTGCAGATCCTTTATCAATTCTTCTGCTTTCCCCATGACTCAGAATCCAGAAACGTCAGTGCAGCACTGGATGGAAGATGCAAGGGTCTGTCAGGAGTCCAGAAACTCATCGACCTTTTATACACACTAATTACAAACAGATCACAGGTGAGGAGGGTTCCCCTTTATTAGTCATTCAAACCCCTTTGTGTCACCTTGTGTGCATGTTATCAGGCCAAAATCCCCGGGGTATGTAAACTTTTGACCAGGGTCATTTGGGTAGTTTCTGTTGTGATTATGATATAAAAAGAGTAACACAGATGATTGATAATAAATGGCTTCAGGCAAACACTAAACATGAGTGAAAGGAAAGATTCTGTGTTATTCATATTCTCTGAAAAATGGCCAAGAAATCATAAATTCTGCCACCAGGGTATGTAAACTTATGAGCACAGCTGTACCTTCAGAGGTCTAGTGGGGTCCATGCAGGGCCGCTGTTAGAAATCACGGGGCCCCGTACTGCTTACCTGACAGGGCTCCTCCCCCACTCCACAGATTATATCAAATTATATTTTTGCTAATAATACACTAAAATCATTATTATATGACACAATTGCTGGACCCTTCCCCCGCTCTCCATTCTGAACCATCCCCTTGTGTGCTCGGCGCTGGCAGCAGCTGCTGGTGAGAGGAGAGGAGGGAAAAGGGGCACACGGGGGGCCCAAAGAACAGGGATGGGGGGGACAGATACTAGAACTGATCCCCCTGCAGGGGAGAGGAGGAGAGGCTGGCAGTGCTGTAGGGGGAGGCAGAAAAGGATCAGTGTCTGTAATAAGACAGTACAGCCGACCCCCCCCCCCCTTTTGAACTGATGGGGCCCGGGCCCACTACAGGAGGGCTGGCTGTACTGCCTTATCGGTGGCTCTGGGTCCATGCCGCTACGGGTCAGGAAAGGGGGACCTCCTCAGTATTAGGAGGGTGGTCATAATGCTATGGCTGGTGTCTATTCCGTATAATTGTGAAGAGGCAGCCTATTGGATGAATGGTAAGTCGGTGTTCATAGAAGAAGGGGCCACACCTCCTGACTGTTGTTATACCATCCTCTGCCTGTAGGGGCACTTTTCATCGGGTGTTTCGTCATATTTTGTAACGGAAGTGACGTTCTGTTGCCACCATCTTGGTACACCCCGCACTCCTCCACAGTAAGGATACACTGAGAAGGGGGCAAGCGGACATCTTGATACACCCACCGGGGGCTGGGTATTTCACACTTATTTTTTCCAGTAAACTCGGCTTATATAGTGATATGGAGGATTTAGAAATCCATCGGACTGTTTTGATGTTGAATTATAAAATCTGCGGTGATCTGTCAGATCAGCAAATCTGCACCCTTGCCGCTGCTCTTAAAAATCAACATCTAAACAGTCAGACAGATTTCTAAATTCTCCATTTCACTATATAACCTAATCTGACGAAACACCCGGCCCTGATGAAGGGGGATCGTCCTGAAACGCATTGGGGAGTCTTTTGCCCGGCTTGTTCTGATCAGTTGAACAATAAAGACGTTGGACTCCGGAGGGATTTTCATTTGGTACTTTCTGTGGCCAATTACACGGAACGCAACCTGGCAGAGCCACTGAAGTCACGTGAAGTATTGTAATATGTGGGGGATGGGAAGTGCAGGTACACCTCATCTTACGGAGAGCACCCCCCACATGTCTGAAGGACCAGAGATGTACCGGAAACACGCGACTAACGGATGACCATCGGCACGATGGGCGAGGAGAGACACGGAACTGAACTCTACCTATGTAAACAATGCAGAGCTCCGTCCTGACAGCGGGGCATGTGATGGATTTTGTTACCCTGCAAAGCACATCCCTTAAAAGCAGCACACAGTACACATAAACACTGGCTAGGCACACAGTACACATAAACACTGGCTAGGCACACAGTACACATAAACACTGGCTAGGCACACAGTACACCTAAACACTGGCTAGGTACACAGTACACAAACACTGGCTAGGCACACAGTACACATAAACACCGGCTAGGCACACAGTGCACATAAACACCGGCTAGGCACACAGTACACAAACACTGGCTAGGCACACAGTACACATAAACACTGGCTAGGCACACAGGACACATAAACACTGGCTAGGCACACAGTACACATAAACACTGGCTAGACACACGGTACACATAAACACTGGCTAGGCACACAGTACACATAAACACTGGCTAGGCACACAGTACACATAAACACTGGCTAGGCACACAGTACACATAAACACTGGCTAGGCACACACTACACAAACACTGGCTAGGCACACAGTACACATAAACACTGGCTAGGCACACAGTACACATAAACACTGGCTAGGCACACAGTACACAAACACTGGCTAGGCACACAGTACACATAAACACCGGCTAGGCACACAGTGCACATAAACACCGGCTAGGCACACAGGACACAAACACTGGCTAGGCACACAGTACACATAAACACTGGCTAGGCACACAGTACACATAAACACTGGCTAGACACGCGGTACACATAAACACCGGCTAGACACGCGGTACACATAAACACTGGCTAGACACGCGGTACACATAAACACCGGCTAGACACACAGGACACATAAACACCGGCTAGGCACACAGTACACATAAACACCGGCTAAACACGGTACACATAAACACTGGCTAGGCACACGGTACACATAAACACCGGCTAGGCACATGGTACACATAAATACCGGCTAGGCACGCGGTACACATAAACACCGGCTAGACACACGGTACACATAAACACCGGCTAGACACACGGTACACATAAACACCGGCTAGGCACACAGTACACATAAACACTGGCTAGGCACACAGGACACAAACACTGGCTAGGCACACAGTACACATAAACACTGGCTAGGCACACTGTACACATAAACACTGGCTAGACACGCGGTACACATAAACACCGGCTAGACACGCGGTACACATAAACACTGGCTAGACACGCGGTACACATAAACACCGGCTAGACACACAGGACACATAAACACCGGCTAGGCACACAGTACACATAAACACCGGCTAAACACGGTACACATAAACACTGGCTAGGCACACGGTACACATAAACACCGGCTAGGCACATGGTACACATAAATACCGGCTAGGCACGCGGTACACATAAACACCGGCTAGACACACGGTACACATAAACACCGGCTAGACACACGGTACACATAAACACCGGCTAGGCACACAGTACACATAAACACTGGCTAGGCACACAGTACACAAACACCGGCTAGGCACACAGGACACATAAACACTGGCTAGGCACATACTACACATAAACACTGGCTAGGCACACATTTAACACTTTGATTGCCCCTGATGTTTAACCCCTTCTCAGCCAGTGTCATTAGTACAGTGACAGTGCATATTTGTAGCACTGATTACTGTATTAGTGTCACTGGTCCCCATAAAGTGTCAGATAGTCCACCGCAATATCGCAGTCCCGCTATAAGTCGCTAATCGCCGCCATTACTAGTATAGAAAAAAATCCCATCAATCTATCCCCATAGTTTGTTGACACTATATATAACATTTGCACCAATCAATATACACTTATTGGGATTTTTTTTTTTTTTTTACCAAAAACATGTAGCAGAATATATATTGGCCATTGATGAAGAAATTCGATTTTTATACATATATATTTTTTTATTGAATGTTTTTTTTTTTTTTTTAAAACGTATTTTTTCAAAATTGTCGCTCCTTTTTTTGTTTATAGTGCAAAAAATAAAAACCGCAGAGGTGATCAAATACCACCAAAAGAAAGCTCTATTTGTGTGGAAAAAAGGACGTCAATTTTGTTTGGGAGCCCACGTCGCACGACCGCGCAATTGTCAGTTAAAGCGACGCAGAATGCCGAATCGCAAAAAAATGGCCTGGTCATTGAAGGGGGTAAATCCTTCCGGGGGCTGAAGTGCTTATAGAAAATAGAAGTGATGTTTGTGGCTCATTCTGACGGGTTCAACATTTTCTCAGAACATATTGCAAAAAATGGCCTCGTCATGGAGGGGGATAAATATTTTGGAGGTCAAGTTTTAATAATAACCTTCATCTCAGGCTGGACTGCAGTACAGGGGGGCAGTCTGTGCATTGAGTAATATATAGAAAGGACACTAGATGGCGGTGCAGAGCGCACATGTAATATATAGAAAGGACACTAGATGGCGGTGCAGAGCGCACATGTAATATATAGAAAGGACACTAGATGGCGGTGTAGAGCGCACATGTAATATATAGAAAGGACACTAGATGGCGGTGCAGAGCGCACATGTAATATATAGAAAGGACACTAGATGGCGGTGCAGAGCGCACATGTAATATATAGAAAGGACACTAGATGGCGGTGCAGAGCACACATGTAATATATAGAAAGGACACTAGATGGCGGTGTAGAGCGCACATGTAATATATAGAAAGGACACTAGATGGCGGTGCAGAGCGCACATGTAATATATAGAAAGGACACTAGATGGCGGTGCAGAGCGCACATGTAATATATAGAAAGGACACTAGATGGCGGTGTAGAGCACACATGTAATATATAGAAAGGACACTAGATGGCGGTGCAGAGCGCACATGTAATATATAGAAAGGACACTAGATGGCGGTGTAGAGCACACATGTAATATATAGAAAGGACACTAGATGGCGGTGTAGAGCGCACATGTAATATATAGAAAGGACACTAGATGGCGGTGCAGAGCGCACATGTAATATATAGAAAGAACACTAGATGGCGGTGCAGAGCGCACATGTAATATATAGAAAGGACACTAGATGGCGGTGCAGAGCGCACATGTAATATATAGAAAGGACACTAGATGGCGGTGCAGAGCGCACATGTAATATATAGAAAGGACACTAGATGGCGGTGCAGAGCGCACATGTAATATATAGAAAGAACACTAGATGGCGGTGCAGAGCGCACATGTAATATATAGAAAGGACACTAGATGGCGGTGCAGAGCGCACATGTAATATATAGAAAGGACACTAGATGGCGGTGCAGAGCGCACATGTAATATATAGAAAGGACACTAGATGGCGGTGCAGAGCGCACATGTAATATATAGAAAGGACACTAGATGGCGGTGCAGAGCGCACATGTAATATATAGAAAGGACACTAGATGGCGGTGTAGAGCGCACATGTAATATATAGAAAGGACACTAGATGGCGGTGCAGAGCGCACATGTAATATATAGAAAGGACACTAGATGGCGGTGCAGAGCGCACATGTAATATATAGAAAGGACACTAGATGGCGGTGTAGAGCGCACATGTAATATATAGAAAGGACACTAGATGGCGGTGCAGAGCGCACATGTAATATATAGAAAGGACACTAGATGGCGGTGCAGAGCGCACATGTAATATATAGAAAGGACACTAGATGGCGGTGCAGAGCGCACATGTAATATATAGAAAGGACACTAGATGGCGGTGTAGAGCGCACATGTAATATATAGAAAGGACACTAGATGGCGGTGCAGAGCGCACATGTAATATATAGAAAGGACACTAGATGGCGGTGCAGAGCGCACATGTAATATATAGAAAGGACACTAGATGGCGGTGTAGAGCGCACATGTAATATATAGAAAGGACACTAGATGGCGGTGCAGAGCGCACATGTAATATATAGAAAGGACACTAGATGGCGGTGCAGAGCGCACATGTAATATATAGAAAGGACACTAGATGGCGGTGCAGAGCGCACATGTAATATATAGAAAGGACACTAGATGGCGGTGCAGAGCGCACATGTAATATATAGAAAGGACACTAGATGGCGGTGCAGAGCGCACATGTAATATATAGAAAGGACACTAGATGGCGGTGTAGAGCGCACATGTAATATATAGAAAGGACACTAGATGGCGGTGCAGAGCGCACATGTAATATATAGAAAGGACACTAGATGGCGGTGCAGAGCGCACATGTAATATATAGAAAGGACACTAGATGGCGGTGTAGAGCGCACATGTAATATATAGAAAGGACACTAGATGGCGGTGCAGAGCGCACATGTAATATATAGAAAGGACACTAGATGGCGGTGCAGAGCGCACATGTAATATATAGAAAGGACACTAGATGGCGGTGCAGAGCGCACATGTAATATATAGAAAGGACACTAGATGGCGGTGTAGAGCGCACATGTAATATATAGAAAGGACACTAGATGGCGGTGCAGAGCGCACATGTAATATATAGAAAGGACACTAGATGGCGGTGCAGAGCGCACATGTAATATATAGAAAGGACACTAGATGGCGGTGTAGAGCGCACATGTAATATATAGAAAGGACACTAGATGGCGGTGCAGAGCGCACATGTAATATATAGAAAGGACACTAGATGGCGGTGCAGAGCGCACATGTAATATATAGAAAGGACACTAGATGGCGGTGCAGAGCGCACATGTAATATATAGAAAGGACACTAGATGGCGGTGCAGAGCGCACATGTAATATATAGAAAGGACACTAGATGGCGGTGTAGAGCGCACATGTAATATATAGAAAGGACACTAGATGGCGGTGCAGAGCGCACATGTAATATATAGAAAGGACACTAGATGGCGGTGCAGAGCGCACATGTAATATATAGAAAGGACACTAGATGGCGGTGTAGAGCGCACATGTAATATATAGAAAGGACACTAGATGGCGGTGCAGAGCGCACATGTAATATATAGAAAGAACACTAGATGGCGGTGCAGAGCGCACATGTAATATATAGAAAGGACACTAGATGGCGGTGCAGAGCGCACATGTAATATATAGAAAGGACACTAGATGGCGGTGTAGAGCGCACATGTAATATATAGAAAGGACACTAGATGGCGGTGCAGAGCGCACATGTAATATATAGAAAGAACACTAGATGGCGGTGCAGAGCGCACATGTAATATATAGAAAGGACACTAGATGGCGGTGCAGAGCGCACATGTAATATATAGAAAGGACACTAGATGGCGGTGCAGAGCGCACATGTAATATATAGAAAGGACACTAGATGGCGGTGCAGAGCGCACATGTAATATATAGAAAGGACACTAGATGGCGGTGCAGAGCGCACATGTAATATATAGAAAGGACACTAGATGGCGGTGCAGAGCGCACATGTAATATATAGAAAGGACACTAGATGGCGGTGTAGAGCGCACATGTAATATATAGAAAGGACACTAGATGGCGGTGCAGAGCGCACATGTAATATATAGAAAGGACACTAGATGGCGGTGCAGAGCGCACATGTAATATATAGAAAGGACACTAGATGGCGGTGCAGAGCGCACATGTAATATATAGAAAGGACACTAGATGGCGGTGTAGAGCGCACATGTAATATATAGAAAGGACACTAGATGGCGGTGCAGAGCGCACATGTAATATATAGAAAGGACACTAGATGGCGGTGCAGAGCGCACATGTAATATATAGAAAGGACACTAGATGGCGGTGTAGAGCGCACATGTAATATATAGAAAGGACACTAGATGGCGGTGCAGAGCGCACATGTAATATATAGAAAGGACACTAGATGGCGGTGCAGAGCGCACATGTAATATATAGAAAGGACACTAGATGGCGGTGTAGAGCACACATGTAATATATAGAAAGGACACTAGATGGCGGTGTAGAGCGCACATGTAATATATAGAAAGGACACTAGATGGCGGTGCAGAGCGCACATGTAATATATAGAAAGGACACTAGATGGCGGTGTAGAGCGCACATGTAATATATAGAAAGAACACTAGATGGCGGTGTAGAGCGCACATGTAATATATAGAGAAGCCACTAGATGGCGGTGTAGAGCACACATGTAATATATAGAAAGGACACTAGATGGCGGTGTAGAGCGCACATGTAATATATAGAAAGGACACTAGATGGCGGTGCAGAGCGCACATGTAATATATAGAAAGGACACTAGATGGCGGTGTAGAGCGCACATGTAATATATAGAAAGAACACTAGATGGCGGTGCAGAGCGCACATGTAATATATAGAAAGGACACTAGATGGCGGTGTAGAGCGCACATGTAATATATAGAAAGGACACTAGATGGCGGTGTAGAGCGCACATGTAATATATAGAAAGGACACTAGATGGCGGTGTAGAGCGCACATGTAATATATAGAAAGGACACTAGATGGCGGTGCAGAGCACACATGTAATATATAGAAAGGACACTAGATGGCGGTGTAGAGCACACATGTAATATATAGAAAGGACACTAGATGGCGGTGTAGAGCGCACATGTAATATATAGAAAGGACACTAGATGGCGGTGTAGAGCGCACATGTAATATATAGAAAGGACACTAGATGGCGGTGTAGAGCGCACATGTAATATATAGAAAGGACACTAGATGGCGGTGCAGAGCACACATGTAATATATAGAAAGGACACTAGATGGCGGTGTAGAGCACACATGTAATATATAGAAAGGACACTAGATGGCGGTGCAGAGCGCACATGTAATATATAGAAAGAACACTAGATGGCGGTGCAGAGCGCACATGTAATATATAGAAAGGACACTAGATGGCGGTGTAGAGCGCACATGTAATATATAGAAAGAACACTAGATGGCGGTGCAGAGCACACATGTAATATATAGAAAGGACACTAGATGGCGGTGCAGAGCGCACATGTAATATATAGAAAGGACACTAGATGGCGGTGTAGAGCACACATGTAATATATAGAAAGGACACTAGATGGCGGTGCAGAGCACACATGTAATATATAGAAAGGACACTAGATGGCGGTGTAGAGCGCACATGTAATATATAGAAAGGACACTAGATGGCGGTGCAGAGCGCACATGTAATATATAGAAAGGACACTAGATGGCGGTGTAGAGCACACATGTAATATATAGAAAGGACACTAGATGGCGGTGTAGAGCACACATGTAATATATATATATATATATATATATAGAGAAGCCACTAGATGGTGGTGTAGAGCGCACATGTAATATATATATATATATATATAGAGAAGCCACTAGATGGTGGTGTAGAGCACACATGTAATATATAGAGAAGCCACTAGATGGCGGTGCAGAGCACACATGTAATATATAGAGAAGCCACTAGATGGCGGTGCAGAGCACACATGTAATATATAGAGAAGCCACTAGATGGCGGTGCAGAGCACACATGTAATATAGAGAGAAGCCACTAGATGGCGGTGTAGAGCGCAGTGATGAAGTTTGTCCTGTGCAGGGCCCTGTCCTCTGGCCATAAAGGGGAGTGTTGGAGGGGGGGAGGGGCTCTCTGTTTCTCTCTCTGACATTTCACTTTTGCAGACTCTTCCAGCAACATGTCCTGTAAGAAAGCTCTGGTGATCCTCGCTAAGGGAGCGGAGGAGATGGAGACTGTGATCCCTACTGATCTGATGAGGAGGGCGGGGGTGAGTATTGCAGGGGGAATCCATCCCCCCTCCCCCCCCCTCCATTATTCTGGATCCTCTATGCAGAGAATTCCAACATTCTTTCCAAACCCAAATCTCAGGATACAATCCAACAATCAGTAGAATCAATCGCCCGCAGCTCTGCGCTGACCCCACTTTGTACCCCCCCTCCCCCCCAGTATAGACTTCTTCTGGATCTACTAAACCGAGCCGATCATCATCTGACCCTCCTATGGATCTGAACCCCCCACTTTACATTTAGAACCCCAATAGATGATCGATAATCCATCAATGAGCTCCCAGCTGTTTGGAAAAAAAAGTTGATCCTGCCAGAAATCCGGGCAGAAGCGCCGTGCACTCCGCAGTGTTATCAGTAGGGATGACTCTGAATTCTGCTCCCTCCCTATATATATATATATATATATATATATACACACACACACACACACACACACACACACACACACACACACACACACACACACCATGTATAGAGGAGCAGCATTGTCACCCTAGAACAGAACTACAGAACACCTCCCCCCCTCCCCCATCCATAACACAGGGAGGTGTTCTGTTATCACACACCTCCATATCCAGGGAAGAGCTCAGGTGTGATTGGATCCTGGTCTGAAGCCATCGCTGCTCCCCACCAATCACAAGCGGCCAAGGCATCCCCCGCCCTGTATATGTGCAGCTGTGGGGGTGGGGAATACATCAGCCGCTTATGATTGGTGGAGAGCAGCGATGGCTTCAGATCAGGATCCAATCACACTGGAGCTCTTCCCTGGATATGGAGGTGTGTGATAACAGAACACCTCCCTGTGTTATGGATGGGGGAGGGGGGGGGGGAGGTGTTCTGTAGTTCTGTTCTAGGGTGACAACGCTGCTCCTCCATACATGCAGTACAATCAGCGTTGTCACCCTACAAAGAACAACCAACGCGGCCGCCACATCGGAGCTCCGTATATACAGGGTGTGCGCTTCCTTTATTGGTCATTTTATTTTGTACAAAATGTTTTTATTGACCAATCAGAACACTCGGGGGAGGGCCCAGGACCAATCTGGATCCTTGCTGTACCTACTATACATGTGTATATATATATCTGATACAATGTGACGTTTTCTTCTCCAGATCTCGGTGATTGTCGCCGGTCTGACAGGCAAAGAACCCGTCCAGTGCAGTCGGGACGTCGTCATCTGTCCGGACAGCAGTCTAGAGGAGGCGCGCAAACAGGTAACCCCGCCCCCTTTTACCAAACTCCTCCTAGGTCTGTGTTGTGGGAGAATTGTGTGCGTCTATTGAAGGGCTGAGAGATGTGAGGGGCGTGTCAGTCTGGGGATTCTGGACCTTGTGAAGCTCCTCCTCCTCTGTGCTCCTGAGTTTTTTAATGAAGGGGGGGAAATAATAAAAAAAAGGTTCCTGCACCCCCTATTGATTCCCCCCACCCTGTCCTTTCCATTGTTGGTTCCTGTACCCCCCCTCCCCCTCCCCTCAGTTGTTTCCCTGAAAGTTCCTGACCCTCCTGCCTGGCAGAGATCTGACACTTTGTGGGTAGTGCCAACACTTGCCTGGCTCCTCCCACATTCCTGGACACCCATGGTGGTTCCTGCCCCCCCCCTCCCCCCCACACAGAGACAGAGGTTCCTACACGCCCCTATTGATTCCTCCATCCATCCTTTCTGATGGTTTCTGAATTCCCCTCCAGAGGTCCTTGCCCTCCTAGATGCCGCACACAGAGCTCCCCCTGCCTGACCCCCTCCAAAGTTCCTCACACTTGGCGATTCTTGTACCCCATAGAGGTTCCTTCACCCCCCCCCCCCCCCCCTGTTATTTCCCAAATTCCCCTGGAGGTTCCTGCACCTTTCTTGATGGACGTTGAGCCGTCCTGCCCAGCGGAGGTCGGGCACTTCTGGTGGTGCTGATCCATGCCGGGCTCCTCCTGCGTACAATTGGGACTTAACCCCTTACCCACCGGGCACCTATACCCCCTTCCTAACCAGAGCAATGTTCAGCTTTCGGTGCTCTCACACTTTGAATGACAATTACTCCGTCATGCAACACTGAACCCAAATTAATTTTGTGTCCTTTTTTTCACACAAATAGAGCTTTCTTTTGGTGGTATTTAATCACCGCTGGGTTTTTTATTTTTTGCGCTATAAATCAAAAAATACAGAAAATTCGGTAAAAAAAAAAAATTCTTTGTTTCTATTGGCGGCAGAGTATTGGCGGCTCTCTCCTCTCTGTACCGGTCGGTACAGCGAGAGGAGGGAGGAACCGGCGTCATGACGTGACGCCGGCTTGAGTACATGTGATCGCTCCGTCATTTGACGGAGCGATCACGTGGTAAAACGGCCGCTATCAGCGGCTGTTTACCGCGATCCGTGATGCGCCGGGTCCTCGGGACCCGGCGGTCACGGATGTTCCCGAGTGCACGCCCCAGGGGGCGCGCGGGAGCAACTTTCTGGGAGGACGTCCGTAGGACGTCCACTCAGGGAAACCCGACCGCGCTGTAGCCGTATTTCGACTATAGCGCGGTCGGCATGTGGTTAATAACCCCCCTGGAGGTTCCTGAATTCTTCTTCTCAAGGTCCCTTCCTGCCCCCCCACATGGTGATTCCGGCACCTTTCTGGATGTTCAGCCCTCCTGTGTGGTGGAATTCAGACACTTCCTGGTGTAGATCCTTGCCTGGCTCCTCCCACATTCCATCACCCACCTGGTGGCTCCTCCCACATTCCATCACCCACCTGGTGGCTCCTCCCACATTCCATCACCCACCTGGTGGCTCCTCCCACATTCCATCACCCACCTGGTGGCTCCTCCCACATTCCATCACCCACCTGGTGGCTTCTGCACACATTTGTCGGTCCTGCAACCCCCTCCCCCTCTTTTTTTACATTTTTGCGCCCCTTCTGGACGCTCCTGAATTCACATGGAGGTAAGTACACACCCCCATTGGTTCCTGCACCCTTCCCCCTGTCGGTTCCTGAATTTCTCTGGAGGTTCCTGCACCTTTATGGAATGGATGCCAAACACTGAGCCCGCCCCATCCAATCCCCGCCCTCCATAGTTCAGACACTTCCTGGTGGTGCTTGCCTGGCTCCTCCCACTTCCTGTTTGCCAGGACCACTGCCTATCATAGTGATTGGCCAATAAGAATGCATTGTAGGGTGTGTGGTGGGTACCGGAAAGTCTTGGTGATTTTTTTTCTCCATGTTCAGTGGGACTGAAATCTGCTGCAGGAGATCAGCAGCACTGAGATGGGACAAAGCCAATCCCTGGGAAAAGAACGCTCCTGCCCCCCCCGGCACCTGAAGGGTTAAATGGTCACCTTTGTCAGTTTTACCTCCCCCAGCAGCCAGCTCTTATACCCCCCCCCCCCCCATACTGCAGTGATGGTTTCTTCCTTGGTGTCCTCACATCTGATGTGGGGCGAGTGATCTGTGACTGAGGGACGATCGTCATCTGTGATGGCCGAATACTGCAGATGGAAAGGTCAGAATTCCTGGCCGCCCCTCCCCCCCCCTCGGTCTAATTCAGGACTCCGATAAATGGAGACGGCTTCAGATGTCACCAGATTTATGGAAGATGCCTTCGTCCTCTCTTCTCCTCTCTCTCTTCTCTCTTTATTATAAAAAAAAAAAAAAAAGTCAGACAATTATCAGATGAAATTCTATTTTGTCGCCTCGTTTTGTTGGATCCGCGGGCCGGGTGATAAACTGACACAAACCTGATTGGTTACTCTGTAGATCAGGGGTCTCAAACTGGCGGCACTCCAGCTGTTGCAGAACTACAAGTCCCATCATGCCTATGCCTGTGGGAGTCATGCTTGTAATGGTGAGCCTTGCAATGCATCATGGGACTTGTAGTTCGCTGGGGTCTATCCTTAAAGCTGGGTTCCACCCTAAAGTGGAACTTCGCTCATCGGAACCCTCCCCCCCTCCGGTGTCACATTTGGCACCATCATGCCTATGCCTGTGGGAGTCATGCTTGTAATGGGGAGCCTTGCAATGCATCATGGGACTTGTAGTTTTACAACAGCTGGAGGGCCACCAGTTTGAGACCCCTGCTGTAGATGGTTTTGGATATCGGGCCTCTTGCTGTGCCTGGGCACCCCCTGATATCGGGGCCGCTGCCTGTGCCTGGGCACCCCCTGATATCGGGGCCGCTGCCTGTGCCTGGGCACCCCCTGATATCGGGACCGCTGCCTGTGCCTGGGCACCCCCTGATATCGGGGCCGCTGCCTGTGCCTGGGCACCCCCTGATATCGGGGCCGCTGCCTGTGCCTGGGCACCCCCTGATATCAGGGTCGCTTCCTGTGCCTGGGCACCCCCTGATATCGGGGTCGCTTCCTGTGCCTGGGCACCCCCTGATATCGGGGCGGCTTCCCCTGCCTGGGCACCCCCTGATATCGGGGCGGCTTCCCCTGCCTGGGCACCCCCTGATATCGGGGAGGCTTCCCGTGCCTGGGCACCCCCTGATATCGGGGTCGCTTCCTGTGCCTGGGCACCCCCTGATATCGGGGTCGCTTCCCGTGCCTGGGCACCCCCTGATATCGGGCCGCTTCGTGTGCCTGGGCACCCCCTGATATCGGGGGGCCGCTTCCTGTGCCTGGGCACCCCCTGATATCCGGGCCGCTTCCCCTGCCTGGGCGCCCCCTGATATTGTCTGCTTCCCGTGCCTGGGCACCCCCTGATATCGGGCCGCTTCGTGTGCCTGGGCACCCCCTGATATCGGGGGCCGCTTCGTGTGCCTGGGCACCCCCTGATATCGGGGCCGCTGCCTGTGCCAGGCACTTCTGCTTGTGCTGTATATCTGTAGTGTGAGATCTCGGGCACTGCCGGTCTCAGAAGATTTGTGGTGAGATTTGGTGATGTCATTAGTCTGCTGGTCACTGTTCTTGGTGGAGATGAAGCAAAGCCCCGCCTCTTCCAAGATGGCTGCCTCCATACAGGGACACAGTGAAGAACCGGACATGGTAAGTCAGGGATTGGGATCTGCAGGGAGGACACGAGCAATGCTGGTGATTGGTCCTCTGGCTGCCATTTTTTATTTTTTTTGGCCACCTCTTCCGGTACAGTACAGGTCCTCTTTAAATACTTTTAGTATGTAGATCAGATGGAAGTGAAATGTCGCCCCCTATCTATGAACAAGTGAATTGAAGTCTTATGGAGCGGCTGTGTGTGCGGAATGTCGGATTCTGATTGGTCGTTTCTATTTCAGGGTCCGTATGATGTGGTGGTTCTTCCTGGAGGGAATCTCGGGGCTCAGAACTTGTCCGAGGTGAGAATTTGTCTTCATAAATCCGATTCGCCCCTCAATGTGCGTTCCGTGAAGGCGGACTCTAAATACCGCATATGTGTCTGTCCCCCTCCCCCCCCGCAATACGCCCCGCCCCCGAGAGCCAAAATCTCTGCATTGAACCGCATGGCACCAACGCCTGGCGCGTGCGTCACCCCGCAATCCCGCGTGATTTACATCTCTAGGAATTATTGTACTGATGACTTCTATAATAATGGTGAGATGTCGGTATAACGATCACTGATTTGTGTTCCTCAGTCTCCGGCGGTGAAGGACGTCCTACAGGAACAGGATGGGAGGAAAGCTCTGATCGCCGCCATATGTGCCGGTATGGAAATGTATTTTTCTTGGTTTCCACATCAGTGGTCCCCTCCCCCCGCGTGTTGTCTGTCCTGGATCTGCGTCCTGCTTTGCCATGGTATGGACAGTCCTGGCTGTTGAGCTTTATTGGTTGCTATGGTGCTGGCAGCTGCCCCCCCACCATGGCAACGCATGATGCTGATAGGGTGTCCCCTCCCATTGGCCTCACTTTGTTCTGTCTGTGGACCTCCCTGGGAATGGACTCTGATGGGGGGGCAATTGAGGTAAGGGGACACTCTGATGGGGGGGGGGGGGTAATTGAGGTAAGGGGACACTCTGATCGGGGGGTTAATTGAGGTAAGGGGACACTCTGATGGGGGGGGGGTGATTGAGGTAAGGGGACACTCTGATGGTGGTGGGGGGGGGGTAATTGAGGTAAGGGGACACTCTGATGGAGGGGGGGGGGGTAATTGAGGTAAGGGGACACTGTGATGGAGGGGGGGGGGGGGGTAATTGAGGTAAGGGGACACTGTGATGGAGGGGGGGGGGTAATTGAGGTAAGGGGACACTGTGATGGGGGGGGGGGGTAATTGAGGTAAGGGGACACTCTGGTGGGGGGGGGGGGTAATTGAGGTAAGGGGACACTCTGATGGAGGGGGGGGGGGTACACTCTGAGGTAAGGGGACACTCTGATGGTGGTGGGGGGGGGGGGGTAATTGAGGTAAGGGGACACTCTGATGGTGGGGGGGGGGGGTAATTGAGGTAAGGGGACACTCTGATGGGGGGGGGGGGGGTAATTGAGGTAAGGGGACACTCTGATGGTGGGGGGGGGGGGGGTAATTGAGGTAAGGGGACACTCTGATGGAGGGGGGGGGGGGGTAATTGAGGTAAGGGGACACTCTGATGGGGGTGGGGGGGGGGGGGGGTGGCGGTGGTGGAGGGGGGTGGGGGGTAATTGGGGGGTGGGGGGGTGGGGGGTTGAGGGTGGGGGGGGGGGGGGGGGGGGGGTGGGGGGGGGGGTAAGGGGGGACACTCTGATGGGGGGGGGGGGGGGTAATTGAGGTAAGGGGACACTCTGATGGGGGGGGGGGGGGGGGGAGGGGCCAGGGGAGGGGGGGGGAGGGGGGGAGGGGGGCGGGGGGGGGGGGGGGGGTAATTGGGGGGGGGGGGCGGGTGGGGGTGGGGGGGGGGGGGGGTATAAGGGTCGGGGGGGGGGTCGGGTGGGGTGAGGGTAGGGGGGGGGGGGGTATATTTGAAAGGGGACTCTCTGATGGGGGGGGGGGTTAATTGAAGGGTAGGGGGACTACTAAGGGGATGGAGGGGGGGGGGGAGGTTGTAAGAGGTTAGGGGACACTCTGATGGAGGGGGGGGGGGTAATGGTAATCTGAGGTAAGGGGACAATCTGGGTGGGTGGGGGGGGGGGGGGGTCAATTGATGGTAAGGGGACACTCTGATGGTGGTGGGGGGGGGGGGGTAATTGAGGTAAGGGTGCACTACTGATGGTGGGGGGGGGGGGGGGGGGTAATTGAGGTAAGGGGACACTCTGATGGAGGGGGGGGGGGGTAATTGAGGTAAGGGGAACTGGGTGATGGAGGCGGGGGGGGGGGTAATTGAGGTAAGGGGACACTGTGATGGAGGGGGGGGGGGGTAATTGAGGTAAGGGGACACTCTGGTGGTGGGGGGGGGGGTAATTGAGGTAAGGGGACACACTGATGGAGGGGGGGGGGGTAATTGAGGGTAAGGGGACACTCTGAAGGAGGGGGGGGGGTAATTGAGGTAAGGGGACACTGTGATGGGGGGGGGGGGGGTAATTGAGGTAAGGGGACACTGTGATGGGGGGGGGGGGGTAATTGAGGTAAGGGGACACTCTGGGGGGGGGGGGGGTAATTGAGGTAAGGGGACACTCTGGTGGGGGGGGGGGGGTAATTGAGGTAAGGGGACACTCTGATGGTGGGGGGGGGGTAATTGAGGTAAGGGGACACTCTGATGGAGGGGGGGGGGGGTTAATTGAGGTAAGGGGACACTCTGATGGAGGGGGGGGTAATTGAGGTAAGGGGACACTGTGATGGAGGGGGGGGGGTAATTGAGGTAAGGGGACACTGTGATGGAGGGGGGGGGGGGGGGGGGTAATTGAGGTAAGGGGACACTCTGGTGGGGGGGGGGGGTAATTGAGGTAAGGGGACACTCTGATGGTGGTGGGGGGGGGGTAATTGAGGTAAGGGGACACTCTGATGGTGGTGGGGGGGGGTAATTGAGGTAAGGGGACACTCTGATGGTGGTGGGGGGGGGGTAATTGAGGTAAGGGGACACTCTGATGGAGGGGGGGGGGTAATTGAGGTAAGGGGACACTCTGATGGAGGGGGGGGGGTAATTGAGGTAAGGGGACACTGTGATGGAGGGGGGGGGGGTAATTGAGGTAAGGGGACACTCTGGTGGGGGGGGGGGGGGTAATTGAGGTAAGGGGACACTCTGGTGGGGGGGGGGGGGGTTAATTGAGGTAAGGGGACACTCTGATGGTGGGGGGGGGGGGGGGTAATTGAGGTAAGGGGACACTCTGATGGGGGGGGGGGGGTAATTGAGGTAAGGGGACACTCTGATGGAGGGGGGGGGTAATTGAGGTAAGGGGACACTCTGATGGAGGGGGGGGGGGTAATTGAGGTAAGGGGACACTCTGATGGGGGGGGGGGGGTAATTGAGGTAAGGGGACACTCTGATGGGGGGGGGGGGGGGGGTAATTGAGGTAAGGGGACACTCTGATGGGGGGGGGGGGGGGGGGGTAATTGAGGTAAGGGGACACTCTGATGGGGGGGGGGGGGTAATTGAGGTAAGGGGACACTCTGATGGTGGTGGGGGGGGGGGGGTAATTGAGGTAAGGGGACACTCTGATGGGGGGGTGGGGGGGGTAATTGAGGTAAGGGGACACTCTGGTGGGGGGGGGGGTAATTGAGGTAAGGGGACACTCTGGTGGGGGGGGGGGAATTGAGGTAAGGGGACACTGTGATGGAGGGGGGGGGGGGTAATTGAGGTAAGGGGACACTGTGATGGAGGGGGGGGGGTAATTGAGGTAAGGGGACACTCTGGTGGGGGGGGGGGGTAATTGAGGTAAGGGGACACTCTGGTGGGGGGGGGGGAATTGAGGTAAGGGGACACTGTGATGGGGGGGGGGGGTAATTGAGGTAAGGGGACACTGTGATGGAGGGGGGGGGGGTAATTGAGGTAAGGGGACACTGTGATGGGGGGGGGGGGTAATTGAGGTAAGGGGACACTGTGATGGGGGGGGGGGGGGGGGTAATTGAGGTAAGGGGACACTCTGATGGGGGGGGGGGGGGGGGACACTCTGACTTCTATACAGGGATTACATTGACTTGTTGTTCTCCAGGCCCCACCGCCCTCTTGGCTCACGGAATTGGATTCGGAAAAAGTGTCACCACCCACCCCCTGGCCAAGGACAAGATGATGGTTGGAGGTAATTGCCCGTTATTGATCATTGGTGCACATTGTACCGGATTCTCTCCTCTGTACAGGAAATAAAATTGGGTTTAGCTTGAAAGAGTGACACTGGTGGGGCAACCCAACCTGTTTAGGGGGCAATTACTTTTCCACACACGGCCAGGCAGGTTGGAATCGCTTTTCTCACTTTTTTCCTGTATTTTCTCAGGTTATCTTTGTGTAAATATTTTATCATTTGTTGGATGATCCGAATCATTTTAAGTGACAAATGTGCAAAAAGTAAACTAAACAACCGGAAGGGGGCAAATACTTTTTCACAGCACTGTACATACACCTTCTGTGGCCAATGTAGACCGGAGCCAGTTAAACTCCCAGCATAGATGTGTGCAGGGGGTGTGCCGGCTATCCCCCCCCCCCCCCCCCCACACACACACACAGCTACAGTGCTGTTAGCTTTTCCTCCTCTCCCCCCCCCCCCCCTTGGAGGGTGGGGGAAGGGGCTTATCAATATGTATTGCCAGCCCCTTCCTTTTCTAAATGAACGAACATTCACATAACGGACACATAGTAGACTGTTTTCTATGCTTCAGTTTGTGAATGAACAGGAAGCCTCTCAGCAGAGAGCACTTCCCATTCACTCAGGGCCGGGACAAGTGGTGGGCAGAAGGGGTGCCACAAGTTCCTTCTACTATAAGGCTCACAGGAAGAGTGACAGCGGCATCACTACTACTGCCAACCCAGCGCTGGAAGCGGCAAGGAGAGATCTGGGAGGAGGTGCAGTCTGCGCTCTCTCCCTCTCATAATGGACGGGGGGGGGGGGGGGCAATTTGGCATTGTGCCCTGGGCACTGGATGGTCTTGTCCTGGCACTGCAGAGAAAGGTGTGTGAGCTTTGGGGTGCCCACCCCTAATGTAATAGTCCTGCACACACCTCCCAGCATGTCTTTGTAGTGTGGGAGGAAACCCACGCAGGCGCAGAGAGAAAATTAACTGCAGGCGGTGCCGTGGTTGGGATTCAAACTGATGACCCCGGTGCTGGCAGGCAGAAGTGCTAACCACATAGCCACTGTAATCATCACTTTGATATGAAAATTGTGTCCTCATGGGGGGAGGGGCCACATCCGAGTTCTCGAAACGCAAGAAAACGACCCCTAAGTGGACTTCAAAGGCACATCAGAGTAACTTTTATAAAAGTTGCCATTTTATTGAACATAATTGACAAAGTAAACACAGATTTGGGATGGAAGGATTAGTATATTGGTGACGCTGATCACCCGGAGAATTGGGAGGATCTCAGTGTTATCAATGTGGTGATTTCTACAACTATAGAAATCCTTCCATTCCCAAATCTGTTTTTACTTTGTCAATTATGTTCAATAAAATGGTAACTTTTTTTATTTTTTTATAAATAAAAAGCAGATCATCACTTTTGATATGAAACGGCGAATGATGAAGTGGAATATATGAATCTACGCCGGAAAAAAGCCTCATCTGCAATCCCAATGTGAAAGCCGGAGTGTTCCCACACGGGGGCGCTGTAGGAGGGGCCTGTATACACCGCATTGCAATCAATGGGCAGTTCTGCCAAAGTGTCTCGGCAGCGGCGCTCTGCAGGGGCTTTTAACCCTTTATTCAGCCACTAGCGCCCGACAAGCGCTGCAAAAACGATGGTAAAGTGGCGCTAAAACTAGCGGCACTTTACCACCGACGCCTCCGCGCTGGCGGTGTGAAAGGGCTCTATACAGTAGGAGTATATTCGGGGCAATAAGAGTGCACTGTGTACGGGGTGCGGAATACTGCTCTTTCACAGGCTGCCCAAATCTCCGGGGTGTGGGGGGGGGGGGGGGGGGGTCGTCACATGAAGGGGCGGGTCACATGAAGGGGCGGGGGGAGGGTCACATGAAGGGGCGGGGGGAGGGTCACATGAAGGGGCGGGGAGGGTCACATGAAGGGGCGGGGGGGGGGGGGTCACATGAAGGGGCGGGGGGAGGGTCACATGAAGGGGCGGGGGGGGGTCACATGAAGGGGCGGGGTGGATTTGGTGCGTTTGACTTGTGTGAATTAAAAAATTTAAAACTTTTTTTTTTTTTTTTTTCTCCAGATCACTACAAATACTCTGAGAATCGGGTGGAGAAGGACGGGCACATCCTCACCAGTCGCGGTCCCGGCACCAGCTTCGAGTTTGGTTTGGCCATTGTGGAGTATTTGATGGGGAAGGAGACGGCGGATCAGGTGAAGGCTCCTCTGGTCCTCAAGGACTGAGACCACCGCCTGTCCCCTCCCCCCTCTCCCCTCCCCCGCTGGTCCTAGGTTAGATTCACCAAAAACTTTCATCGATCGACCTTCACATCTCATCCCGGGGGATACGTTCGGCCTCATGTATGAAAGAACCAAAATCTCATCCAACTGGAATCTCTGGAAGGAAAGACTTGGAATCCGACTTCAGACAAAAATGGATTTATTTTCTTTGGACTGAAGTTCTTATTTCGGTGACCCCTCTGTAGGGATTTTCCCTTCTTCCTGTGAGCCCCCCCCCCCCAGTATAAGAAATGGGCGTGTCCCTCATCTGGACAGGAAGTCATGGACCGCAATGAAAGGAACTCCATAGCCCCTCCCTGTTCTATGCAAAACTAAACAAAAAAAAAAAAAATGTTTTTGATTGGCTGAAGTTGGACTTTAAACCATTTTTCATACATTGGAAGAATTTCCTTCCTAGAAGATCCGTTTCCTCCTCCGGATTATCGATGGATTTGCACTTAAATGAAAGCACTTCATATCTGTGATGTTTCTTCTCGGATATAAAATAAAGGATTTGAAAAGAATTGATTCTTCTTCTCTATGCAATGCAGGCAGATGGTGGCTGGTCTCCTCCCCTCCGGAGCCCTCAGTCCTGATAGGAGCAGTGGGAGGAGTTTTTTTTTTTTTTTTTATTATTTCTTTTGTTGGGATTGAAGATGTATACTTTTATTTTGCATAAAAAATATACAAAAAACAAACCCGGTACATTCCACCCTGTACTGCGACGCATGGATACACTACATAATACACTTCCAAGCTTACAAATGACATTCGTCCTGCAGTGTGATGCCTGACGTGTTGTGCAAAAGTAATAATACCCCCAAACATCACGCCGTGCACGACACCCCGAAACATCACGCCGTGCACGACACCCCGAAACATCACGTCGTGCACGACACCCCAAAAACATTACCAAAAATTTTTAAAAAAAAAACGTTTCCGACAAATTGCATTTCAACGGGTGTGATGGGTATAGGGGGAGGGGGAAACCAGTTCCCAGGCCCGAAGCTTTATCCACTTAAAGCGGAGGTTCACACAAAAATGGAACCTCTGCGTTTCGGAACCCTCCCCCCCCCCCTCCGGTGTCACATTTGGCACCTTTCAGGGGGGAGGGGGGTACAGATGCCTGTATAATACAGGTATTTACACCCACTTCCAGGCATAGACTCCCCACGGGGGTCTACGCCTCTTCCCTTCCCGCCGCGCTGTCTACCGGGACACACACGGGTCCCAGAGACAGCGCGGAGCATTGTCATTGCGCTGTGCGACTCGTGCATGCGCAGTAGGGAGCCGGGAAGTGAAGCCGCAACACTTCACTTCCTGATTCCCTCACCGAAGATGGCGGCAGCGTCCTAGGGACGGTTCGGCCTCGGGTGCCGACATCGCTGGACCCCGGGACAGGTGAGTGTCCTTATTTTAAAACTCAGCAGCTGCAGCATTTGTAGCTGCTGACTTTTTTAAAAAAGCTTTAAGGAGCCTCTTGAGATGTTTTGCTTACAAGCTAACAGTTTTTTTTTTTTTTTTTTTGCTAGAAAATTACTTAGAACCAAACATAAATGTATTTTTTTTTTTCCCGAACACCCTAAACCAGTGATGGTGAACCTCGGCACCCCAGATGTTTTGGAACTACATTTCCCATGATGCTCAGGCACTCTGCAGTGTAGTGGAGCATCATGGGAAATGTATTTCCGAAATATCTGGGGTGTCAAGGTTCGCCATCACTGCCCTAGAGAATAAAAGCAGCACATCCTCTCAATGAGTTCTCCACAATGGCCGATGCTCTAATCACTTGTGGATAGTTTTTGGCTTCACTCCATGCAGCCCCGGCGCCTTGATAATGTAATAGTGTCCAAGTAATACCAAGGAGAGTCCCAGTTGTAGGGGGTGGAACTGTCCCATTTGTCCCATCCAAGGGACCTCCAGAGAGGCAGGAGGAAAAACCGGGACATGGAGTTACCGCCGGAGCCCAAAGTCCTGCGGATTCAGTTACAAGCAAAGAACACCCTCAGGTCAGGCACGCCATTGCTGCCTTTGAGTAGCCAATCAGTTGTCCCCCGAGAGTGCGGCGCCGCAGTGCGCATGAGCGGGGATGAGTGAGCACAAAGTCCGGTCACATGGGGACGGCGGTGACTAACTCCGAGTGACCGAGTCTATTGGACGTCACGCGGTCCCGGCATTGGACCAGTGAGATGTCCATCATAGGTGCCGCGCTGCCATGTCCTATGATGGGCATCACACTGGTCCAATGAATGGCGGGATCGCGGGACGTGTGACATCATTATAGTCACGCACAGCCGTCCCGGAGAGACACACTGCGTCTGCGCATGGCCAGACGAAAAGCGTGCGCTTGCACTTGAATCTTGAGGACCGATCTGACCCCGAGCGGCGAGCACGGCCAAGTGACATAACAGGTCCCGCCTTCTGGAGCCTGCAGTGCCTATGATGGACGTCCCACTGGGCCAATGCGGGGCCGCCAAACGTGTGACGTCCATCATAGGCGCTGTAGGCTCCATAAGGCGGGAATTACAATGTGGCCGCCGCCCCGTGTCACTACGAGATCCCCGATCTCCTCTCCTCTCCTGTCATGGCTCTGGCTGCCTGGAGTCACCAGTGGAGTGCCCGCTGAAGTGCCGTCTACTCTACTCTGATGGGCGCCCCGCACTGAGCTGCAGGAGGACCCGGAGGTCACGTCACCTGAAGTCTAGTCAGGTAGGTCACTCTGTGTATGTCAGGTAGGTCAGTCACAGTGTGCGTCAGGTAGGTACCCCCCCCCCCCCCCCCCCCCCCCCCCCCCCCCCGGGTGCCAGGCTCGGACTTCAGGCTAAAGCCCCTGGTCTTTTTGCCACCTAGCAACGCCCCTGTCCCATAATAATCAATAACATGTCCCCTCCCCCCATACAATGTATGATTAATCCATAATCACATCCCATAATAATCAATACCAAGCCCCTCCTTTCCCCTCCCCCTCTCTTTATCCTTCAAGTGATAATAAATTAGATTTATTTCTATTACTTATTATTGTTATTATAATTATGATTAATAAATGATTGCTTATATTTTATTTATTATAATATATTATTTTTCCATATTTATTATTAATTATAAAATATTATTTCTCATATTATTTATTACTGATCTGATTGTTCCTACTGCACAGTGCAGCCCCGCCCTCCTCTTCCTGGCTCCTCCCCCTTACCGAGTACACCCGAGCAGGCTCCTCCCATTCACCCACGGAGCAACTGCTACATTTAGCTTTGATTGACAGCAACGACAGCCAAAGGCTCTCTCTGCTGTCTCAGCCAATGAGGAGAGAGTGAGGGACCCGGGAGAGGGGCGGAGCTGCTGCCATGGTGTCTTTTGTCGGTAACCAGTTACAATGGGCGGGGCGGTGCTGACTGAGGACACCTATTGGCAGATGAGCGGCACTGCAGGGCGGAGCTCTATAATTCTGTGTGATCAGTGATGATGTGAAGGGGGCGGAGCCAGTTATCTGCTCAGTAATTAAAGAGACAGTGGCGGGAAATCCGCTCTGATTTATTTATAATAATCTCTCATCACTCCAACTATTTCCTCATATTTCTCTTCTTCTCATATTAATAGATCAGAATTTATCCATCACTCTATTCTGTACATCAAATCTTCTCCACAATCATTATCAATACAATTCTACAAACAATAACAACGCATTCAGTATGCAAACTCGATGCTGATTGGTTGAGTGGTGTCACATGACCTGAGGTCACATGTTCAGACATGTGAGGTCAGTAAAAAAAATGTTTTAAAAAAAAAGAAAAGTATTCTGCACAGCAGCCAATCAGCTTCAAGCTCGATGCTGATTGGTTGAGTGGAGTAAAAAAAAAGTAAAAAAAAAAAAAAAGAATTCTGCACAGCAGCCAATCAGCTTCAAGCTCAATGCTGATTGGTTGAGTGCTGTCACATGACCTGAGGTCACATGTTCAGACATGTGAGGCCAGTAAAAAAAAAAAAAAGTATTCTGCACAGCAGCCAATCAGCTTCAAGCTCAATGCTGATTGGTTGAGTGCTGTCACATGACCTGAGGTCACATGTTCAGACATGTGAGGCCAGTAAAAAAAAAAAAAAGTATTCTGCACAGCAGCCAATCAGCTTCAAGCTCGATGCTGATTGGTTGAGTGGAGTCACATGACCTGAGGTCACATGTTCAGACATGTGAGGTCAGTAAAAAAAAAAAAAAAAAAAAAAAAAAAATTTTGCACAGCAGCCAATCAGCTTCAAGCTTGATGCTTATTGGTTGAGTGCTGTCACTGTGATGTCATCAGCTTCAAGCTGTGGTGCCTATTGGTTGAGTGCTGTCACTGTGATGTCATCAGCTTCAAGCTTGATGCCTATTGGTTGAGTGCTGTCACTGTGATGTCATCAGCTTCAAGCTTGATGCCTATTGGTTGAGTGCTGTCATTGTGATGTCATAGTGGTGGCAGTTGGTATTAGGCAGTGCAGGGCTGAGATTCGATCAGTGTTCTCTGAGTGTTATTAGTGAACAGATCTCTGCGATATTCTGCAATATTCTGCGATATTCTGCGATATTCTACGATATTCTACGATATTCCGCTGACTTTACTTCTATTAATCAAAGCAAAGTAAGTACCGATTTATCTATATACTTCTATATCTTATATACTAGGATAATACACATTATATACTGTATATATACACTCAGTATATACTGATATACACACTTTTATCATAGACAGTACAGTAATACCTCGGATTGCGAGTAACGAGGTTAACGAGTGTTTCGCAATCAAAGCTATTATTTTGTTTTCGATTCTGACTGTTTGTCTCACAAAACTAGCAGAATTCAAGCCTCTGCGATATGCAGTACCGCATTTAGCCAGAGGTGCAGGGGGCGCCAGTGAGAGGCGGAGCCACTCAGAAACACTCCATTCTGAGTATCTACGGTGCCCCCCCACCTCTGGCCACATGCGGTATTGCATACCATAGAAGTCACTGTGGAACGAATTATCTGAGTTCCCATTGACTTCTATGGGGAAACTGGCTTTGATATGCGAGTGCTTTGGATTACAAGCATTCTCCTGGAACGGATTATGGAAGTAATCCGAGGTTCCACTGTATAAACTAGTATAATAGTAATATAAATGCTGTCATATATATACTTCTATGCTGAGGCAGCAGGAAAGGTGTACACATGTCACAGCGGGGGTTATACCGCTTGCTGCTTTCGGTGGGGGCTTCCGTCCGTCAACTGTGTCCAATTCAAGTAAATGGGGCCACTCTGCAAAGACCACACCGCCACCCCCTCCCATAACTCAGTACTTCCGAGGGGTCCAAGGGGTTAAAGCAGGGGGGGGAGGAGGCAATACAACCACCTGCTTTAACCCCTTGGTTGCTGTACTGCACAAGGTTGCAGGGCTCCTCATTCACTTGAATAGGTCATGCTTGCCGAGTGCTACACCCACCTACCATAACAGGGCGTATGACTCCTGCTGCGCCTGCGACATATGTACACCCCCCCCCGACCGATGCAGCTAATGGGGTGTGGTTGGGGCAGGGGTGGAAAAAATCCGCCCCCTCCGCTGCCGACACACCAACAACTTTACAAGCACTCCCTCTGCACTGCACTCTGTTTGATGCTCTGGGATGGCGGGTTGTTAATTGCAGACCGCGATCTACCAGTGACCGCCATCAATATACATATACTTCTTATCATATACAGTATATACTAGTATAATGCTAATATATATACTCAGTAGTACATTCATCCATCACAGACTTGGAATTGTATCAGATTTAAAGAAAACTTATAGAGATAAGTAGAGATCTTCCAGAAGGTTCCTCTAAGAGTACTAATGTCTATTTTTTTTGTTCCTACAGTTGTGAAAGTGAAAATGACTCTGCAAAAGAGAAAGACCACTTTATGCCGCATCTTGGACATCTTCTCCGATGAAGGGATCAGCAGTTGGCTGACCTCATTTTTCCAAAGGGAAGATGACCAAATGGATTCCCCAACTCACCAGAATTCGGAGGCCTCCTCCAATAAAGGGTTCGGCAGCCGGCCGACCTCATTTTTCCAAACGAAAGATGATAAAATGGATTCCCCAACTCAGAGCCAAGAACTGGTGGGAACCAAGACCGACAATGACGAAATGTATTTCCCAACTCACCAGAGCCAAGAACTGGTGGGAACCAAGACCGACAATGACGAAATGTATTTCCCAACTCACCAGAGCCAAGAACTGGTGGGAACCAAGACCGACAATGACGAAATGTATTTCCCAACTCACCAGAGCCAAGAACTGGTGGGAACCAAGACCGACAATGACGAAATGTATTTCCCAACTCACCAGAGCCAAGAACTGGTGGGAACCAAGACCGACAATGACGAAATGTATTTCCCAACTCACCAGAGCCAAGAACTGGTGGGAACCAAGACCGACAACGACGAAATGTATTTCCCAACTCACCAGAGCCAAGAACTGGTGGGAACCAAGACCGACAACGACGAAATGTATTTCCCAACTCACCAGAGCCAAGAACTGGTGGGAACCAAGACCGACAACGACGAAATGTATTTCCCAACTCACCAGAGCCAAGAACTGGTGGGAACCAAGACCGACAACGACGAAATGTATTTCCCAACTCACCAGAGCCAAGAACTGGTGGGAACCAAGACCGACAATGACGAAATGTATTTCCCAACTCACCAGAGCCAAGAACTGGTGGGAACCAAGACCGACAATGACGAAATGTATTTCCCAACTCACCAGAGCCAAGAACTGGTGGGAACCAAGACCGACAATGACGAAATGTATTTCCCAACTCACCAGAGCCAAGAACTGGTGGGAACCAAGACCGACAATGACGAAATGTATTTCCCAACTCACCAGAGCCAAGAACTGGTGGGAACCAAGACCGACAATGACAAAATGTATTTCCCAACTCACCAGAGCCAAGAACTTCTGGGGCCCGAGACAGAGGATGACAAAGTCGAGAGAGAAGTACGGGAGCAGCACCGTGGCCAGGCCATTGTAAAACTTCAGTCGCTCATCAGAGGTCATGTGGCCCGGAAACACTATAAATCGTTAATGAGAGACGAGAATCCTCCTCTGAGAACGATCAGACACTTTTCCCGACTCCTGGACCCCGTTGACCCGAGCTTTGCTCAGCAGGTTCAACTGAACGTGTTAAGGGATGACGTCGCCTCTATACTGCAAACCATCTACGAACAAGAGGAGGAGAGGAAATCCCTCGAAAATGACATTGTCTCGTTAGTAAAGTACAAAACTGCTCAGCAGGATCTTCTGTCCAAATGCAAAAAACTGACGAGCAAAAACAAGGACCAAATAAAAGAGGTGATCACCATGGGAAGGCAGGCGGTTTGTGAGACCATAAAGAATAGAGAGATGGTGGATTCCTACGAACACCTCTTCTATTATCTCCAGACCGACCCGACCTACCTGACTAGGCTCATTGGCCAGATGTCTGACCCTCAGGATACGACGATTGTAGACAGATTGCTCCACAGTCTGTATAACTACGCTTCCACGCCACGAAATGAATACTTTTTCGTGAAGTTGATGGAAGCCGCTCTTCGTGAGGAAGTGGAGACAAGACTTGATGCCATTGAGGATCTACTGAATGGGAAATCAACGATTTTAGAGCTGATCGTGAGATTTTACACCCATCAAACCAACTATGAGGGCCTAGTCGAGGCGCTGACACCAGCAATAATGGAGATACTGAGCGTCACAGAAGATCTTGCCACCTTTCCAAACTTGCCTTCCAATCGAAACAAAAAAAAGGTAATACTAATGGAAAGAATACTAGGAATACCCACTCCTGAGACCCCTGCAACAATCAATGGTTTCTCTATATACAACATGGCGGACAAACTCTTAGAGTCCATAGTCTCCTCTGTGGACAGCATTCCTTATGGGCTGAGATACCTAACAAAGGTCCTTCAAAAATCACTGCAAGCAAAGTTTCCAGAGGAAACTGAAGATGTTGTGTTGAGGACTATTAGTCAGTTCCTATCTCAGTACCTCCAGCCAGCCATAGAGAGACCAGATCTCTTTGGTCTCGTTGTACCAGACATGTACTCGGGTTCAGTCCAGAGAGAGAACCTCATGTGTGTGTCTAGGATCATCCACGAGACCATGCAATCCCTCACTGCCAAAACCGTGTATGAACCTGAACTTCAAGTCCATATCTGCAGGACCATTCCAAGGTTCAGGAGCTTCTTTCATAATGTTCTGAATGTTCCTGAGCCAGAGGAAGAATTAAACTTGAAAAAGTTCTTTGAGATTCCTATGGTGAAGATCCCCGCAGAGGACATCGTCTATACACATTCTCTGCTTTCTAGATTCAAGAATGTTGTATTTTGCGACCCCATGGACATCGCCAGCCAAGTGTTCAAGGATATTGGACCAGTCCCTCACGTGAACGATCTTCTTGCTACGGATGCAGCTGAATATGACCAAGCAGAGGAAAGATTTAAAATCTGTCTGTATTTAGGCAGCAAATTTATTCAACTGCCAGATTTTAATACTGAAATGAACAACCTTATGGTTGCCACCAAAAAACTGGCCTTGGATGCGATTCGTCTGGTGCCTGGAGAAACTCTCCAAGACGTTCTGATGACGCCTATCTCACTGGCACAAGAAGAGCGGCATAGGACTCTAATGGGAGGCGCACCTTCCACCAGGAATAATGATCCACAGGACATTACAGAGTCCTGCTTAATGAAAGACCATGATCTCCCCCTGCAGATGAAATGTTACAAGATCAGTGAGAACCTGAAGACTTTACAAAAAGGTTGTGTATTCTCAGAGGGGAGGAACCACCAAGACTTTCTGAACCTAATCGCCCGGGAGATGAAAGAGAAGCACAAACTGCGTCTGGAAAGAGAATCTGATACAAGAACCACCCGGGAGATATTAGATGTACTCTGCAACATGTCTGCCCATGCGCAGAGGGTCAAAGACCTGTACGAGAGGTACCGGGTAAAGTGCGTCGACAACATTCTTTACCGCAAGGCGTGTCCTGGCGATGAGATCCCGAAGGTCCCATTTGAAGATGATGAGGGGATTACGTACACTGCAAAAAAGCTACTGAAGAAAGGAGTGATAGTGGGCACACGGGGGCAATTCAGGCAACTGAAAGACGAAGTCCTCTGTATAAAACTCGCGGGTGATGTCTTCCATATCAGTTTAGGCATCAAACATGTCGTCCTTCCAGTGGTCGATGTGCTCCGCCTTCATTATAGCAGCGATCCAACGTTGAAGCTTTTCCAATATGACGTTGATGCTGACATGTTTTTATTTCTGGTGACCAAGATTTTTGAGGAAAAACTCAATCCACCACGTTCTTTCCTGAACAGGAGAGAGAGAAAGGGAGGGGAGAGGAGAGGAGGAAGATAGGAGAGGAGAGGAGGAAGATAGGGGAGGGGAGGGGAGAGGAGGAAGATAGGAGAGGGGATGGGAGGGGAGGAAGATAGGGGAGGGGAGGGGAGAGGAGGAAGATAGGAGAGGGGATGGGAGGGGAGGAAGATAGGGGAGAGAAGGGGGAGGGGGAAAGAAGGAATGCAGAGGGAGGGGGGGGAGGGGGGAGAGAGGGAAGGATGGGGGAGGGCAGAGGGAAAAGGGGGAGGGGAAGAGGGAAAAGGGGGAGGGGAAATAGGGAAAGAAGGAAGGCAGAGGGAGAGGGAGGGGAGATAGAGAAAGATAGGGGAGGGGAGAGGGAAAATGGGGAGGGCAGAGGGAAAGATAGGGGAGGGGGGGATAAGGAAGGCAGAGGGAGGGGGAGGAGAGAGAGAGGATAGGGGGGAGGGCAGAGGGAAAAGGGGGAGGGGAGAGAGGGAAAGAGAGGGGAAGATAGGGGTGGTGAGGGGAAAGGAGAGGAGAAAGATAGGGGAGGGGAGGGGAGGGGAGAGGAGGTAGATAGGGGAGAGAAGGGGGAGGGGAAAAATGGAAGGCAGAGGGAGAGGGAGGGCCGAGGAACAATGGGGAGGGGAGAGAGGGTGGGGGAGGGGAGGGAGTGAAAAATAGGAGGGCGAGGAAAGAAATAGGGGAAAGGGAGAGGAGGAAATTAGGGGGGGGAGGACAAAGGACAGAGGAAGAGAAGGAGAGAGGAGGAAGGGAGGGGGAGAAAGGGGGGGGGCGAGAGGGGTGGGGAGGGAGAAGGAAGGGACAGGAGAGAGGGAAGGGGAGAAAGACAGGAAGTGGGGGTCTCTTCTCTCATTTTATTCACTAGAGGGATCACCAGCAGGAGGAAGGAGGTCCTGATTCCTCTATATAGATCTTTATATCACTAGAGGGATCACCAGGAGGAAGGAGGTCCTGATCCCTCTATATAGATCTTTATATCACTAGAGGGGTCACCAGCAGGAGGAGGAAGGAGGTCCAAACAGCCGGTTGGTAGGCAATCGTCTCTCCTCTCACGGAAGTCGTCGGTGAGGAGAGGAGAGCGGATCGCTGCAGCCGGCTGGTGATCAGTGAGTATTAGCTGTTTTTTTTACAGCTTTTTACTCACTGATCACCAGTGTAGTGTCCCCACAGTGTAAACACACATGTCCCCAAATAATAAAAACACATGTCCCCCCACATATGTCCCAGTAAAATAACATGTGCCAATGATCTTCTGCACACATGTCCGTGATCACCTGCACACATCTGTACATGATCATTTGCGTACATATGTCCGTGATCACGCAAAAAGAACTCTTTAAAAACTGTGAACCATTATTATACACTTAATGGAATTTTTTTTACTCAAGATTTGTAATTGCATGCACCTGTTGAACCAGGGCTGAAAAATTGGGGGTGGTGGTGGTGGTGAGGAACGGTGTTGCCACAAGACTGTAAGCTCTCACAGATAAAAACATGCTGGTGAACTATTAGATCAAGATTTGTAATTACCCGCACTGTTAAACAGGGGCTGAAAAAATTGTGCCTTAGGCACTGGTGCTGGTGCCACAACATTGCAACCCGGCCTTCACACTGTTCGTTGGGAGCACAGCAGTCACCACGTGTTGCGGAAGCATTTTTTTAAATAAATTGTAAGTACCTCGCCCCGTGTTAAACAGGGCAGAAAAAGAAAAACGTTAGCATGTTGCCTGGTTTGGCCACCAACACTGCAACCCGGCCTCTCACAGATACTGTACATGGAGCACAGCAGTCACACGTGTTGCGAAGCATTTTTTTAAAAAATTGTAAGTACCCCGCCGCCATGTGAAACAGGGGCTGAAAAAATGTGCCCTTAGGGCACTGGTTGGGGGGCCACAACAACTGAAACCCTGCCTCACAATACTGTACTTGGAGCACAGCAGTCCTCACGTTTTTTGCGATGCATTTATTTTAAAAAATTGTAAGTATCCCGCCCCTGTTAATCAGGGGCTGAAGAATTGTGCCTTAGGCACTGGTGCGGGTGCCTCAAAACACTGCAATCCCCTCATCAGGAGACCGTTTATTACTCCGCATCAGCATAGGCAGTCTTGAAGGGATGTGCAGAATACTTTTTGGCTTAAATTTTAACAAACTTTGCAACCTTTTTATTGGATTTCTTTTAAAAAAGAAAGGAGAAAAGGTTATATTTGTTTTTTTTTCAAAATTTCCGCTATGTTTTCGCTTATATCGCAAAAAATAAAAAACGGAGTCGCAAATAAATACCACCAAACTAAAGCTCTATTTGTGCAAACAAAATGATAAAAAATTAATTTGGTTACAGCATTGCATGACCGCGCAATTGTCACTGAAAGTGCGAGAGCGCTGAAAGCTGAAAATTGGTCTCAAGAAGAGGAGGGGGTGGAGGAGAGGGTGTGTCACAACCAGTAGCAGTAGTCGCGTTTTGGAGGCGGGGTGGCGGAACAACCTCCAACACTACTGCACCTTGTCCTGCATCCCTCCCAGCTGCCAATTGAGTGACCCAATGGGCCGTGAAAGAACGGTACCGTCCCTGTCCATGCCTGCTGGTCCATGAGTCAGCGGTACTATGCACCTTACCGCTGACGCCCTGTCCAGCGAGGCATGGACATTGCCCTCCACATGCCGGTAGAGAGACGGAATCGCCTTCCGCGAGAAAAGGTGGCGTTTGGGAACCTGCCACTGAGGAACAGCACATTGATCAATCTCACGGAAGGGGGCCGAGTCTACCGAACTGAAAAGGCAGCAGTTGAAGTGCTAGCAATTTAGCAAGGCTAGCATTCAACCGCTGGGCATGTGGATGGATGGGAGTGTACTTCTTACTACGGTCCAGCAGCTGGGGAGGGAAATTTGCCTGCTGCAATCGGACGACGGTGTACTGCAAGTACTTGGTTGTGACACACCGAATTCTACACCTTCAGTCCTCTCAGAGGAGCTTTCAGAGAGGACTGAAGGTGTAGTGGGGATGGAGATCCCAGCTGAGGAGGAGCAAGGAGAGGTCCGCTTAGTTCTTTTGTGTGGGTCTTTTATGTGTGCCTGCCAACGAGCTGCATGGCAGGTCGCCATAAGTCTGGTCATGCTTGTCGTGCCCAAGCGGCTGATGTTTTGGCCACGCGAGATACGCTTGAGACAAATATTGCATATAGCAGTGGTGCGATCTGCTGCACTCGTCTCAAAAAAGGCCCACACCAAAGAACTTTTCTGATAACGTGCAGAGGCAGCGCCCTGCACAGGCGGAGCTCTGCGGTGTTGTACAGTTGCTGAGCTGGCCTCTACCTGGCCTCCAGGGGGCATCCTGCCTCGTTGGACATGTGACGCCGCATTCTCCTCCTCCTCGTCGTCCTCCTCATCCTCTCTCCCTTGAGGCACCCTCGTGGAGTCAGTGACCTCATCATCCCCTCCCTCTTCACCACTAGAGCAAACCTGGCAGTAAGCTGCAGCTGGTGGAACAGTACTGCCAGATTCCTCAAGCTGGGTATCATCATCCGAGCCTTCGAATCTTTGGGCATCCTCCTGGAGAATGTACCCAACACTGTGCTCAAAGAGTTCGGGGGACTCCTCAGGAGGACATGGTGGGTCTAGGGAAGGGGTGGCTGATGAGGCTCTGTCAGTACCCTGAGCCTGGGTGAGAGAGGATGAGGAGGATGAGGAGGGCTTGGTCATCCAGTCTACCAAGCCTTCAGCATGATGCGGCTCCACATGTCCAGCTGCCGAAAACAAAGTCGCGCGTGTCCCATGGCCTCGTGCTGATGACGATGCACGACCACGTCCCCGTCCACGGCCACGTCCACTAGAAACAGAGCCTGCCTGCCCTGTGTTCTTGGCTCTGCACGCTCTCCCTCCCCTTGGCGGTCTTCCAGCCATTGTAGTCGGTTGTCCTGTGGGTGCTGCTGAGAAGAAAATAAAGGAGCTCTGTGTGATGCCACTAACACACTAAGAAGTCCTATGGGTGCTTCTGCAAAGAAAATAGAGGAGCTCTGTGTGATGCCACTAACACACTAGAAGTCCAGTGGGTGCTTATGCAAAGAAAATATAGGAGCTCTGTGTGTTGCCACTAACACACTAGAAGTCCTAGGGGTGCTTCTGCAAAGAAAATAGAGGAGCTCTGTGTGATGCCACTCACACACTAGACGTCCTGTGGGTGCTGCTGAGAAGAAAATATATAGGAGCTCTGTGTGAATGCACTAACACACTAGAAGTCCTATGGGTGCTTCTGCAAAGAATATAGAGGAGCTCTGTGTGATGCCACTAACACACTAGAGTCCTGTGGGTGCTTCTGCAAAGAAAATAGAGGAGCTCTGTGTGATGCCACTAACACACTAGAAGTCCTGTGGGTGCTTCTGCAAAGACAATAGAGGAGCTCTGTGTGATGCCACTACACACTAGAAGTCCTGGGGTGCTTCTGCAAAGAAAATAGAGGAGCTCTGTGTGATGCCACTAACACACTAGAAGTCCAGTGGGTGCTTCTGAGAAGAATATATAGGAGCTCTGTGTATGCCACTAACACACTAGAAGTCCTATGGGTTCTTCTGCAAAGAAAATAGAGGAGCTCTGTGTGATGCCACTTAACACACTAGAAGTCCTGTGGGTGCATCTGCAAAGAAAATAGAGGAGCTCTGGGTGATGCCACTAACACACTAGAAGTCCTGTGGGTGCTTATGCAAAGAAAATAGAGGAGCTCTGTGTGATGCCACTAACAACACTAGAAGTCCTGTGGGTGCTTCTGAGAAGAAAATATAGGAGCTCTGTTGATGCCACTAACACACTAGAAGTCCTATGGGTGCGTCTGCAAAGAAAATAGAGGAGCTCTGTGTGATGCCACTAACACACTAGAAGTCCTGTGGGTGCTTCTGCCAAGAAAATAGAGGAGCTCTGTGTGATGCCACTAACACACTAGAAGTCCTGTGGGTGCTCCTGCAAAGAAAATATAGTAGCTCTGTGTGATGCCACTAACACACTAGAAGTCCTGTGGGTGCTTCTTCAAAGAAAATAGAGGAGCTCTGTGTGATGCCACTTACACACTAGAAGTCCTGTGGGTGCTTCTGCAAAGAAAATAGAGGAGCTCCGTGTGATGCCACTAACACACTAGAAGTCCTGTGGGAGCTTCTGCAAAGAAAATAGAGGAGCTCTGTGTGCTGCCACTAACACACTAGAAGTCCTGTGGGTGCTTCTGCAACGAAAATAGAGGAGCTCTGTGTGATGCCACTAACACACTAGAAGTCCTGTGGGTGCTTCTGCTGAGAAGAATATATAGGAGCTCTGTGTGATGCCACTAACACACTAGAAGTCCTAGGGTGCTTCTGCAAAGAAAATAGAGGAGCTCTGTGTGATGCCATAACACACTAGAAGTCCTGTGGGTGCTTCTGCAAAGAAAATTGAGGAGCTCTGTGTGATGCACTAACACACTAGAAGTCCTGTGGGTGCTTCTGCAAAGAAAATAGAGGTGCTATGTGTGATGCCACTAACACACTAGAAGTCCTGTGGGTGCTTCTGAGAAGAAAATATAGGAGCTCTGTGTGATGCCAATAACACACTAGAAGTCCTATGGGTGCTTCTGCAAAGAAAATAGTGGAGCTCTGTGTGATGCCACTAACACACTAGAAGTCCTGTGGGTGCTTCTGCAAAGAAAAGAGGAGCTCTGTGTGATGCCACTAACACACTAGAAGTCCTGTGGGTGCTTCTGCAAAGACAAAAGAGGAGCTCTGTGTGATGCCACTAACACACTAGAAGTCTGTGGGTGCTTCTGCAAAGAAAATATAGGGGCTCTGTGTGATGCCACTAACACACTAGAAGTCCTGTGGGTGCTTCTGAGAAGAAAATATAGGAGCTTCGTGTGATGCCACTAACACACTGAAGTCCTATGGGTGCTTCTGCATAGAAAATAGAGGAGCTCTGTGTGATGCCACTAACACACTAGAAGTCCTGTGGGTGCTTCTGAGAAGAATATAGAGGAGCTCTGTGTGATGCACTAACACACTAGAAGTCCTATGGGTGCTTCTGAAAAGAAAATAGAGGTGCTCTGTGTGATGCCACTAACACACTAGAAGTCCTGTGGGTGCTTCTGCAAAGAAAATAGAGGAGCTCTGTGTGATGCCACTAACACACTAGAAGTCCTGTGGGTGCTTCTGCAGAGAAAATAGAGGAGCTCTGTGTGATGCCACTAACACACTAGAAGTCCTATGGGTGCTTCTGCAAAGAAAATATGAGATCTCTGTGTGATGGGACTAACACACTTCAAGTCCTATAGGTGGCTTCTGGGAAGAAAATATAGCTTGTGTGTGTGATGGGACTAACACACTTCAAGTCATATAGGTGCTTCTGGGCAGAAAATATAGCTCTGTGTGTGTGATGGGACTAACACACTTCAAGTCCTATAGGTGCTTCTGGGATCAAAATATAGCTCTGTGGGTGTAATGGGACTAACACACTTTAAGTCCTATAGGTGCTTCTGGGAAGAAAATATCGCTCTGTGTGTGTGAAGGGAATAACACTCTTCAAGTCCTATAGTTGCTTCTGAGAAGAAAATATAGCTCTGTGTGTGTAATGGGACTAACACACTTCAAGGCCTATAGGTGCTTCTGGGAACAAAATATCGCTCTGTGTGTGTGATGGGACTAACACACTTCAAGTCCTATAGGTGCATTTGGGAACAAAATATAGCTCTGTGTGTGTGATGGGACTAACACAATTCAAGTCCTATAGGTGCTTCTGGGAACAAAATATAGCTCTGTGTGTGTGATGGGACTTAACACACTTCAAGTCCTATAGGTGCTTCTGGGAAGTAAATATAGCTCTGTGTGTGTGAGGGGACTAACACACTTCAAGTCCTATAGGTGCTTCTGGGAACAAAATTTAGCTCTGTGTGTGTGATGGGACTAACACACTTCCAGTCCTATAGGTGCTTCTGGGAAGAAAATATAGCTCTGTGTGTGTGATGGGACTAACACACTCAAAGTCCTATAGGTGCTTCTGGAACAAAATATAGCTCTGTGTGTGTGATGGGACTAACCCACTTCAAGTCCTATAGGGGCTTCTGGGAACAAAATATAGCTATGTGTGATGGGACTAACACACTTCAAGTTCTATAGGTGCTTCTGGGAACAAAATTTAGCTCTGTGTGTGTGATGGGACTAACACACTTCAAGTCCTATAGGTGCTTCTGGGAACAAAATATAGCTCTGTGTTGTGTAATGGGACTAACACACTTCAAGTAATATAGGTGCTTCTGGGAAGAAATATAGCTCTGTGTGTGTAATGGGACTAACACACTTCAAGTCCTATAGGTGCTTCTGGGAACAAAATATAGCTCTGTGTGTTGGGGCTAACACACTTCAAGTCCTAAGGTGCTTCTGGGAAGAAAGTATAGCTCTGTGTGTGTGATGGGACTAACACACTTCATGTCCTATAGGAGCTTCTGGGAACAAAATATAGCTCTGTGTGTGTGATGGGACTAACACACTTCAAGTCCTATGAGGGCTTCTGGGAAGAAAATATAGCTCTGTGTGTGTAATGGGACTAACACACTTCAAGTCCTCTAGGTGCTTCTGGGAAGAATTTATAGCTCTGTGTGTGTGTTGGGACTAACACACTTCAAGTCCTATAGGTGCTTCTGGGAACAATATATAGCTCTGTGTGTGTGATGGGACTAACACACTTCAAGTCCTATAGGTGCTTCTGGGAACAAAATATAGCTCTGTGTGTGTGATGGGACTAACACAATTCAAGTCCTATAGGTGCTTCTGGGAACAAAATATAGCTCTGTGTGATGTGATGGGACTAACACACTTCAAGTCCTATAGGTGCTTCTGGTAAGAAAATATAGCTCTCAGTGTGTAATGGGACGAACACACTACAAGTCCTATAGGTGCTACTGGGAACAAAATATAGGAGCTCTGTGTGCCTGCCACGAACACACTTCAAGTCCTATAGGTGCTTCTGGTAAGAAAAAATAGGAGCTCTGCCTGCCTGCCCCGAACACACTACAAGTCCTATAGGTGCTTCTGGGAACAAAATATAGGAGCTCTGTGTGTTTGATGGGACTAACACACTCCAAGTCCTATAGGTGCTTCTGGGAACAAAAATGAGCTCTGTGTGTGTGATGGGACGAACACACTTCAAGTCCTATAGGTGCTTCTGGTAACAAAAAATAGGAGCTCTGCCTGCCTGCCACGAACACACTACAAGCCCCTCTTTCTCAATCAATCTTTGTAACTGAATCTATCTAACTCAATTTCTGTAAGTGAATCTCTCTACCTAACTAAATCGAGCAGAGTGTCACAGAATCAGCCTGCTCAATCAGCGCCGGAACAGCATGTGACCGGCGCAGACGGCGTGGCGGCCTTTTATAGGGGGGGGCTTGTACTACAGCCCCTGAGCTGTAATTGGCTACAGGCGTCTTGCCTGTAGACAATTATGGCTCTTCGAGTTTCCGGGGCTGTGATTGGCCAAAGCATGCGGGTCACAGTGCATGCTTGGCCAATCATCAGCCTGCAATGCACTGCGTCGGCCGCGCCGGCCGCAATGCATTGCGGGGCCGCTCGCATCACACGAACGTGATGCGAGCGGCCAAATAAGTTCTGGGCTCGCCGAGCGAGCGCAAGCCCGGTGCTCGATGCGACCGTGGGTTCGCATCGAGCACCGGGCCCATCCTTATCCCCCACATATGTCCCAGTAAAATAACATGTGCCAATGATCTTCTGCACACATATGTCCGTGATCACCTGCACACATCTGTACAGGATCATTTGCGTACATATGTCCGTGATCACGTGAACCAATTATTATACACTTAATGGGAATTTTTTTTACTAAAAACATGTAGCAGAATACATTTTGGCTTAAATTTATAACAAAATTTGATTTTATTGGATTTCTTTTAAAAAAGAAAGGAGAAAATATTGTTTTTTTTCAAAATTTCCGCTATGTTTTCGCTTATATCGCAAAAAATAAAAAAGGAGAAAATATTGATTTTTTTTCAATTGCATGGGAAGGAAGGGGGCGAAAGTGCCCGGTATTGTAGTGGTTAAGAGCTGTGGGGGGAAGTGATGTTTTGACGTGGCTTCTGCCCTGCAATGTTATAGAGATATGGGGGGGGGCATCTTCCACCTCACTCGTCTCCATGCCCAGCAAGGGTGAAGATCCGTTCGCCGCCGGCTCTGGTAAGTGGCGGAGGGCACCGGAGCAGGAGGGGCGAATCCGCCGGAGAGGCCATTCTTATCGGAAAGCGGACCGCTGGCCGAAGAAAAGGATACCGGGGTTGTATCCGCTAGCTGCAGCCATAACGATATTCCTCTTCAAACTTGGGACGTATATCGGCGTGCGGCGGTCTGTAAGTGGTTATTGAACTACCAAAGGATACACAGGGGAGGGGAAGTCTTCAGACCTCCTCTTCCTCAAAGTCCATCAAGTGATAGTCTCTGAGCGGACTGTGGACCGATCTGTGACAGTCCTCGATGGACATCCTCTCCCGCTGGTGGATGAGGCCCTTTCTGGCGCACCATAAAGCAGCAGAGCCCCCGCCAGGCGCTGTCCATGTCCTCCTATCAAGGAGTTCCACAGAAGAGTCCGAAGTGTGTGATAGAAGTCGCTGCTACAAAGTCTTTAAGTTCTGGTTCCAAGACCCCCGACAGGCCCCGGGCAAAGGGGCACTCCCAGAAAACATGCAATGCGGTTTCTTCCTGGAAGATACAAAAAAGGGGCAGTGCCTGAATCTGCACAGGTCCCCCCCCACCCCCCCCTGGATTTCCATCCATGCCAGATCTTTGTCCCTGTGGGTGAGTCTCTGAACATTCCTCCAGACCACTTTGTAAGTGGCTGAAGGGAGGCCTGGAACAACGTCCGATGGAACAATGTACGATGGAACAATGTACGATGGAACAATGTCCGATGGAACAGTGTCCGATGGAACAATGTACGATGGAACAGTGTCCGATGGAACAATGTCCGATGGAACAACGTCCGATGGAACAACGTCCGATGGAACAACGTCCGATGGAACAACGTCCGATGGAACAGTGTCCGATGGAACAACGTCCGATGGAACAACGTCCGATGGAACAGTGTCCGATGGAACAACGTCCGATGAAACGGTGTCCGATGAAACGGTGTCCGATGAAACGGTGTCCGATGGAACAGTGTCCGATGGGACAGTGTCCGATGGAACAGTGTCCGATGCTCTAATCACTTGTGGATAGTTTTTGGCTTCCACAAGTTGGACTTCACTCCATGCAGCCCCGGCGCCTTGATAAATGTAATAGTGTCCAAGTAATACCAAGGAGAGTCCCAGTTGTAGGGGGTGGAACTGTCCCATTTGTCCCATCCAAGGGACCTCCAGAGAGGCAGGAGGAAAAACCGGGACATGGAGTTACCGCCGGAGCCCAAAGTCCTGCGGATTCAGTTACAAGCAAAGAACACCCTCAGGTCAGGCACGCCATTGCTGCCTTTGAGTAGCCAATCAGTTGTCCCCCGAGAAAGTGCGGCGCCGCAGTGCGCATGAGCGGGGATGAGTGAGCACAAAGTCCGGTCACATGGGGACGGCGGTGACTAACTCCGATTGCCCGAGACTATTGGACGTCACGCGGTCCCGGCATTGGACCAGTGAGACGTCCATCATAGGCGCCGCGCTGCCATGTCCTATGATGGGCATCACACTGGTCCAATGAATGGCGGGATCGCGGGACGTGTGACATCATTATAGTCACGCACAGCCGTCCCGGAGAGACACACTGCGTCTGCGCATGGCCAGACGAAAAGCGTGCGCTTGCACTTGAATCTTGAGGACCGATCTGACCCCGAGCGGCGAGCACGGCCAAGTGACATAGCAGGTCCCGCCTTCTGGAGCCTGCAGTGCCTATGATGGACGTCCCACTGGGCCAATGCGGGGCCGCCAAACGTGTGACGTCCATCATAGAAGCTGTAGGCTCCATAAGGCGGGAATTACAATGTGGCCGCCGCCCCGTGTCACTACGAGATCCCCGATCTCCTCTCCTCTCCTGTCATGGCTCTGGCTGCCTGGAGTCACCAGTGGAGTGCCCGCTGCACTGCTGTCTACTCTACTCTGATGGGCGCCCCGCACTGAGCTGCAGGAGGACCCGGAGGTCACGTCACCTGAAGTCTAGTCAGGTAGGTCACTCTGTGTATGTCAGGTAGGTCAGTCACAGTGTGCGTCAGGTAGGTACCCCCCCCGGGTGCCAGGCTCGGACTTCAGGCTGAAGTCCCTGGTCTTTTTGCCACCTAGCAACGCCCCTGTCCCATAATAATCAATAACATGTCCCCTCCCCCCATACAATGTATGATTAATCCATAATCACATCCCATAATAATCAATACCAAGCCCCTCCTTTCCCCTCCCCCTCTCTTTATCCTTCAAGTGATAATAAATTAGATTTATTTCTATTACTTATTATTGTTATTATAATTATGATTAATAAATGATTGCTTATATTTTATTTATTATAATATATAATTTTTCCATATTTATTATTTATTATAAAATATTATTTCTCATATTATTTATTACTGATCTGATTGTTCCTACTGCACAGAGCAGCCCCGCCCTCCTCTTCCTGGCTCCTCCCCCTTACCGAGTACACCCGAGCAGGCTCCTCCCATTCACCCAGGGAGCAACTGCTACATTTAGCTTTGATTGACAGCAACGACAGCCAAAGGCTCTCTCTGCTGTCTCAGCCAATGAGGAGAGAGTGAGGGACCCGGGAGAGGGGCGGAGCTGCTGCCATGGTGTCTTTTGTCGGTAACGAGTTACAATGGGCGGGGCGGTGCTGACTGAGGACACCTATTGGCAGATGAGCGGCACTGCAGGGCGGAGCTCTATAATTCTGTGTGATCAGTGACGATGTGAAGGGGGCGGAGCCAGTTATCTGCTTAGTAATTAAAGAGACAGTGGCGGGAAATCCGCTCTGATTTATTTATAATAATCTCTCATCACTCCGAGGATTTCCTCATATTTCTCTTCTTCTCATATTAACCACTTCAGCCCCGGACCATTTGGCAGCCAAAGGACCAGAGGTCTTTTTTCAATTTCGCACTGCACTACTTTAACTGGTAATTGCGCGGTCATGCAATTTTGTAACCAAACGAAATTTGCGTCCTTTTCTTCCCACAAATAGAGCTTTCTTTTGATGGTATTTGATTGCCTCTGTGATTTTTATTTTTTGCGATATATAAACGAAAAAAATAAAAAAAAAAAAAAAAAAAAAAAAAAAAAAGAGCGAAAATTTTGAAAAAAAAAAAGAGATTTTCTAGTTTTTGTTATAAAAAAAATCTAATAAACTCAATTTTAGTCAAAAATTTGGGCCAAAATGTATTCAGCCACATGTCTTTAGTAAAAAAAATGCCAATAAGCGTATATTTATTGGTTTGCGCAAAAGTTATAGCGTCTACAAACTAGAGTACATTTTCTGGAATTTACACCGCTTTTAATTTATGACTGCCTATTTCATTTCTTGAGGTGCTAAAATGGCAGAGAAGTACAAAACCCCCCCAAATGACCCATTTTGGAAAGTAGACACCCAAGCTATTTGCTGAGAGGCATGTTGAGCCCATTGAATATTTTTTTTTTTTAGTCCCAAGTGATTGAATAAAGACAAAAATAAAAAGATTTTTTTTTTTTTCAAAAAAGTTGTCACTAAATGATATATTGCTCACACATGCCATAGTTATATGTGGAATTGCACCCCAAAATACATTTTGCTGCTTCTCCTGAGTATGGGGATACCACATGTGTGGGACTTTTTGGGAGCCTAGCCGCGTACGGGGCCCCGAAACCCAAGCACCGCCTTCAGGATTTCTAAGGGTGCAAATTTTTGATTTCACTCCTCACTACCTATCACCGTTTCGAAGGCCATAAAATGCCAAAATAGCACAAAACCCCCCCAAATGACCCCATTTTGGAAAGTAGACACCCCAAGCTATTTGTTGAGAGGCATGGTGAGTATTTTACAGCTCTCATTTGTTTTTGAAAATGAAGAAAGTAAAGAAAAAAAATTTTTTTTTTTTTTTCTTTTTTTCAATTTTCAAAACTTTGTGACAAAAAGCGAGATCTGCAAAATACTCACCATACCTCTCAGCAAATAGCTTGGGGTGTCTACTTTCCAAAATGGGGTCATTTTGGGGGGTTTTTATGCCATCTGGGCATTCCATGGCCTCCGAAACTGTGATTGGCAGTGAGAAGTGAAATAAAAAAATTACACCCTTAGAAAGCCTGAAGGCGGTGCTTGGTTTTTGGGGTTCCGTACGCAGCTAGGCTCCAAAAAGTCCCACACATGTGGTATCCCCGTACTCAGGAGAAGCAACAGAATGTATTTTGGGGTGTATTTCCACATATGCCCATGACATGTTTGAGCAATATATCATTTAGTGACAACTTTTTGTAAAAAAAATATATATTTTTTTTTTTTCATTATTCAATCTCTTGGGACAAAAAAAAAAAATATTTAATGGGCTCAACATTGCTCTCATCAAATAGCTTGGGGTGTCTACTTTCCAAAATGGGGTCATTTGGGGGGGGTTTGAACTGTCCTGGCATTTTATGCACAACATTTAGAAGCCTATGTCACACGTCACCCACTCTTCTAACCACTTGTAGACAAAGCCCTTTCTAACACTTTTTGTTTACATGAAAACATATTTTTTTTTTGCAAGAAAATTACGTTGAACCCCCAAACACTATATATAATGTTAAAGCAAAGGCCCTACAGATTAAAATGGTGGGTGTTGCATTTTTTTTTCCCACACAGTATTTGCGCAGCGATTTTTTCAAACGCATTTTTTGTGGAAAAAATACACTTTTTTTTATTTTAATGCACTAAAACACACTATATTGCTCAAATTTTTGATGAAATAAAAAATATGATCTTAGGCCGAGTACATGGATACCAAACACGACATGCTTTAAAATTGCGCACAAAACACGCAGTGGCGACAAACTACATACATTTTTAAAAGCCTTTAAAAGCCTTTACATGATACCACATTAGATTCACGGAGGAGGTCTACTGCTAAAATTACTGCCCTCGATCTGACCTTCGCGGTGATACCTCACATGCATGGTGCAATTGCTGTTTACATATGACGCCAGACCAACGCTTGTGTACGCCTTTGCGCAAGAGAAGGGGGGCAGGGGTGCTTTTTTTTTTTTTTTTTTGTTTTTTTTTTTATTTATTTAGCTTTTTTATTTTATTTTTTAAACTGTTCCTTCCATTTTTTTCTTTGTTATGATTTTTATTGTTATCTCAGGGAATGTAAATATCCCCTATGATAGCAATAGGCAGTGACAGGTACTCTTTTTTTGAAAAAATTGGGGTCTATTAGACCCTAGATCTTTCCTCTGCCCTCAAAGCATCTGACCACACCAAGATTGGTGTGATAAAATGCTTTCCCAATTTCCCAATGGCGCGGTTTATATCCGGGAGGGGGGACATTCCCTCCCACTGCTTGTAAAAAGCAGTCTAGAGGCTAATTACCCGCTAGAATTGCTTTTACATGAAAGCCGATCACTGGCTGAAAAGAATGATACCAAGATGATACCTAAACCTGCAGGCATCATTCTGGTATAACCATTCAAAGTCCAGCAACATACTGGACATATATTGTAATCTTTTTTTTTTTCATGCAGCCTCTTGGCTGAACGAAAAAAAAAGAGATTGATTGGTGGGTATGCCCACCATTAGAATACCTCCCTTCATCCACCCACTTCTAATGATGGGCATACATGCACCATTTATATATGCCGATGCATGGGGGCATCCTCCCGCAAAAGTTATGCCGTGTACACACGGTCGGAATTTCGACCGTATGTACGTGGCATTAGGAGCCAATCGCTCCTCCCCCCCCCTGCTGCCCCCATGCTTCGGCATATATGCTCTTTTTTTTAACTGTGGTGGTGAAATCACCTCCTACAGTGTTGGAGTCGCGGCTTTATGTATCGTGGGAGCAAACGCTGTTGCTGTCAAGATAAATAAATCCGCGCTGCAACTGAATGGCGCACCTGAAAAAAAAAAAATGCTTAACACTAAAACACAGTAAACAAAATTACATACCTGAAAAGCAAGCATGATAAAACATGATAAAACATAATAAAACATTGCAGAATAGAATGGAGTAAAAAAAGAGCAACAATAGAGAGAGAATAGAGTGAGAGAGAGAACAATAAAACGACAACTATTTTTATTTTTTTTTATTTTTTTGAGATTCACAGGTAAAAAAGCTCCTGACTGAAGCGACTGAATCAAAACGCTACCACAAAAAACTGTTAGCGATCGCAGGGATCAGGCCTGACTCTGCGAACGCTGCAGTTATGTGTGCTTAGTGTTTTGTAAGTGACAGTGATCGATCGATACTGCACTTGGGTGGGCTGGGCTGGGCGGAGGGGGGAAAACGCAGGTGCTAGCAGGTATCTGGGCTGATCCCGCTAACAATGCGTTTTTTTGGAACCCTAAACTGCTGGGACGCTAGTATAGATCTGATCAGATCAGATATTGATCTGTTCAGATACTATACCACTAAGGGAGGTGTATGCTTTGTGCGTGGGTGTTTGCGGTACTGGCACTAACCTGGGGCGACGCAGACCTTATTTGACCCTAAAACCTAATTGATATCACCCGCCGGGCGATCAGGGGGTTAAACCGTTATTGGGTAATAAATGGCGGGTGCCCTGACAGTATAAAAAATAAAGCTAACTAACCAGCGTCACCCGTAACAGTAATACAAAAAAAAACTGGTTACCTAGCGACACTAATGCAGCGATCAGAAAAACGATCGCTTAGTGACACTGGCAAAAGGGGGTGAAAGGGTTAACTAGGGGCAATCAGGGGGTTAAAACCTTTATTAGGTAATATATGGGGGTACCTGACGCTATATAAAAACCTGACGGGGAACCTAAATAACGAAATAACTAACTGGCTAACCAGCGTCACCAGTGACAGTTATACAGTGATCACTGGTGAAAGGGTTAACTCTAGGGGCAAATCAGGGGGTTAAAACCTTTATTTAGGTTGTAATATGGGGGTACCTGACCTATAAACCTATTTATGAACCTATATAAACATGGCGGTTAACCTAAAAAAAAAAAACTGGTTACCTAGCGACACTAATGCAGCGATCAGAAAAACGATCGCTTAGTGACACTGGCAAAAGGGGGTGAAAGGGTTAACTAGGGGCAATCAGGGGGTTAAAACCTTTATTATGGGGGGGGTAGGGGGCTACTTGGACCTAAAACTAACTGCCCTGACAGTTATTTACAGTCACACTGACACTAAATGCAGTGATCAGTAAAAAAAAATGATCACTGCAATTAGTGACACTGTGACTGGGGGGGGGGGCGAGGGGGTGATCTGGGGGGTGATCTGGGGGTGACAGGGGGTGTTTTGTGTGCCTATGTGTACTGGTGTCAGTGTACTGTTGGTGCACTAACCTTTAGATGTTCACAGCTCGGCGTTCCGGTCACATAGACCGGCGCACCGAGCGTGACATCACTTCCTCTGCCTGTGTTTTGATTGACACAGACAGAGGAAGCATCTGATTCGCCAGGAGCGATCGCGAGGGGGTGGCCAGAAACCACTGGCCGTCCCTCATCCCGGATCGCTCCTGAAGCGATCCCGACCGTCCCCGCCGGCCGGGGGGGGTCCGATCGGACCCCCCCACCCGCCGGAAGAATGGCACGTACAGGTACGTGGTTCTGCCTGTACGTGCCATTCTGCCGACGTATATATACAGGGGGCGGTCGGCAAGTGGTTAATAGATCAGAATTTATCCATCACTCTATTCTGTACATCAAATCTTCTCCACAATCATTATCAATACAATTCTACAAACAATAACAACGCATTCAGTATGCAAGCTCCATGCTGATTGGTTGAGTGGTGTCACATGACCTGAGGTCACATGTTCAGACATGTGAGGCCAGTAAAAAAAAATGTTTTAAAAAAAAATGTTCAAAAAAAAAATAAAGTATTCTGCACAGCAGCCAATCAGCTTCAAGCTCAATGCTGATTGGTTGAGTGCTGTCACATGACCTGAGGTCACATGTTCAGACATGTGAGGCCAGTAAAAAAAAAAAAAAAGTATTCTGCACAGCAGCCAATCAGCTTCAAGCTCAATGCTGATTGGTTGAGTGCTGTCACATGACCTGAGGTCACATGTTCAGACATGTGAGGCCAGTAAAAAAAAAAAAAAGTATTCTGCACAGCAGCCAATCAGCTTCAAGCTCAATGCTGATTGGTTGAGTGCTGTCACATGACCTGAGGTCACATGTTCAGACATGTGAGGCCAGTAAAAAAAAAAAAAAAAAGTATTCTGCACAGCAGCCAATCAGCTTCAAGCTCGATGCTGATTGGTTGAGTGGAGTCACATGACCTGAGGTCACATGTTCAGACATGTGAGGTCAGTAAAAAAAAAAAAAAAAATTTTTTGCACAGCAGCCAATCAGCTTCAAGCTTGATGCTTATTGGTTGAGTGCTGTCACTGTGATGTCATCAGCTTCAAGCTGTGGTGCCTATTGGTTGAGTGCTGTCACTGTGATGTCATCAGCTTCAAGCTTGATGCCTATTGGTTGAGTGCTGTCACTGTGATGTCATCAGCTTCAAGCTTGATGCCTATTGGTTGAGTGCTGTCATTGTGATGTCATAGTGGTGGCAGTTGGTATTAGGCAGTGCAGGGCTGAGATTTGATCAGTGTTCTCTGAGTGTTATTAGTGAACAGATCTCTGCGATATTCTGCAATATTCTGCGATATTCTGCGATATTCTGCGATATTCTACGATATTCTACGATATTCTACGATATTCCGCTGACTTTACTTCTATTAATCAAAGCAAAGTAAGTACCGATTTATCTATATACTTCTATATCTTATATACTAGGATAATACACATTATATACTGTATATATACACTCAGTATATACTGATATACACACTTCTATCATAGACAGTACAGTAATACCTCGGATTGCGAGTAATGAGGTTAACGAGTGTTTCGCAATCAAAGCTATTATTTTGTTTTCGATTCTGACTGTTTGTCTCACAAAACTAGCAGAATTCAAGCCTCTGCGATATGCAGTACCGCATTTAGCCAGAGGTGCAGGGGGCGCCAGTGAGAGGCGGAGCCACTCAGAAACACTCCATTCTGAGTATCTACGGCGCCCCCCCCACCTCTGGCCACATGCGGTATTGCATACCATAGAAGTCACTGTGGAACGAATTATCTGAGTTCCCATTGACTTCTATGGGGAAACTGGCTTTGATATGCGAGTGCTTTGGATTACAAGCATTCTCCTGGAACGGATTATGGAAGTAATCCGAGGTTCCACTGTATAAACTAGTATAATAGTAATATAAATGCTGTCATATATATACTTCTATGCTGAGGCAGCAGGAAAGGTGTACACATGTCACAGCGGGGGTTATACCGCTTGCTGCTTTCGGTGGGGGCTTCCGTCCGTCAACTGTGTCCAATTCAAGTAAATGGGGCCACTCTGCAAAGACCACACCGCCACCCCCTCCCATAACTCAGTACTTCCGAGGGGTCCAAGGGGTTAAAGCGTGGGGGGGGAGGAGGCAATACAACCACCTGCTTTAACCCCTTGGTTGCTGTACTGCACAAGGTTGCAGGGCTCCTCATTCACTTGAATAGGTCATGCTTGCCGAGTGCTACACCCACCTACCATGACAGGGCGTATGACTCCTGCTGCGCCTGCGACATGTGTACACCCCCCCCGACCGCTGCAGCTAATGGGGGTGTGGTTGGGGCAGGGGTGGAAAAAACCCGCCCCCTCCGCTGCCGACACACCAACAACTTTACCATCACTTCCTCTGCACTGCACTCTGTTTGATGCTCTGGGATGGCGGGTTGTTAATTGCAGACCGCGATCTACCAGTGACCGCCATCAATATACATATACTTCTTATCATATACAGTATATACTAGTATAATGCTAATATATATACTCAGTAGTACATTCATCCATCACAGACTTGGAATTGTATCAGATTTAAAGAAAACTTATAGAGATAAGTAGAGATCTTCCAGAAGGTTCCTCTAAGAGTACTAATGTCTATTTTTTTTGTCCCTACAGTTGTGAAAGTGAAAATGACTCTGCAAAAGAGAAAGACCACTTTATGCCGCATCTTGGACATCTTCTCCGATGAAGGGATCAGCAGTTGGCTGACCTCATTTTTCCAAAGGGAAGATGACCAAATGGATTCCCCAACTTACCAGAATTCGGAGGCCTCCTCCAATAAAGGGTTCGGCAGCCGGCTGAGCTCATTTTTCCAAACGAAAGATGATAAAATGGATTCCCCAACTCAGAGCCAAGAACTGGTGGGAACCAAGACCGACAATGACGAAATGTATTTCCCAACTCACCAGAGCCAAGAACTGGTGGGAACCAAGACCGACAATGACGAAATGTATTTCCCAACTCACCAGAGCCAAGAACTGGTGGGAACCAAGACCGACAATGACGAAATGTATTTCCCAACTCACCAGAGCCAAGAACTGGCGGGAACCAAGACCGACAATGACGAAATGTATTTCCCAACTCACCAGAGCCAAGAACTGGTGGGAACCAAGACCGACAATGACGAAATGTATTTCCCAACTCACCAGAGCCAAGAACTGGTGGGAACCAGGAGCGACAATGACGAAATGTATTTCCCAACTCACCAGAGCCAAGAACTGGTGGGAACCAAGACCGACAATGACGAAATGTATTTCCCAACTCACCAGAGCCAAGAACTGGTGGGAACCAAGACCGACAATGACGAAATGTATTTCCCAACTCACCAGAGCCAAGAACTGGTGGGAACCAAGACCGACAATGACGAAATGTATTTCCCAACTCACCAGAGCCAAGAACTTCTGGGGCCCGAGACAGAGGATGACAAAGTGGAGAGAGAAGTACGGGAGCAGCACCGTGGCCAGGCCATTGTAAAACTTCAGTCGCTCATCAGAGGTTATGTGGCCCGGAAACACTATCAATCGTTAATGAGAGACAAGAATCCTCCTCTGAGAACGATCAGACACTTTTCCCGGCTCCTGGACCCCGTTGACCCGAGCTTTGCTCAGCAGGTTCAACTGAACGTGTTAAGGGATGACGTCGCCTCTATACTGCAAACCATCTACGAACAAGAGGAGGAGAGGAAATCCCTCGAAAATGACATTGTCTCGTTAGTAAAGTACAAAACTGCTCAGCAGGATCTTCTGTCCAAATGCAAAAAACTGACGAGCAAAAACAAGGACCAAATAAAAGAGGCGATCACCATGGGAAGGCAGGCGGTTTGTGAGACCATAAAGAATAGAGAGATGGTGGATTCCTACGAACACCTCTTCTATTATCTCCAGACCGACCCGACCTACCTGACTAGGCTCATTGGCCAGATGTCTGACCCTCAGGATACGACGATTGTAGACAGATTGCTCCACAGTCTGTATAACTACGCTTCCACGCCACGAAATGAATACTTTTTCGTGAAGTTGATGGAAGCCGCTCTTCGTGAGGAAGTGGAGACAAGACTTGATGCCATTGAGGATCTACTGAATGGGAAATCAACGATTTTAGAGCTGATCGTGAGATTTTACACCCATCAAACCAACTATGAGGGCCTAGTCGAGGCGCTGACACCAGCAATAATGGAGATACTGAGCGTCACAGAAGATCTTGCCACCTTTCCAAACTTGCCTTCCAATCGAAACAAAAAAAAGGTAATACTAATGGAAAGAATACTAGGAATACCCACTCCTGAGACCCCTGCAACAATCAATGGTTTCTCTATATACAACATGGCGGACAAACTCTTAGAGTCCATAGTCTCCTCTGTGGACAGCATTCCTTATGGGCTGAGATACCTAACAAAGGTCCTTCAAAAATCACTGCAAGCAAAGTTTCCAGAGGAAACTGAAGATGCCGTGTTGAGGACTGTTAGTCAGTTCCTATCTCAGTACCTCCAGCCAGCCATAGAGAGACCAGATCTCTTTGGTTTCGTTGTACCAGACATGTACTCGGGTTCAGTCCAGAGAGAGAACCTCATGTGTGTGTCTAGGATCATCCACGAGACCATGCAATCCCTCACTGCCAAAACCGTGTATGAACCTGAACTTCAAGTCCATATCTGCAGGACCATTCCAAGGTTCAGGAGCTTCTTTCATAATGTTCTGAATGTTCCAGAGCTAGAGGAAGAATTCAACTTGAAAAAGTTCTTTGAGATTCCTATGGTGAAGATCCCCGCAGAGGACATCGTCTATACACATTCTCTGCTTTCTAGATTCGAGAATGTTGTATTTTGCGACCCCATGGACATCGCCAGCCAAGTGTTCAAGGATATTGGACCAGTCCCTCACGTGAACGATCTTCTTGCTACGGATGCAGCTGAATATGACCAAGCAGAGGAAAGATTTAAAATCTGTCTGTATTTAGGCAGCAAATTTATTCAACTGCAAGATTTTAATACTGAAATGAACAACCTTATGGTTGCCACCAAAAAACTGGCCTTGGATGCGATTCGTCTGGTGCCTGGAGAAACTCTCCAAGACGTTCTGATGACGCCTATCTCACTGGCACAAGAAGAGCGGCATAGGACTCTAATGGGAGGCGCACCTCCCACCAGGACTAATGATCCACAGGACATTACAGAGTCCTGCTTAATGAAAGACCATGATCTCCCCCTGCAGATGAAATGTTACAAGATCAGTGAGAACCTGAAGACTTTACAAAAAGGTTGTGTATTCTCAGAGGGGAGGAACCACCAAGACTTTCTGAACCTAATCGCCCGGGAGATGAAAGAGAAGCACAAACTGCGTCTGGAAAGAGAATCTGATACAAGAACCACCCGGGAGATATTAGATGTACTCTGCAACATGTCTGCCCATGCGCAGAGGGTCAAAGACCTGTACGAGAGGTACCGGGTAAAGTGCGTCGACAACATTCTTTACCGCAAGGCGTGTCCTGGCGATGAGATCCCGAAGGTCCCATTTGAAGACGATAAGGGGATTACGTACACTGCAAAAAAGCTACTGAAGAAAGGAGTGATAGTGGGCACACGCGGGCAATTCAGGCAACTGAAAGACGAAGTCCTCTGTATAAAACTCGCGGGTGATGTCTTCCATATCAGTTTAGGCATCAAACATGTCGTCCTTCCAGTGGTCGATGTGCTCCGCCTTCATTATAGCAGCGATCCAACGTTGAAGCTTTTCCAATATGACGTTGATGCTGACATGTTTTTATTTCTGGTGACCAAGATTTTTGAGGAAAAACTCAATCCACCACGTTCTTTTCTGAACAGGAGAGAGAGAAAGGGAGGGGAGAGGAGAGGAGGAAGATAGGAGAGGAGAGGAGGAAGATAGGGGAGGGGAGGGGGGGAGAGGAGGAAGATAGGAGAGGGGATGGGAGGGGAGGAAGATAGGGGAGAGAAGGGGGAGGGGGAAAGAAGGAATGCAGAGGGAGGGGGGGGGGGGGAGAGAGGGAAGGATGGGGGAGGGCAGAGGGAAAAGGGGGAGGGGAAATAGGGAAAGAAGGAAGGCAGAGGGAGAGGGAGGGGAGATAGAGAAAGATAGGGGAGGGGAGAGGGAAAATGGGGAGGGCAGAGGGAAAGATAGGGGAGGGGGGGGGATAAGGAAGGCAGAGGGAGGGGGAGGAGAGAGAGAGGATAGGGGGGAGGGCAGAGGGAAAAGGGGGAGGGGGAGAGAGGGAAAGAGAGGGGAAGATAGGGGTGGTGAGGGGAAAGGAGAGGAGAAAGATAGGGGAGGGGAGGGGAGGGGAGGGGAGAGGAGGTAGATAGGGGAGAGAAGGGGGAGGGGAAAAATGGAAGGCAGAGGGAGAGGGAGGGCCGAGGAACAATGGGGAGGGGAGAGAGGGTGGGAGGGAGAGGGTGGGGGAAGGGGAGAGAGGGTGGGGGGGGGGAGGGAGTGAAAAATAGGAGGGCGAGGAAAGAAATAGGGGAAAGGGAGAGGAGGAAATTAGGGGGGGGAGGACAAAGGACAGAGGAAGAGAAGGAGAGAGGAGGAAGGGAGGGGGAGAAAGGGGGGGGGGCGAGAGGGGTGGGGAGGGAGAAGGAAGGGAGAGGAGAGAGGGAAGGGGAGAAAGACAGGAAGTGGGGGTCTCTTCTCTCATTTTATTCACTAGAGGGATCACCAGCTGGAGGAAGGAGGTCCTGATTCCTCTATATAGATCTTTATATCACTAGAGGGATCACCGGCAGGAGGAAGGAGGTCCTGATTCCTCTATATAGATCTTTATATCACTAGAGGGGTCACCAGCGGGAGGAAGGAGGTCCTGATCCCTCTATATAGATCTTTATATCACTAGAGGGATCACCAGCGGGAGGAAGGAGGTCCTGATCCCTCTATATAGATCTTTATATCACTAGAGGGTCACCAGCAGGAGGAGGAAGGAGGTCCAAACAGCCGGTTGCTAGGCAATCGTCTCTCCTCTCACGGAAGTCGTCGGTGAGGAGAGGCGAGCGGATCGCTGCAGCCGGCTGGTGATCAGTGAGTATTAGCTGTTTTTCTTTTACAGCTTTTTACTCACTGATCACCAGTGTAGTGTCCCCACAGTGTAAACACACATGTCCCCAAATAATAAAAATACATGTCCCCCACATATGTCCCAGTAAAATAACATGTGCCAATGATCTTCTGCACACATATGTCCGTGATCACCTGCACACATCTGTACATGATCATTTGCGTACATATGTCCGTGATCACGTGAACCAATTATTATACACTTAATGGAATTTTTTTTACTAAAAACATGTAGCAGAATACATTTTGGCTTAAATTTATAACAAAATTTGATTTTATTGGATTTCTTTTAAAAAAGAAAGGAGAAAATATTGTTTTTTTTCAAAATTTCCGCTATGTTTTCGCTTATATCGCAAAAAATAAAAAACGGAGTCGCGAATAAATACCACCAAACTAAAGCTCTATTTGTGCAAACAAAATGATAAAAAATTCATTTGGTTACAGCATTGCATGACCGCGCAATTGTCACTGAAAGTGCGAGAGCGCTGAAAGCTGAAAATTGGTCTGGGAAGGAAGGGGGCGAAAGTGCCCGGTATTGTAGTGGTTAAGAGCTGTGGGGGGAAGTGATGTTTTGACATGGCTTCTGCCCTGCAATGTTATAGAGATATGGGGGGGGGGGCATCTTCCACCTCACTCGTCTCCATGCCCAGCAAGGGTGAAGATCCGTTCGCCGCCGGCTCTGGTAAGTGGCGGAGGGCACCGGAGCAGGAGGGGCGAATCCGCCGGAGAGGCCATTCTTATCGGAAAGCGGACCGCTGGCCGAAGAAAAGGATACCGGGGTTGTATCCGCTAGCTGCAGCCATAACGATATTCCTCTTCAAACTTGGGACGTATATCGGCGTGCGGCGGTCTGTAAGTGGTTATTGAACTACCAAAGGATACACAGGGGAGGGGAAGTCTTCAGACCTCCTCTTCCTCAAAGTCCATCAAGTGATAGTCTCTGAGGGGACTGTGGACCGATCTGTGACAGTCCTCGATGGACATCCTCTCCCGCTGGTGGATGAGGCCCTTTCTGGCGCACCATAAAGCAGCAGAGCCCCCGCCAGGCGCTGTCCATGTCCTCCTATCAAGGAGTTCCACAGAAGAGTCCGAAGTGTGTGATAGAAGTCGCTGCTACAAAGTCTTTAAGTTCTGGTTCCAAGACCCCCGACAGGCCCCGGGCAAAGGGGCACTCCCAGAAAACATGCAATGCGGTTTCTTCCTGGAAGATACAAAAAAGGGGCAGTGCCTGAATCTGCACAGGTCCCCCCACCCCCCCTGGATTTCCATCCATGCCAGATCTTTTTCCCTGTTGGGGAGTCTCTGAACATTCCTCCAGACCACTTTGTAAGTGGCTGAAGGGAGGCCTGGAACAACGTCCGATGGAACAGTGTCCGATGGAACAGTGTCCGATGGAACAGTGTCCGATGGAACAATGTCCGATGGAACAACGTCCGATGGAACAGTGTCCGATGGAACAGTGTCCGATGGAACAATGTACGATGGAACAATGTCCTGCTTTCTCATGGCAGGTACGTATACCGTAGGTGACACGTCCAAACTCATTGCTTGTCACCTCTTTATAGGCCCAGCCTGCAGACACGTGACCAGTCTACTAAGTAACGGGTCTTGGCAGCCGCCATGTCATCAGTCGGCAGCGATGACCTCACCACCCCGCTATCTCCAGCGTCAGCCTCCGAGGCTGGCAGTGTCCAGTCTCTTAGGGCATGGACAATTCCCAGGCTGTCCGCCGAGCTGAGGCGCAGAGGGATACCCTTCTCGTCCGCGGCCAGGAAGGCGGAGCTATTCAGGCTCCTCTTCCCACCACCGGCCGCAGCAGGCCCCAGCAGCCAGCAGGCGTCCCTGGAGTCTATTTCAGCCACCGTCGCTCAGCTACACACTCTCGTGTCTTCCCTGTCTTCCTCGATCGTTGAGGTCCAGGACAGGGTGTCTCGTCTAGAGACCAGCCCGGCTGCCACGGTTCCGGACCCTGCGGTGGTCCCAGCCATCAGTGCACCGGCCGCAGGTAGTGAGCTTGCCACGACTACCGTTCACCCTTCCCACCTGGTGCCACCCAGCGTAAGGAAGGACATTTTAGAGGGCAGAGACGTTAACCTGGCCTCACTCATGATCTCGGTCCATGACTTGGCCGAGAACAAGGCCTACACCTGGGGGGACGTCTCGGTGGTTTTGAAGGCAAAGGATCCGAGGCTCAACAGAAAGCTCACGGCGCCCGAGTTCACGCTCGCTTTCGGCATGTTCAGGGACGTAAGGGGCTCAGCCTCCCCCGGCAGGCGGGAGGAACTGGACCTCTACCTCCATTTCATCGTAGACCTGGGCCACAAATACGGTGGCTCAGCGTTCTACGACTATCATCGGTCCTTCTCGGCCAAAGCCGCGGCCAGATTCTTACAGTTCCATTTGACAACGGACTGGAGCGTAGTGGACACGGAGTTGTTCTGCTGCCACTTTGCGAGTCTACGGTCCCCGCTATGTGCTGTCTGTCAGTCAGCATCCCACACCACGGTCTGGTGTGCCGACATAGCCTCTGTCCACCCGATAACTAGCACGGCCTCTACCAGCACGAGTCAGGCTCAGCAGGCCCCGGCGCAAGGGCAGAAGGTGGACAAGTTGGAACGTCCGGTGCGGATGGTTGGGGGGAGCCGCCATTTGCAACAATTTCAACTACAGCTCCTGCAATTTCAGCCAGTGCCGGCTCTTGCACGTTTGCACCCTATGCCAGAGGGCGCACCCCAGGGTCCTGTGTGAGGTCAAGCAGAAGAAACCGTGACTAAGCCGGGTCAATGTCCTTTGGCTCGATGTTTACTTGACCTCACACCCCACTCCGTCACTCGCCAGCTACCTCATCCGAGGTTTCACCGATGGGTTTCATACCGGGCTCATCACCCTGCCCCACTCCACCCACGAATGTCCGAACCTACGCTCAGCAGCAACAGATGAGCCAGCGGTTGACGTCCTTCTGCAGACGGAGTTGGATCGGGACTTTATGATAGGCCCGTTCAGTCAGTCTCCCTTTAGCATCTGGAGGGTTAGCCCTATCGGGCTTGTACAGGGAAAATTTTCAAATAAAAAACGTCTGGTGTATGATCTGTCAGTGCCTCATTCTTCCGTCGTTCCCAGTCTCAACTCGCTCATCCCCTCCAAGGAGTTCTCACTGAAGTACGCTTCGGTAGACATGGCTGTACAGGCCATTCTCAGGGCGGGGGTGGGTGCTTGGCTCTCGAAGGCGGACAAAACCGACGCCTTCAAGCTGCTGCCCATTCATCCTTCCCTGTGGTGCTGGCACGGCATCAAGTGGAGGGAGCGATATTATTTCGCGACCAAATTGACCTTCGGGTCTAAGAGTAGTCCTTGGTTATTTGACAAGTTCGCGGAGACCCTGGCGTGGATCCTTCTCCACGAGGCACAGTGCCACGAGGTCATCCATTATTTGGAGGACTTCCTTCTGATAGAGCCACCCGGGGCTCCCCCAGGGGACCTTGGAAAGTTGAGGACGGTTTTTGACAATCTGAACGTCCCCATAGCGGAACACAAGGTCGACGGCCCGGCGCACAAGATCACGTTCTTGGGCATCGACCTTGACACGCTTGCCATGCAGGCCAGCCTTCCCGCAGATAAGTTGGACCGTATCAGGACGGTTCTGCGAGAGTTCACCCGGGTGGGGGGATGTACTCAGAAGCAACTTCAGTCTCTCCTCGGGATGCTGAATTTCGCTATGAGGATCATCCCCCAGGGCCGCTCCTTCGTGTCCCGGTTGCTGGTCTTCCTGTCCTACACTCAGGACCCAGACCAGGTCATCAGGCTGGATTCAGCAGCCAGGGCAGATCTGGCCATGTGGGAACACTTTCTTAGTAATTGGAACGGTGTGTCCCTGTTCATCCCAGTAGTGTCCACGCAGTCACCTCAGGTGGTGACCGATGCGGCGGCTTCCACAGGATGCGCCGCCATTTTTGGCCATTTGTGGTTCGCCGCCCCTTGGCCTCCTCAAGCACTAGCCACACCGGGCTTCACTACCACGTCAGCCCTCTTTGAGCTGTTCCCCGTCGTAGCAGCCGCTCACCTATGGGGTCACCATTGGTCTGGACAGACTGTGGCTTTCACGACAGACAATCAAGCCACAGCCGAGATCATCAGCAAGGGCAGGTCTAAATCTAGGCCCGTCATGTCCTTCCTCCGCAGACTGGTCCAGCTATCCCTACAGCATCAGTTCAATGTTTACTGCTCATTCATTCCAGGGAAGTTTAACTCAGCAGCGGACGCACTCTCCCGTTTTAACTTTATTTCTTTCTTTGAACAGATGCCAGGAGCCTGCCATCATTCAGCCACTATCCCGGACTGGTCACAACTGACCTTGGACTAGCCCCACATCTACGCTCAGCTACTAACATCATCAACGCTTCGCTCGCCCGCAACACCCGTCGGGCCTACCGGACGGCCTGGAGGGCGTTTAATAAGTTCCTGCCCCATCGCCCTCGTGAATCTTCCAGCGTCAAGCAGGTCCTGGCGTTTATCGCTTATTGTCATTCTCACCTGGCACTGTCACACAGGACGATACGCCAGTACGTGGCCGGGGTGCAGCACTACTTGTCACTTCAAGACCCCGCGAGGCCTTTGGTGTTCTCCTGCCACGCAGTGAGGGCTCTACTGCGTGGAGTTCAGAAGCACCAGCCGCCAGTCAGCCCGAAGCGGCTGCCTATCACGGGGGAGATCTTCAAGGGGATGTCTGACATCCTGGATAGGTCCCCTTTCGGTCTCCTCCTCAGCACCGTACTGCAGGCTGCGATACACATGGCCTTTTATGGGTTTCTACGGCCCAGCGAGTTCACTCGCAGCCACCCAGCCGGTCCAGTCTTGCATAGAAGTAATCTCTGCCGCCACCAGGATCACTACGTCCTTCACTTGGCGACATCCAAAACTCAGCAGCGAGGTTCCGGAGTAGATATTCACCTGTACAGGACCCACAACAACTGGTGCCCAGTTGCCGTGTTAAACCGCTTGACGGCACTGCTATCCGACCGCCCAGGGTCCAGTCCGCTTTTACCCTTTCCAGTAAAACCCCTCAACTCGTCGCAGTTCGTGGAACATGTCCGGGTCCTTCTCTGCAATCTTCAGTTGGACCCCAGCCAGTACTCCGGGCATTCATTCCAGATCGGGGCGGCCACGACGGCCTCAAGACAGGGGGTTCCGGACCATGTCATCAAGAAACTGGGTCGGTGGAAATCGGCCTGCTTCTCTCGCTACATACCTAACCCACAGTTGGAGATGGCTCAGGCCTTTGCCCGACTTACTCAGTGACATTTACCTTTAATAAATAATTATCCCCTACCTGAAGGTTTTTGCCCCCTTATTTTGGTGTACCATACGGTAGACCAAGGCACACTTTCAGGTCTATTTCATGTTGGTGAGTTTTGTGTTGTTCCTATATGTCATCGTTACTCATGTCGTCCGCAGGGCTCTAGACCATAAATAAATGATTGCTTATATTTTATTTATTATAATATATTATTTTTCCATATTTATTATTAATTATAAAATATTATTTCTCATATTATTTATTACTGATCTGATTGTTCCTACAGCACAGAGCAGCCCCGCCCTCCTCTTCCTGGCTCCTCCCCCTTACCGAGTACACCCGAGCAGGCTCCTCCCATTCTCCCACGGAGCAACTGCTACATTTAGCTTTGATTGACAGCAATGACAGCCAAAGGCTCTCTCTGCTGTCTCAGCCAATGAGGAGAGAGTGAGGGACCCGGGAGAGGGGCGGAGCTGCTGCCATGGTGTCTTTTGTCGGTAACCAGTTACAATGGGCGGGGCGGTGCTGACTGAGGACACCTATTGGCAGATGAGCGGCACTGCAGGGCGGAGCTCTATAATTCTGTGTGATCAGTGACGATGTGAAGGGGGCGGAGCCAGTTATCTGCTCAGTAATTAAAGAGACAGTGGCGGGAAATCCGCTCTGATTTATTTATAATAATCTCTCATCACTCCGAGGATTTCCTCATATTTCTCTTCTTCTCATATTAATAGATCAGAATTTATCCATCACTCTATTCTGTACATCAAATCTTCTCCACAATCATTATCAATACAATTCTACAAACAATAACAACGCATTCAGTATGCAAGCTCCATGCTGATTGGTTGAGTGGTGTCACATGACCTGAGGTCACATGTTCAGACATGTGAGGTCAGTAAAAAAAAATGTTTTAAAAAAAAATGTTAAAAAAAAAAAAAAAAAAGTATTCTGCACAGCAGCCAATCAGCTTCAAGCTCAATGCTGATTGGTTGAGTGCTGTCACATGACCTGAGGTCACATGTTCAGACATGTGAGGCCAGTAAAAAAAAAAAAAAAAGTATTCTGCACAGCAGCCAATCAGCTTCAAGCTCAATGCTGATTGGTTGAGTGCTGTCACATGTTCAGACATGTGAGGTCAGTAAAAAAAAATGTTTTAAAAAAAAATGTTAAAAAAAAAAAAAAAAAGTATTCTGCACAGCAGCCAATCAGCTTCAAGCTCAATGCTGATTGGTTGAGTGCTGTCACATGACCTGAGGTCACATGTTCAGACATGTGAGGTCAGTAAAAAAAAATGTTTTAAAAAAAAATGTTAAAAAAAAAAAAAAAGTATTCTGCACAGCAGCCAATCAGCTTCAAGCTCAATGCTGATTGGTTGAGTGCTGTCACATGACCTGAGGTCACATGTTCAGACATGTGAGGCCAGTAAAAAAAAAAAAAAGTATTCTGCACAGCAGCCAATCAGCTTCAAGCTCGATGCTGATTGGTTGAGTGGAGTCACATGACCTGAGGTCACATGTTCAGACATGTGAGGTCAGTAAAAAAAAAAAAAAAAAAAAAAAAAATTTTTTGCACAGCAGCCAATCAGCTTCAAGCTTGATGCTTATTGGTTGAGTGCTGTCACTGTGATGTCATCAGCTTCAAGCTGTGGTGCCTATTGGTTGAGTGCTGTCACTGTGATGTCATCAGCTTCAAGCTTGATGCCTATTGGTTGAGTGCTGTCACTGTGATGTCATCAGCTTCAAGCTTGATGCCTATTGGTTGAGTGCTGTCATTGTGATGTCATAGTGGTGGCAGTTGGTATTAGGCAGTGCAGGGCTGAGATTTGATCAGTGTTCTCTGAGTGTTATTAGTGAACAGATCTCTGCGATATTCTGCAATATTCTGCGATATTCTGCGATATTCTGCGATATTCTACGATATTCTACGATATTCTACGATATTCCGCTGACTTTACTTCTATTAATCAAAGCAAAGTAAGTACCGATTTATCTATATACTTCTATATCTTATATACTAGGATAATACACATTATATACTGTATATATACACTCAGTATATACTGATATACACACTTCTATCATAGACAGTACAGTAATACCTCGGATTGCGAGTAATGAGGTTAACGAGTGTTTCGCAATCAAAGCTATTATTTTGTTTTCGATTCTGACTGTTTGTCTCACAAAACTAGCAGAATTCAAGCCTCTGCGATATGCAGTACCGCATTTAGCCAGAGGTGCAGGGGGCGCCAGTGAGAGGCGGAGCCACTCAGAAACACTCCTTTTCGAGTATCTACGGCGCCCCCCCCCCCCACCTCTGGCCACATGCGGTATTGCATACCATAGAAGTCACTGTGGAACAAATTATCTGAGTTCCCATTGACTTCTATGGGGAAACTGGCTTTGATATGCGAGTGCTTTGGATTACAAGCATTCTCCTGGAACGGATTATGGAAGTAATCCGAGGTTCCACTGTATAAACTAGTATAATAGTAATATAAATGCTGTCATATATATACTTCTATGCTGAGGCAGCAGGAAAGGTGTACACATGTCACAGCGGGGGTTATACCGCTTGCTGCTTTCGGTGGGGGCTTCCGTCCGTCAACTGTGTCCAATTCAAGTAAATGGGGCCACTCTGCAAAGACCACACCGCCACCCCCTCCCATAACTCAGTACTTCCGAGGGGTCCAAGGGGTTAAAGCAGGGGGGGAGGAGGCAATACAACCACCTGCTTTAACCCCTTGGTTGCTGTACTGCACAAGGTTGCAGGGCTCCTCATTCACTTGAATAGGTCATGCTTGCCGAGTGCTACACCCACCTACCATGACAGGGCGTATGACTCCTGCTGCGCCTGCGACATGTGTACACCCCCCCCCCCCGACCGCTGCAGCTAATGGGGGTGTGGTTGGGGCAGGGGTGGAAAAAACCCGCCCCCTCCGCTGCCGACACACCAACAACTTTACCATCACTTCCTCTGCACTGCACTCTGTTTGATGCTCTGGGATGGCGGGTTGTTAATTGCAGACCGCGATCTACCAGTGACCGCCATCAATATACATATACTTCTTATCATATACAGTATATACTAGTATAATGCTAATATATATACTCAGTAGTACATTCATCCATCACAGACTTGGAATTGTATCAGATTTAAAGAAAACTTATAGAGATAAGTAGAGATCTTCCAGAAGGTTCCTCTAAGAGTACTAATGTCTATTTTTTTTTGTCCCTACAGTTGTGAAAGTGAAAATGACTCTGCAAAAGAGAAAGACCACTTTATGCCGCATCTTGGACATCTTCTCCGATGAAGGGATCAGCAGTTGGCTGACCTCATTTTTCCAAAGGGAAGATGACCAAATGGATTCCCCAACTTACCAGAATTCGGAGGCCTCCTCCAATAAAGGGTTCGGCAGCCGGCTGAGCTCATTTTTCCAAACGAAAGATGATAAAATGGATTCCCCAACTCAGAGCCAAGAACTGGTGGGAACCAAGACCGACAATGACGAAATGTATTTCCCAACTCACCAGAGCCAAGAACTGGTGGGAACCAAGACCGACAATGACGAAATGTATTTCCCAACTCACCAGAGCCAAGAACTGGTGGGAACCAAGACCGACAATGACGAAATGTATTTCCCAACTCACCAGAGCCAAGAACTGGCGGGAACCAAGACCGACAATGACAAAATGTATTTCCCAACTCACCAGAGCCAAGAACTGGTGGGAACCAAGACCGACAATGACGAAATGTATTTCCCAACTCACCAGAGCCAAGAACTGGTGGGAACCAGGAGCGACAATGACGAAATGTATTTCCCAACTCACCAGAGCCAAGAACTGGTGGGAACCAAGACCGACAATGACGAAATGTATTTCCCAACTCACCAGAGCCAAGAACTGGTGGGAACCAAGACCGACAATGACGAAATGTATTTCCCAACTCACCAGAGCCAAGAACTGGTGGGAACCAAGACCGACAATGACGAAATGTATTTCCCAACTCACCAGAGCCAAGAACTGGTGGGAACCAAGACCGACAATGACGAAATGTATTTCCCAACTCACCAGAGCCAAGAACTGGTGGGAACCAAGACCGACAATGACGAAATGTATTTCCCAACTCACCAGAGCCAAGAACTTCTGGGGCCCGAGACAGAGGATGACAAAGTGGAGAGAGAAGTACGGGAGCAGCACCGTGGCCAGGCCATTGTAAAACTTCAGTCGCTCATCAGAGGTTATGTGGCCCGGAAACACTATCAATCGTTAATGAGAGACAAGAATCCTCCTCTGAGAACGATCAGACACTTTTCCCGGCTCCTGGACCCCGTTGACCCGAGCTTTGCTCAGCAGGTTCAACTGAACGTGTTAAGGGATGACGTCGCCTCTATACTGCAAACCATCTACGAACAAGAGGAGGAGAGGAAATCCCTCGAAAATGACATTGTCTCGTTAGTAAAGTACAAAACTGCTCAGCAGGATCTTCTGTCCAAATGCAAAAAACTGACGAGCAAAAACAAGGACCAAATAAAAGAGGCGATCACCATGGGAAGGCAGGCGGTTTGTGAGACCATAAAGAATAGAGAGATGGTGGATTCCTACGAACACCTCTTCTATTATCTCCAGACCGACCCGACCTACCTGACTAGGCTCATTGGCCAGATGTCTGACCCTCAGGATACGACGATTGTAGACAGATTGCTCCACAGTCTGTATAACTACGCTTCCACGCCACGAAATGAATACTTTTTCGTGAAGTTGATGGAAGCCGCTCTTCGTGAGGAAGTGGAGACAAGACTTGATGCCATTGAGGATCTACTGAATGGGAAATCAACGATTTTAGAGCTGATCGTGAGATTTTACACCCATCAAACCAACTATGAGGGCCTAGTCGAGGCGCTGACACCAGCAATAATGGAGATACTGAGCGTCACAGAAGATCTTGCCACCTTTCCAAACTTGCCTTCCAATCGAAACAAAAAAAAGGTAATACTAATGGAAAGAATACTAGGAATACCCACTCCTGAGATCCCTGCAACAATCAATGGTTTCTCTATATACAACATGGCGGACAAACTCTTAGAGTCCATAGTCTCCTCTGTGGACAGCATTCCTTATGGGCTGAGATACCTAACAAAGGTCCTTCAAAAATCACTGCAAGCAAAGTTTCCAGAGGAAACTGAAGATGTTGTGTTGAGGACTATTAGTCAGTTCCTATCTCAGTACCTCCAGCCAGCCATAGAGAGACCAGATCTCTTTGGTCTCGTTGTACCAGACATGTACTCGGGTTCAGTCCAGAGAGAGAACCTCATGTGTGTGTCTAGGATCATCCACGAGACCATGCAATCCCTCACTGCCAAAACCGTGTATGAACCTGAACTTCAAGTCCATATCTGCAGGACCATTCCAAGGTTCAGGAGCTTCTTTCATAATGTTCTGAATGTTCCAGAGCTAGAGGAAGAATTCAACTTGAAAAAGTTCTTTGAGATTCCTATGGTGAAGATCCCCGCAGAGGACATCGTCTATACACATTCTCTGCTTTCTAGATTCGAGAATGTTGTATTTTGCGACCCCATGGACATCGCCAGCCAAGTGTTCAAGGATATTGGACCAGTCCCTCACGTGAACGATCTTCTTGCTACGGATGCAGCTGAATATGACCAAGCAGAGGAAAGATTTAAAATCTGTCTGTATTTAGGCAGCAAATTTATTCAACTGCAAGATTTTAATACTGAAATGAACAACCTTATGGTTGCCACCAAAAAACTGGCCTTGGAAGTGATTCGTCTGGTGCCTGGAGAAACTCTCCAAGACGTTCTGATGACGCCTATCTCACTGGCACAAGAAGAGCGGCATAGGACTCTAATGGGAGGCGCACCTCCCACCAGGACTAATGATCCACAGGACATTACAGAGTCCTGCTTAATGAAAGACCATGATCTCCCCCTGCAGATGAAATGTTACAAGATCAGTGAGAACCTGAAGACTTTACAAAAAGGTTGTGTATTCTCAGAGGGGAGGAACCACCAAGACTTTCTGAACCTAATCGCCCGGGAGATCAAAGAGAAGCACAAACTGCGTCTGGAAAGAGAATCTGATACAAGAACCATCCAGGAGATATTAGATGTACTCTGCAACATGTCTGCCCATGCGCAGAGGGTCAAAGACCTGTACGAGAGGTACCGGGTAAAGTGCGTGGACAACATTCTTTACCGCAAGGCGTGTCCTGGCGATGAGATCCCGAAGGTCCCATTTGAAGATGATGAGGGGATTACGTACACTGCAAAAAAGCTACTGAAGAAAGGAGTGATAGTGGGCACACGGGGGCAATTCAGGCAACTGAAAGACGAAGTCCTCTGTATAAAACTCGCGGGTGATGTCTTCCATGTCAGTTTAGGCATCAAACATGTCGTCCTTCCAGTGGTCGATGTGCTCCGCCTTCATTATAGCAGCGATCCAACGTTGAAGCTTTTCCATTATGACGTTGATGCTGACATGTTTTTATTTCTGGTGACCAAGATTTTTGAGGAAAAACTCAATCCACCACGTTCTTTCCTGAACAGGAGAGAGAGAAAGGGGGGAGGAGGGAAGAGGAGAGGAGGAAGATAGGAGAGGAGAGGGGGAGAGAAGATAGAGGGAGGGGAGGGGAGGGGAGAGGAGGAAGATAGGAGAGGGGATGGGAGGGGAGGAAGATAGGGGAGAGAAGGGGGAGGGGGAAAGAAGGAATGCAGAGGGAGGGGGGGAGGGGAGAGAGGGAAGGATGGGGGGAGGGCAGAGGGAAAAGGGGGAGGGGAAAGAGGGAAAGAAGGAAGGCAGAGGGAGGGGAGATAGGGGAGGGGAGAGGGAAAATGGGGAGGGGAGATAGGGGAGGGGAGAGGGAGAATGGGGAGGGGAGATAGGGGAGGGGAGATAGGGGAGTGGAGAGGGAAAATGGGGAGGGCAGAGGGAAAGATAGGGGAGGGGGGGATAAGGAAGGCAGAGGGAGGGGGAGGAGAGAGAGAGGATAGGGGGGAGGGCAGAGGGAAAAGGGGGAGGGGAGAGAGGGAAAGAGAGGGGAAGAGGAGGAAGATAGGGGTGGTGAGGGGAAAGGAGAGGAGAAAGATAGGGGAGGGGAGGGGAGAGGAGGTAGATAGGGGAGAGAAGGGGGAGGGGAAAAATGGAAGGCAGAGGGAGAGGGAGGGCAGAGGAACAATGGGGAGGGGGGGAGAGGAGAGGTGTGGGGAGGGGAGGGAGTGAAAAATAGGAGGGCGAGGAAAGAAATAGGGGAAAGGGAGAGGAGGAAATTAGGGGGGGGAGGACAAAGGACAGAGGAAGAGAAGGAGAGAGGAGGAAGGGAGGGGGAGAACGGGGGGGGGCGAGGGGAGGGGGAGGGAGAGAGGAAGGGAGAGGAGAGAGGGGAAGGGGGAGAAAGGGGGGGGGCGAGAGGGGGGTGGGGAGGAGAGAAGGGGGAAGGGGGGGCGGGAGGAGGGAGAGAGGGAAGGGGAGAAAGACGGGAAGTGGGGGTCTCTTCTCTCATTTTATTCACTAGAGGGATCACCAGGAGGAGGAAGGAGGTCCTGATTCCTCTATATAGATCTTTATATCACTAGAGGGATCACAGACAGGGGATGTAGTATGTTAGTTGTTGTTTGTACCCGCAGTACTGAAAACATACTGCCCCTATCACTAACCCTGGCACTGACATAGATAAAACTTTGTTCTCTGTATTTTTTAGTATTTTGTATTATTATTTTATTAGTATTATTTATTTTAACCAGTTGCCGACTGCCCCACATATATGTACTGCGGGGCGGCGGCCTCTCTGTGCAAAATCACTTACAGGTACCCGATTTTGCACTTCGGTGTCTGCGGCGCGCACGTGTGCCACCGGCGACTGGCTTCCTGCTGTGATTGGACACAGGGGGAGCCAATCAGCAGATCCGTACAGAGACGCGATGTCCACCGGGATGTTCGCCGGGACCCTCCGATCGTTCCCGACAGAGGCAGAACGGCGGTCCGTGACAAGTGACGATAGTGATCACGTGTTTCTGCTAAGCACGGAACTCGGAACCTCCCCCACACAGTTAGAAAGCACCCCCAAGGGACACGTTTAACCCTTTGATCACCCCCCATGTTAACCCTTTCCCTGCCATTTTTTTTAGCACTGATCACTGTATTAGTGTCACTGGTCCCCAAAAAAGTATCAAAAGTGTCACTTTGGGGTTTATTTACCAAAACTAGAGAGGGCAAAATGAGTCACAATTCTGCATAGAAACCAATCAGCTTCTATCCTCAGCTTATTTATTTAATCTTTAGCAATAAAAGCTGGAAGCCGATTGGTTTTCTATGCAGAATTGTGGTTAATTTTTCCCTCTCTAGCTTTAGTAAATAAACTCCTTAGTTTCCGATTTGTCCGCCGCAATGTCGCAGTTCCACTGTAAGTCACTGATCGCCGACATTACTAATGAAAAAAAATAATAAAGTCCATAAATCTATCCCAGCGATCAGGTGACCCGGAATTGGGAGTTCTGGGTCCCGATCGTTAGCACAGGGCCCGGGGCTATCGGTCCGCTTACTAAAATGTTCTTCCAGCCAAAGTCTGATTCTCCCTCTAATAAAACATAAATGTAAGCCAATCACATTTCATGTAAAAGAAAATAAAAAACACTTTACATTACAGTCCCCGCCCCCTCCCCATGTACTCACAATGAAGACTGGTCCTCCTTCCTCTCTGTGGTCATGTGACCTGTCACATAACAAGGGGGGGACAGGAAGTAGGCTTTACAGGGAGGAGAGTTCTCAGTCTCAGCTCTCTATCGCCCCCTGCAGGCTGGAGGAGAAAGCTGAATCCTATTTCCAGCAGAAGCTGTCCGCTGCTCCTTCTGACACCGGGGGTCATCAAACTCAAGATCATCGCTGGCTGCATCAGCATTATGGCCGTCCTGTTTAGAGTCACAAAGGAGATCTAGTGCTAGAATTATTGCTCTCGCTCAAACGATCGTGGCAATACCTCACGTGTGTGGTTTGATCACCGATTACATATGTGGGCGTGACTTACATCTGCGTTCACTTCTGCGAGCGAGCACGGAGGGACGGGGCACCTTACATTTATTTTTACACTGTCCCTTTTAATTTTTTTATTGTCACTTTTATTCATATAACAAAAAATATAAATAAGAGATGACAGGTCCTCTTTATGGGGATCTCGTGTAATAGAGATAAGAGATGACAGGTCCTCTTTATGGAGATCTCGTGTAATAGAAATAAGAGATGACAGGTCCTCTTTATGGAGATCTCGTGTAATAGAAATAAGAGATGACAGGTCCTCTTTATGGAGATCTCGTGTAATAGAAATAAGAGATGACAGGTCCTCTTTATGGAGATCTCGTGTAATAGAAATAAGAGATGACAGGTCCTCTTTATGGAGATCTCGTGTAATAGAAATAAGAGATGACAGGTCCTCTTTATGGAGATCTCGTGTAATAGAAATAAGAGATGACAGGTCCTCTTTATGGAGATCTCGTGTAATAGAAATAAGAGATGACAGGTCCTCTTTATGGAGATCTCGTGTAATAGAAATAAGAGATGACAGGTCCTCTTTATGGAGATCTCGTGTAATAGAAATAAGAGATGACAGGTCCTCTTTATGGAGATCTCGTGTAATAGAAATAAGAGATGACAGGTCCTCTTTATGGAGATCTCGTGTAATAGAAATAAGAGATGACAGGTCCTCTTTATGGGGATCTCGTGTAATAGAGATAAGAGATGACAGGTCCTCTTTATGGAGATCTCGTGTAATAGAAATAAGAGATGACAGGTCCTCTTTATGGAGATCTCGTGTAATAGAAATAAGAGATGACAGGTCCTCTTTATGGAGATCTCGTGTAATAGAAATAAGAGATGACAGGTCCTCTTTATGGAGATCTCGCGTAATAGAAATAAGAGATGACAGGTCCTCTTTATGGGGGAGATCTCGTATAATAGAAATAAGAGATGACAGGTCCTCTTTATGGAGATCTCGTGTAATAGAAATAAGAGATGACAGGTCCTCTTTATGGAGATCTCGTGTAATAGAAATAAGAGATGACAGGTCCTCTTTATGGAGATCTCATATAATAGAAATAAGAGATGACAGGTCCTCTTTATGGAGATCTCATGTAATAGAAATAAGAGATGACAGGTCCTCTTTATGGGGATCTCATGTAATAGAAATAAGAGATGACAGGTCCTCTTTATGGGGATCTCATGTAATAGAAATAAGAGATGACAGGTCCTCTTTATGGAGATCTCGCGTAATAACAATAAGAGATGACAGGTCCTCTTTATGGAGATCTCATATAATAGAAATAAGAGATGACAGGTCCTCTTTATGGGGATCTCGTGTAATAGAAATAAGAGATGACAGGTCCTCTTTATGGAGATCTCGCGTAATAACAATAAGAGATGACAGGTCCTCTTTATGGAGATCTCATATAATAGAAATAAGAGATGACAGGTCCTCTTTATGGAGATCTCATGTAATAGAAATAAGAGATGACAGGTCCTCTTTATGGAGATCTCATGTAATAGAACTAAGAGATGACAGGTCCTCTTTATGGAGATCTCGTGTAATAGAAATAAGAGATGACAGGTCCTCTTTATGGAGATCTCGCGTAATAGAAATAAGAGATGACAGGTCCTCTTTATGGTGATCTCGCGTAATAACAATAAGAGATGACAGGTCCTCTTTATGGAGATCTCGCGTAATAGAAATAAGAGATGACAGGTCCTCTTTATGGAGATCTCGTGTAATAGAAATAAGAGATGACAGGTCCTCTTTATGGAGATCTCGCGTAATAGAACTAAGAGATGACAGGTCCTCTTTATGGAGATCTCGCGTAATAGAAATAAGAGATGACAGGTCCTCTTTATGGAGATCTCGCGTAATAGAAATAAGAGATGACAGGTCCTCTTTATGGGGATCTCATGTAATAGAAATAAGAGATGATAGGTCCTCTTTATGGGGGAGATCTCATGTAATAGAAATAAGAGATGACAGGTCCTCTTTATGGGGGAGATCTCATATAATAGAAATAAAAGATGACAGGTCCTCTTTATGGGGGAGATCTCATATAATAGAAATAAGAGATGACAGGTCCTCTTTATGGGGCTCTCATGTAATAGAAATAAGAGATGACAGGTCCTCTTTATGGAGATCTCGTGTAATAGAAATAAGAGATGACAGGTCCTCTTTATGGAGATCTCATATAATAGAAATAAGAGATGACAGGTCCTCTTTATGGGGATCTCGTGTAATAGAAATAAGAGATGACAGGTCCTCTTTATGGAGATCTCGTGTAATAGAAATAAGAGATGACAGGTCCTCTTCATGGGGATCTCATGTAATAGAAATAAGAGATGACAGGTCCTCTTTATGGGGATCTCATGTAATATAAATAAGAGATGACAGGTCCTCTTTATGGAGATCTCATATAATAGAAATAAAAGATGACAGGTCCTCTTTATGGGGATCTCATGTAATATAAATAAGAGATGACAGGTCCTCTTTATGGAGATCTCGCGTAATAGAAATAAGAGATGACAGGTCCTCTTTATGGGGATCTCATGTAATATAAATAAGAGATGACAGGTCCTCTTTATAGAGATCTCATGTAATATAAATAAGATATGACAGGTCCTCTTTATGGGGATCTCATGTAATGGAAATAAAAGATGACAGGTCCTCTTTATGGAGATCTCATGTAATAGAAATAAGAGATGACAGGTCCTCTTTGTGGAGAGATCTCATGTAATAGCAATAAGAGATGACAGGTCCTCTTTATGGAGATCTCATGTAATAGAAATAAGAGATGACAGGTCCTCTTTATGGGGATCTCATGTAATAGAAATAAGAGATGACAGGTCCTCTTTATGGGGATCTCATGTAATAGAAATAAGAGATGACAGGTCCTCTTTATGGGGATCTCATGTAATAGAAATAAGAGATGACAGGTCCTCTTTATGGAGATCTCGTGTAATAGAAATAAGAGATGACAGGTCCTCTTTATGGAGATCTCATGTAATAGAAATAAGAGATGACAGGTCCTCTTTATGGAGATCTCATGTAATATAAATAAGAGATGACAGGTCCTCTTTATGGAGATCTCATTTAATAGAAATAAGAGATGACAGGTCCTCTTTATGGAGATCTCATGTAATAGAAATAAGAGATGACAGGTCCTCTTTATGGGGATCTCATGTAATAGAAATAAGAGATGACAGGTCCTCTTTATGGAGATCTCATGTAATAGAAATAAGAGATGACAGGTCCTCTTTATGGAGATCTCATGTAATAGAAATAAGAGATGACAGGTCCTCTTTATGGAGATCTCATGTAATATAAATAAGAGATGACAGGTCCTCTTTATGGAGATCTCATGTAATAGAAATAAGAGATGACAGGTCCTCTTTATGGAGATCATGTAATAGAAATAAGAGATGACAGGTCCTCTTTATGGAGATCTCATGTAATATAAATAAGAGATGACAGGTCCTCTTTATGGAGATCTCATGTAATATAAATAAGAGATGACAGGTCCTCTTTATGGGGATCTCATGTAATAGAAATAAGAGATGACAGGTCCTCTTTATGGAGATCTCATGTAATAGAAATAAGAGATGACAGGTCCTCTTTATGGAGATCTCATGTAATAGAAATAAGAGATGACAGGTCCTCTTTATGGAGATCTCATGTAATAGAAATAAGAGATGACAGGTCCTCTTTATGGAGATCTCATGTAATAGAAATAAGAGATGACAGGTCCTCTTTATGGAGATCTCGCGTAATAGAAATAAGAGATGACAGGTCCTCTTTATGGAGATCTCATGTAATAGAAATAAGAGATGACAGGTCCTCTTTATGGGGATCTCATGTAATAGAAATAAGAGATGACAGGTCCTCTTTATGGAGATCTCATGTAATAGAAATAAGAGATGACAGGTCCTCTTTATGGAGATCTCGTGTAATAGAAATAAGAGAGGGTGACAGGGGGGGGGGGGGTCGGAGGGGTGGTTGGAGGGTGGGGGAAGGGGGGGAGGGGGAGGGGGTATGGGGGTGAGGGGGGCAGGAAGGGGGGCGAGGGGGGGGGAGATCTCATGTAATAGAAGAGGGGGGGGGTGGGGGGAAAGAGGGGGGATGGAGGCGGGGGGGGGGTCCTCTGTTGGGGGGGGGGAAGGGAGGAGGTCTCATGTAATAGAAATAAGAGATGACAGGGAGTGGTGGGGAGGGGGGTGGGAGGTCCTCTTTATGGAGATTTCATGTAATAGAAATAAGAGATGACAGGTCCTCTTTATGGAGATCTCATGTAATAGAAATAAGAGATGACAGGTCCTCTTTATGGAGATCTCGTGTAATATAAATAAGAGATGACAGGTCCTCTTTATGGGGGATCTCATGTAATAGAAATAAGAGATGACAGGTCCTCTTTATGGAGATCTCATGTAATAGAAATAAGAGATGACAGGTCCTCTTTATGGAGATCTCATGTAATAGAAATAAGAGATGACAGGTCCTCTTTATGGAGATCTCATGTAATAGAAATAAGAGATGACAGGTCCTCTTTATGGAGATCTCATGTAATATAAATAAGAGATGACAGGTCCTCTTTATGGAGATCTCATGTAATATAAATAAGAGATGACAGGTCCTCTTTATGGAGATCTCATGTAATATAAATAAGAGATGACAGGTCCTCTTTATGGGGATCTCGTGTAATATAAATAAGAGATGACAGGTCCTCTTTATGGAGATCTCATGTAATATAAATAAGAGATGACAGGTCCTCTTTATGGAGATCTCATGTAATAGAAATAAGAGATGACAGGTCCTCTTTATGGGGATCTCATGTAATATAAATAAGAGATGACAGGTCCTCTTTATGGAGATCTCATGTAATAGAAATAAGAGATGACAGGTCCTCTTTATGGAGATCTCATGCAATAGAAATAAGAGATGACAGGTCCTCTTTATGGAGATCTCATGTAATAGAAATAAAAGATGACAGGTCCTCTTTATGGAGATCTCATGTAATATAAATAAGAGATGACAGGTCCTCTTTATGGAGATCTCATGTAATAGAAATAAGAGATGACAGGTCCTCTTCATGGAGATCTCATGTAATAGAAATAAGAGATGACAGTTCCTCTTTATGGAGAGATCTCATGTAATAGAAATAAGAGATGACAGGTCCTCTTTATGGGGATCTCGCGTAATAGAAATAAGAGATGACAGGTCCTCTTTATGGAGATCTCATATAATAGAAATAAGAGATGACAGGTCCTCTTTATGGAGATCTCATATAATAGAAATAAGAGATGACAGGTCCTCTTTATGGGGATCTCATGTAATAGAAATAAGAGATGACAGGTCCTCTTTATGGAGATCTCATGTAATAGAAATAAGAGATGACAGGTCCTCTTTATGGGGATCTCATGTAATATAAATAAGAGATGACAGGTCCTCTTTATGGAGATCTCGTGTAATATAAATAAGAGATGACAGGTCCTGTTTATGGAGATCTCATGTAATATAAATAAGAGATGACAGGTCCTCTTTATGGAGATCTCATGTAATAGAAATAAGAGATGACAGGTCCTCTTTATGGGGATCTCATGTAATAGAAATAAGAGATGACAGGTCCTCTTTATGGAGATCTCATGTAATAGAAATAAGAGATGACAGGTCCTCTTTGTGGAGACATCTCATGTAATAGAAATAAGAGATGACAGGTCCTCTTTATGGAGATCTCATGTAATAGAAATAAGAGATGACAGGTCCTCTTTATGGAGATCTCGTGTAATAGAAATAAGAGATGACAGGTCCTCTTTATGGAGATCTCATGTAATAGAAATAAGAGATGACAGGTCCTCTTTATGGGGAGATCTCATGTAATAGAAATAAGAGATGACAGGTCCTCTTTATGGAGATCTCGTGTAATAGAAATAAGAGATGACAGGTCCTCTTTATGGGGAGATCTCATGTAATAGAAATAAGAGATGACAGGTCCTCTTTATGGAGATCTCATGTAATAGAAATAAGAGATGACAGGTCCTCTTTATGGAGATCTCATGTAATAGAAATAAAGATGACAGGTCCTCTTTATGGAGATCTCATGTAATAGAAATAAGAGATGACAGGTCCTCTTTATGGGGATCTCATGTAATATAAATAAGAGATGACAGGTCCTCTTTATGGAGATCTCGTGTAATAGAAATAAGAGATGACAGGTCCTCTTTATGGAGATCTCGTGTAATAGAAATAAGAGATGACAGGTCCTCTTTATGGAGATCTCGTGTAATATAAATAAGAGATGACAGGTCCTCTTTATGGGGATCTCATGTAATATAAATAAGAGATGACAGGTCCTCTTCATGGAGAGATCATGTAATATAAATAAGAGATGACAGGTCCTCTTTATGGGGATCTCGTGTAATATAAATAAGAGATGACAGGTCCTCTTTATGGAGATCTCATGTAATATAAATAAGAGATGACAGGTCCTCTTCATGGAGAGATCATGTAATAGAAATAAGAGATGACAGGTCCTCTTTATGGAGATCTCGCGTAATATAAATAAGAGATGACAGGTCCTCTTTATGGAGATCTCATGTAATAGAAATAAGAGATGACAGGTCCTCTTTATGGATATCTCATGTAATAGAAATAAGAGATGACAGGTCCTCTTTATGGGGATCTCATGCAATATAAATAAGAGATGACAGGTCCTCTTTATGGAGATCTCATGCAATAGAAATAAGAGATGACAGGTCCTCTTTATGGAGATCTCATGTAATAGAAATAAGAGATGACAGGTCCTCTTTATGGAGATCTCATATAATAGAAATAAGAGATGACAGGTCCTCTTTATGGGGATCTCATGTAATAGAAATAAGAGATGACAGGTCCTCTTTATGGGGATCTCATGTAATAGAAATAAGAGATGACAGGTCCTCTTTATGGAGATCTCATATAATAGAAATAAGAGATGACAGGTCCTCTTTATGGAGATCTCATGTAATAGAAATAAGAGATGACAGGTACTCTTTATGGAGATCTCATGTAATAGAAATAAGAGATGACAGGTCCTCTTTATGGGGCTCTCATGTAATATAAATAAGAGATGACAGGTCCTGTTTATGGGGATCTCATGTAATAGAAATAAGAGATGACAGGTCCTCTTTATGGAGATCTCGCGTAATAGAAATAAGAGATGACAGGTCCTCTTTATGGAGAGATCTCATGTAATAGAAATAAGAGATGACAGGTCCTCTTTATGGGGATCTCATGTAATAGATATAAGAGATGACAGGTCCTCTTTATGGAGATCTCATGTAATAGAAATAAGAGATGACAGGTCCTCTTTATGGGGATCTCATGTAATATAAATAAGAGATGACAGGTCCTCTTTATGGAG